>CM075812.1:55446414-55841954 GCA_037975025.1 Excoecaria agallocha
TTCCTTCACTAGAATCCGTAGACTTCGAAGGTTTGCCCAAATTATCAAGTTTATGCTCAGGAATTGGCATTTTGGAATGCCCTTCGCTGAAAGGGATTCGCATATTCAACTGTCCAAACTTAAAGGATTTCATTTCCTCACTATCAAGGACAAAAGATCCTATAGATGATGAAGGAAGGAAACAAATCCAGCTGACCCATCAGGTTCGTCCATTACTTCCTTTCTTTAATATTAAATTCAGACTTTTAACCGTGCTATATTATATTAATGTTAATAAAACGGATATGATTAAATTAAAACATTGCAAATTGTTTCGAATTCATATTTTACTTTGTGCATGTGTTTATATGTCTTGAGGATTTTGTTTCCTTTTAATTCACGATCAATTCATTTTAAAAATATCAATTTGTATGCTTTTTTGTAGGTTGCAATGACAAGCTTAGAAGGATTGGCGATAGACTGGGACATAATTAAGTGCGCTATTTAATGGGAACAATCAACCTGATTTCTTATCCAAACTAAAGGCTTTTGGGCTGAGTGGTTTAAGTGGTGTTTTTCCATTTAAGAGTTTTCCAAACATGGAGAAGCTTGTTTTGAGCCATTCTTTAGTCGAAGAAATAGTCATTCCTGATCTGAATGTTAGCAAGGGCAAATATATAGTGGATGTTAATGACCCCCAAACAGCCTCCATTTTTCAGAATCTAAAAAGATTTGAAGTATATGACTATGGAAGATTGAAAATCCTCATGCCTTCCTCGGTTGTTTCAAAAATTTAACTTATTTGGAAGTGTCAAAGTGTGATGAGATGATAAATCTGATAACTGTCTCAACAGCCAGAAGTCTTGTGCTTCTCAGAACAATGATTATTAGCCAATGCAAAAGGATGCAAGAAATAGTTGGGATTGAATCTGATGGAAGCGAAGATGTGATTGGTTTCAATCAATTAGAATCTTTGGAGATTAAATATCTACCAAGCCTCACATGTTTCTGTTCGTGTAATTATGCTTTCGATTTCCCTAATTTGGATGACATGAAGATTATAAGATGCCCCAACATGAAGACATTTTCTCAACAAGTGCTCACACCAAAGCTTAGCAAAGTAAAGACATCGTTATTGTACGGATGGTTTTGGAAGTGGGAAGGCAGCCTTAATAACACAATCCAGAAGTTATTTATGAATGGGAGTGAGAAAGGTACATACTTTTCAAGAAATTTTCTTCTTTCATATACTTATCCTCTACTTGTAGCAATAACTAAATAGGATATATATCTTAGCAATAGAAAACAATATTTCCATCAAATCAACGAAGTTATAAGTCGGCTGTTAGATGATGAGTTGTAGCAATATTAGCTATAATTCTTAAATTATTTAAGGTAATTCCTTTTTATAGCAATTATTTCCCTCACTCATTCACCATGAAAACATTTTTTTCTCATAATTCTAAAGCAACGCATGAAGAAACCGAAACGAAAAAAATTGGTGAAAAAGCAGACGATGATGATGTTGAAGCATAGCCACAAGCAACATAAACAGAAGGAAAAAACTGAAGAAAAAGAGGAAGCAGATAATCCAGGAAAAAAGAAGATGAAGAAGCAAATGCAAAAGGAAAAGATTGAACAAGCTGAAGAAAGAAATGAAGAAAAAGATGAAGCAATTGATGCGGAAGAAAAGGATGAAGAATGCAAAAGAAAGAAGCGAAGAAAAATAATCTAAAGAAAAATATGATGAAATAATTGAGATACATAGTTTGATGGCAACAGGACCTTCCCTTTATTCTGTTATGGAAAATGTTTTCATATGCAAATGTTAACAAACTCCTGAGCACCAAGAAGACAATTCAAATTTTCATTTTGTTGGAATATGTACTAATGATCAACTTAATCACTTCAAATCTGAACTTCCAATGCGATTCAAGTTTAACATTATTTATCCTCTTAAATATGGAAAAAAAAATGCCAAATATCGTAGATGAAATTTAACAATATTTTAAAAACACAATCCATTGTAAATAGGAAAAAGAGATAATTATGCCAAATACCACTTTTTAAGGTCAAATTTTAAAAATACCACCATTCTTGTAGTCAAATTTTACAATTTTCAATAATCATACATAAAGAATTGAATAATTACATAAAAATCCCAAAACAATGAATACATCTATATTACACGAATTAAATAATGAAGATATTGAAATAATTAAACAATTAGATAAAATAGATACTATAAATATGAATAATAAAAAATTAATACAAGATATCAGAGTTCAATTAAGTCCTAAAGCGGATAAAATAAAATGTTTATTAAATAAAATTGAAAGTATAGAAGATTTAGAGTTAATTAAATATAGAATATTAAGTGAATTAAAGCTAGAAAAACAAGTATTAGATAAATTAAGTCAAATAGAAAATTATTTAAAATATGTAGCTAGAAAAATGGGATATAATGAATAAAATAAATGAAAGAATTAAGAGACATAAATGGATATACATATGATGAACAATTTTATCAAATAAATAATAATTTAAAAATATTAAATCAAAATATAAGAAAAATGAGTAATAAACAATATAGTTTTACAAGTACACTATATGAAGATGAAAAGTACGGAGAAGGAAGTTTAACCTTACCATCAATAGTATTTAAAAAACCTAAACAAGAAAGTACTGAAGATAAAATGGACAAAATATTTAATATGCTAACTGAAATAAAAGAAGAAGTTACATATTTAAAAAATAGAGTAGATAAGATAGAAAAAGGAAAAGAAAAAGAGCATACACAAGGAGGAATAACAATAAAAATGCATATGTTAAAAATAGAAGAAGGAATAAAATTATATGAAGAAAATATGATAACTGAAGATGATATGTTAAATTTAACTTATAATTTATAAAATTTGAAAATGAATACTAATCCAACAACTACTCAAACAAAAGTAGAAACAGGAGAATACTCTGGAACAGTAAATGAAACTGAAGAAAATATAATGGCAGATAACATGGATATAAGAGTATATGAAAGAAGTAGACGAAAAAATCCTAGACAAAAACCAATGTACAATAATTCAAAATTCTCAGTAAAAACATCTGAAACAGAACCTGTCTATCCAAATGAAATATTATTAGATATAGATTGCAAAGAAGATATACATAAAGAAATTGAAAAATGGATCAAAATGAATAATATAGCAATATTATTATACGGATATGATTTACAAAGAGCTAGTAATTTTCTAATTAGTACATTTACTGGAAATGTAGAAAACTGGTGGAATGCTATAAGAATGGAAGATAGACAAATGATGAAATATGGTTTCAATAATGAAAATTTTACAACAACAGATACAATAAAAGACTTTTTACAAAGATTTGAATTAGCAATAAAAGGAGAATTTTTTGGAGAACATTGGTTAGACCTTACAGAATCAAGAAAGAAATTTGGACAAGAAAATTTATGGAAAATACAAAATTTAACAATATGTAACATGTGTTATTTAAAACAATATACATGTGAATTTAATAATTATTATTATAATATAGCAAAATCAGATATTTTAAAAAGGCTAGAAATTAAATTACTAAAACAATCTTATGTAACAAAATTACCAAAACCATGGGAATTTAAATTATTCAATGAAATACAAAATAATAATGAAATAATAGAGGGAACACTAGGAACTTATTAAACCTATATATTTAAAAGAATAAATGAAATGTGTAATCAAGCATACGAAAATAGAAAACTAAGAAAAGCAATTAATAAAGGATTATGTTGTCCAATATTAGCTGAACCAACACACTGGGGATGTTATACAAAACATAAAAGATATAAAAAAATATAATAAGTATAACATATCAAAAAGAAAAGGTTATAAACCAAAATATAAAAGTTTTTATAAAAGAAAGTTTAAAACTTTCAGAAAAAATAAATCACATAAAGGAAGATATTTTAGGAAAAAACAAAGATATAGTAAGAAAAATCCTAAAACATGCACTTGCTGGATATGTAAAGAAAAGGAACATTATGCAAATGAATGCCCTAAAAGAAAAAAATAAAGAAAACCATAAAGCATATAGAATATATGAAGATTTAATAGAACAAAATTATGATCCGATAGAAAATAGTAAAATATCAGAAAATGAAAGTATATATGAAATCAATTCTCAATATAATTCAGATAGCAATATTTCAGATTATTCAGAATATAATAAAAATTCAGAATCAGATTCTGAAATAGAAATTGAAGAAGAATAAATTTAAAAATGACATCAAAAAATAAAGATCATGAAATTATAGATAATAACAATATTTTTAGCTATAATAAAACATTTGATGAAGAAAAATTTGGTCAATTAAATAATCATAGATTAAACATAAAAGAAGAAGATATATTTAAAAGGAAATGGTTTAATAGAATATTCAAAGCAACCTATATTGCAAAACATTAGATATATATCAAACCAAAGGAAATACAGTAATTCCTTTAATAAATAAAGATGAGATAAATAAAGCTTTAGCAAAATTACCAGATAAAAATAGATATAAAAATCTATATTTAGGAGCAATACAAATAATTATTAAAGTATATTTTAGACAAGGAATAGATAGTCCTATTCAATTATTTTGCATGGATGATAGAATATTAAATGACCCGATAGATGCCCTATTAGGAGCTGTATCAGGAAATCTAGTATATAAAAAATTAAAGTTTACAATAATACCAGATTTTTCAGTAAGTTTACAAGATAAAAACATAGATCAAGCACTTAATCTATATCATAAACTACATAGAATAGAGATGACAAGTGGATCAAAAGTATTTTCAGTAACTTATAGAACAATATATGCATTCACTACTAGTCATCATAAAAAACTACAAAAGAATAATATAAGATTACAAGTTGATATTGATGATACTTTTTCAGATTTAATAAAATACATACCACCTAGACAGTTAACACCTTCTAGCATGACAATACTAGATGAGTTAACAATGGATTTAAGACAAAGAAACAAAAATATAGGAATTATACCAAAAATACAACATATAGGAAATAAATTGTTAATATCATCAGGAGAAAGTTCTAAAGAAAATCAATCTAAAGAAAATAATGTATTGTTATTAGATGAACAAGGAAAAATACATAGTCAATCACGAAGAAGTATTAATTTAAGATCATCACTACAAGCAAAACAATATTATATAAATACAGAATTAGACATTGGAGGAGAATGAAAACTCCTAAAAACATTAATAGACACTGGAGCAGCAAAAAGTCATATTCATGAAAGTTTAGTCTTTTCTTTCGAAAAATATAATTTATCAGAAAATTATGAATTTTTAAATTATTCTGGACAGGAACATACAATTAATAAATATATAAAAATAAATTTAGCATTAACAGATATTCACGGAAAAATAGCAATTATTCCAATAGCAATACATATGGATACAATTCTTCTACATAAATTCCAATTTTATTAGGATTAGACTTTTTAGAAAATATAGCTCCATATAATCTTACTAAATATTATCTTCTATTTACATACAATGGAACTGAATACAAAGTTTCAAGGAATAGAGACTAGTCCATATAGTCTTTATATCAATATAGAAATAATATATAAAGATTATCATACCGTTTCATATCATGCTTTCATAGATACAGGCTCTGCAATCACTTTAGCTCAACCTTATGTATTTCCAGAACACTTATGGCAGAAAACCACTAATTATAAATTGGAAATAGATATTACAGGAACTACTACTAAGTATGATTTAGTTACAGAAAAGGTAGTAATTCAAGTTCAGTCCAATATACTTCAAATCTTTAGAGTTTTTCAATCTACTAATCATGGATGTGATATCTTATTAGGAAATGATTGGTTAACAAATTATTATCCTTTAAGTATTGGATCCCAATATATTCGCTTAACTACTCTATGTAAACATAGAATAATTTTCCCTTGACTTCAACAAGCCTTTAAATGGAAATCTTCACCCTTACTACCTCGCACAACGAATCGTAGTGAGACTATAGAAAAAGAACCCATTAGAAAAAATGAAGAAACTCAACTGATAGAAAACTTTTCAACCCCACAAGAAATAATCTTTCTATTAGATAAATGTATAGGAACAAATCCTATAGAAAAATGGGAAAAAATGGTATTTATGCTTTAATAAATTTAAAACATAAAATACCAATAAGAAGTAAACGAATATTTTATAATAAAGATGATGAAGAGGAATTTGATATACAAATAAAAGAATTGCTAAACAAAAAACTTATTAGACCAAGCAAAAGTCCTTATAGTAGTCCAGCGTTTATGGTTAGAAATCATGCAGAAATAAAAAGAAACAAACCTAGAATGGTAATTAATTATAAAAAATTAAATAAAGCCACAGAATTTGATGGATATTTAATACCTAATAAAGAAATTCTTATAAATAGTATAAAAGGAAAAACATGGTATTCTAAATTTGATTGTAAATCAGGATTTTGGCAAATAAAAATGTATCCAAAAAGCATAAAAATATACAGCCTTTAGTATACCAAGAGGACATTACGAATGGTTAGTCATGCCATTTGGATTATGTAATGCTCCACAATTATTTCAAAGAAAAATGGATGATATGTTTAAAGATCTAAGACATTTTTGTTTAATCTACATTGATGACATAATTATTTTCAGTGAAAAATTAGAAGAACATTATAGACATATAAAACAATTTTTATTAAAATGTATTAAACATTGACTTATGTTATCTAAAGAAAAATCAGATATAGCAAAAAGAAAAATAGAATTTTTAGGATTTACTATATCAAAAGGAGAAATAGAATTACAATCACATATAGCAGAATCTTTAATAAATTTTTCAGACCAGCTAGAAAGCAGAAAAATGGTTTAACAATTTTTTGGACACGTTACATATGCTAGTGACTTTATAGAAGAATATGCTAAAAAGAGAAAAGTATTACAAGACAAATTAAAAGGTAATAAATCATGGATTTGGATAGATAGAGACACAAAGGTAGTAAAGAAAATAAAAAAATATTGTAAACAGTTACCAAAGCTACCCTTACCAAAAGAAAACGAAGAATTATTATTAGAAACAGATGCTTCAGATGATTATTGGAGAGCAATTTTAAAAAGCAAAAATGGAAAGAAAATATATGCATATGCTTCAGGAACTTTTAAAAGTTCAGAAAAAAATTATCATAGTAATAAAAAAGAATTATTAGCAGTAAAATATGTCATAGAAAATTTTGAATTAGTTTTATTACCAAAAAGATTTACAGTTAAGACCGATAATACACAGGTAAAATCTTTTATTACAAAAAATTATAATGGAAAATTAGCTCAACGAAGGAAAATGAGATGGAAAGAATATTTTACTAACTTTAATTTTGATATTGAGTATATTCCAGGAAAGGACAATGTATTGGCAGATTTATTAAGCAGACCTATTGCTAAAGGAGAAGATTAACCTTTTCTTTGCAGGAATAAAGAAAAATGGAAAGAAATTCAGAAAGAGTTGTAAAACTCACTGCAGAGAAAAAGAAAGTAATGGAATCTATGAAAAAGGCTATATCTCGTCTTCTAGAAATAGATAATGAGATTAGTCAAATTTCAATGAATTATGCACAGACGCTTCTGCGTCAAAAAAAATCTAAGGAAGAAAGCACTAGTTCTCAAAAAATGACTGTTCTTGGTACTACAGCCAAGAAAGACTAGAGCAAGAAATTTTGAGAAATATGATGATTAGAAGTTCTGTTCAATATTTGGACAGTCCTGAATCATCACAGGAAGTAAATTCGAGAAATTTGGAAATTTCATTAATTGGGAATATTAATTCTCGATTGATAACTCCCAGAGATATTTCATTATCATCTCAGCAATGAAATGATGATGAGAGATCTCAATTAAATAATACAAAAATTCAAAAGCAATGGGAAGCAGACTTTTTTAAAGCTCTGCAATATTTAGCAAAAGTTACTAATGCAGTTGGAATAAGAACTATTCCGATCAATAATACATACAACAAAGCAATCATCAGAAAAGGAGCAGATCCAAGAACCGTTCAAAAACTTTATCGTTTTGGACTAATTCATACCATTTATCCAGGAGAAAACCTAGAAGAAATATAGCAACTCCCAGTAACGATCAAGTCTCAGATTGAGATATTCAATGGAATTACCAAATTAAATAAAATTTGTGTTCGTGTTTTTAGCATTATTCATGAATGGGATGATGTTAAGAATAATGAAATTCCTACATAAACCTTCATCAGAAGGGGCACTACCAGACAAGAACTTATTCCAGATGAACAAAAGACTTTCAATTTACACCCATTAATCCTTAAAAATATTCCAGAAATGAGGATGAAGACCATTGAAGCAAATATTCGTGGATTAAGAGAAATATTGACAGATAATAAAAAATATTATACTATCTTTCACGATAATATTCTTATCACCAATCCAGCTACAGAATGACATCAAAAATATCTTCTTGAAGGATATCTCGACACAATAATTGAAGGCAGCTTACCAATGACAGAAACAACAAAAGACTTTTCAAAAAGCAGATAAAAAAGGAATCTCCAACCGAAAGCACAAGTCGGAGACAAGGCTTAGTGGAGCTGGACCCCCTCTGAAGAAAATCAAGAAATAATTGAAGAAACAAGACAGAAATATAAATGTAAGCAATGATGTAATAGAGCAATAATCATTTGTAATAATGTAGTTCAATAATGTAATAGAGGCAGGGTTTAACCTCTATAAAAACCCAATCACTCTTCAGTTATAGGCACGGCTGAAAACTCTAAGCTTAAGATTTCTCTAAAAAGCTTTTAGCCTGCTTATCTTTTGTAAATCCTTTTATTCAGAAATGAAATTCTAATTTCAGAAATCATTCTTTCTGAGTAACCATAGTATTTAGCAATTTGCAATCCACTAGGAAATATAGAAAATTATTTTCGATACACTAAGAGAGTCAGATCACTTATATACCATAAATCCTCATCAGAAAATCACATGCCGATAACTTTGTTGCTAGCTGAATATCTTTCAGTAGTCTCTCCTTGAAGCTACCAAGCCCGTATTCAGGAAAAAAGGGGCAGAAGGGTACAAGTTTGGAGAAGCTCAGATTAACTCAGAACGTCAACCATCTAAGGGTGAACTGTTATCAGAAATCGTTGATAACAGAAGTCTAGCAGCATTGAAGGAAGCATAGTGGACCTCTGAAGGAGATTTAAAGGTATAACGAAAATCTGATCTCTGTTAGTTATGGTTATAATTTTCAATTCTATTTCTTATGATGAATTTTGCATGCTAAAGAAAATGTGAAAAGAAAGAATACTTTTAAAACATGAAATTGTTTGAATTTTTCTAATTCTATGGAAAGATTAAAACAACAAGTTGGTAATTTACAAATAACTATAAATGATATATATAGATATAATCGTTTAATAAAATAACAATTAAAACAAGAAGAAATATTATATAATTTTATGGAAAACTTTAATTTAAAATCTACATATAATATAGAAGAAAGAATAGAAAACTTAAAATAAATGCTTAAAGTAAATGAATCAAGAATTCGAATGATAAAAAATAAAATAAATAGAATACCTTTAGGATGAATATACTTAATTATCTAAATTCAAAAGATTTGAGTGAAGAAAACGAAATAAATCAAGTAATAAACGACATGAATATGGTAAAAACCAATATAAATGTTAATTTTCAACAAAACTTAGAAATAGTAGGAAATATAAATCTGGAAAATAATATAAAAATATAAATTATAGATAATTTATATAAAGATAATTTTGTAAAAAATACTATAATATCTGAAAGAATAGAAATTTGTCAAGAAGTAAATAGAAATACTGATAATAACAATTTTAGAAGACGAAGAAGAAGGTAAAATAATATCATATAAACAATTTTAATAAAATATATTAAATGTATTTTATTTCTGTGAACGATCCGTAACGATTTCCGATCTTTATTGGTATCAGAGCCTATATAGAATTAAAATTAATTTAAAATGTCATACATAGTAAGTTTTGTTATTAAAGATACTATAGATAAAATAATAAAATCTTTTTATGACATGTCAGAAAAAATAAAATATTATAAAGAAAAAATTAGAAAAGCAAGAAATGAATGTACATATATGGAAATCAATAATATAAATGAAGAATATAAATTACCTAGGTTACAAGAAATAAAAGAGGAATTAATTTCAATAAAAAATGAATTAGAAATAGACTTAGATAAAATAAGAAATGAAATAAATTCAGCTATTCAAATTATAGAATAAAAATGAATATTGACTATAAAATCATTAAACAATAAAAATATATAACCGAAATAATTAAAACAATTAATTATTTGAAGAAAATAAATACAAATACTAATATAATAAAACTATTAATAGATGATCTAAAATGGCTAGCATAGTAGAAAAATTTGGAGAATATTTAAGTTTGTTAAATTTAAACTCTATAGAAAATATTAACGAAATAATAAGTGAAATGAATGAACAACTTGAAGTTTTATATAATAATGAAAATGAATATCAAGCACAAGAAGATTTACCCGAAAATTTTAGACGAGCATCTTTACAAGAAATGCATAGGAAAGAAAAATTAATTGCAAAAATAACAATGACATTAATAGCAATTAGAAATGATCTTAGAAGGCAACAAGGATAAAGGAAAAGTTCAAGGATTAAAAGAAAAGTTTGTCAAAGACAAAATCTTTTGTCTTTAGCAAAAGTGGTATATTTGAAAATAGAACTTTAAAAATGGGTAGAAATGAAAAGATCCCTAGGAAAAATTGTAAAAATTTAGTTATGAAAGCGTAGACGTCTTTACTTTGTAGGCAAAATCCATAATTTAATATCTGAATTTTAATATTTTTACACATTAGACCTTTCACTAAAAAACTAAAATAGCAATGGAAATTAGCAATAGCTAATTTTTTAGTTCCTATTTTGCGACGGTTTTCGTGAAAATGTATTTGTTCAATTTGGTGTTAAGTTTAGCAATGAAATAGCCACAAAAAAATGAAAATAGTCGGTAAATATTGGCACAATTTTTTGCAATGAAATTAGCGACAAATTTTATCGCTAAAAACTTTTCAATTTTTAATGTAAGAAATTAATTTCCTGAAAAATAGTACGAAAATTTAGTCGCTAATTGAAGTGAAATTGTAGCAATGGAGTAGCGGAAAAAAGTTGTTGGCCGATAAATTTGACAACAATCTTAGGGCTAACTGTAGCGACGAATTAGACAAGTGACCAGTTGCAAAAGGGTGTTCAATTCTTGAATTATCATCAACAATAAATTATGAAATTTGTCGGAAATATAGTCGCTAAAAATATTTTATATTACATTAATTGTCTATTTTCAATTAAATTTTTTTAAAAAATTTATAATTTTGATTTTACTAAGCATTATAATATTAATAAAAAATAGGAATACATATTTATGCTTAATAATTATATTTAGTAATTTTACTTTACACATGAAATTATATTGAAATTCAATTTTTTTACTAATTTCGATAAAATTCACATTTAATCTCAAAATTATATAATTAAAATTTAATAATTTTTTAATACTTTCATTAATTAAGATAATAAATTTTTTTTATTTTATTTTTCGCTTGCAATCATATTATATTATATACAAAGTTTATTATTTTATGAATATTTAAATGAAAATTTATCATTATCATATTTTGATATGCTATGCAATCCATATAATTTGTATTTTTTAGTTTATGTTAATTAAAAAAATTTATAAGTTTTATTGTGAAAAATTTTATATATTATTAATAGTAAAGTATTATATAAACCGTTAATTATTATATATTATAACTATTTTTAAAAGATAATAATTTTTTGTCAATGGCCCCAAAATCTAAACTTATTTATTTAAAAGTTTACACTTTTAATAATAATAAAATTGTTGTAAAACTAATGAAAGTAAAGATAGATATAATATGAATAGTGAATTTTCTCTTATTAATCATCACCACTAAATAACCACAGCGGGATATTTATAGGTACAAAATAAAAGAGATAGACTTCTACTAGAATTGGGAGAATGATGAGTTTGATAGTCATCCAAATACTTCATAATTATCACAATACTTTTTCTTGAATGACTATATACTACGAATATACCTCCTTAAAATCTTGTAAGAAAAATCCAGTGGGATATAAATTTAGCGAATGAAAAAAAGTATAGTATATATAGGTAATATATTTCCCCTCAAAAATACAATAATTACAAAATTTTCTTAAGTTAAAATATCACAATATTGCTTACATGCTTTTGAATATTGAAGTTGGTATAACTTTGATGAAGAGATCAGCTGGTTTGCTGCTTGAGAAAAATTTGCGATTTCTTTATGCTTCAATATTGTTGGTCGTTGTTCTTGAACAAAAATCTACGCATTGTTTTATTGTATTTAGTTATGGCTTTGAACCACATGAGCTTTCAACTAACTTTATGAATAGTTAATACTGAGTAATTCAATAATTACTGCTCTTATAGTTAAACAATTTGACATATTGCAGTGTCTGGACTTGTAATCAAAATATCTTATATGAATTTAGTTTGCTATTCACATTGATATCGATATTTTTTGATAATTAGAGATTCAGGCTCATTATTATTATGTTTCATAAGCAATTGAATATGTAAATACATTATCAACAACGATTATTATCCATTTTCGCATCTCATTTAATTTACCATTACTAGAACCACTTCTGGAGTTATTTTTCTAAAAATATGAAGTTGTTGATTTATGTTACTTTTTACCTCTTCAAAAGTATCACTTTGAAAATTTTTTTTCATTTTATTTTAAAGATTGATATCTTCCCTATTAAAATATATGTCACACTTCTAGTGGACTTTAAAATCATTGATAATATTATAAAATATTATTTATGGACAATAATTGTTTACCTTTTCTATTTGGTAAGTCAAACTATCAATTTTAAGGGACTACAGACATTCATAATTATGGGGTTTATAGTACACACTTCCCCTTGAATGTCCATTAATTAATATGTATCGTGTGTCATTAAAACCTTACTAGGAAAAATTCTATAAGATCAAAATCATGTAAAGGATAAAAGAGCACACAATATCTTTAATACACATCATAAGTTGCCTCATTAAAAATCTTAATAGAAAAAACCTGTGGAAAAAACCTTAGTTAAGTAAAAAAGAGTACAACGTGTATTTTTTTCCTCTTATAATAATATCGGTACACAACTTTAAATTTGTGCATGCAGAGTTCTGATACATAATATTATTAAGTTCTTTTTCTCAAAATGAAGCACATATCTTCTGGATATGCTTATCATATATTTTCTGGATATATTATGCATGGACTAAAAAATAATAATTAAAACTTATTTTATAAAATCACATGTTGTAAATTTACAAGAATGTACAAATTCATCTACACATCTTTCATTTCTTTAAGATGAGAAATCTTATAAAATCTAATAATATAGTCATACGTACAATGGTTATATGATCAATGTACTTTTATACCATAGCATAAATAAGTTATCAATTCTCAAATGAATTTCTTAACAATTTCTATTCTTTCTCTTAATTAGCAACCACGTCTGGTGGTAAAAAATAATCATACAGTAGTAATAATTATCAATTCTTGAACATACCATTTTTATGGCCATAATTTTAAACTATTTCATTCACTTTAAGGAGTGAAATAGATGTAATAAAATAATTTCATAACATGTATGTAGTATAATCATATAATAGCTATAATAAATGAATGCATTTAATAGCTTAATTCAAATATTTCTAAATAATTACTTAAAGATAAGAAAATTATCCAAATAAAATATATATGATTAAATATAGAGAACTAATATCTTTAAAACAATATGTAATTTTAAGTAACAATTTGATAATTACCATATAATGCATGATTACATAATGCATCAACAGTAATAAATATGATCATGAAATATATTGTATCTAGTAACTTTATAACTATTAGAGTACTAAATGGAAGATAATATATAAACATATAATCATATTATAAAATGTTTTTCTTTCAATCAAATAGTACTCGATATTTAATTCGAGACAAAATTTAGTTTAAAAAATTTGTTAAAATATTTTGAACTGTTCAAGAGTTTTAATAATTAAAATCATAAATAAATCATGACAATAAGTAAACTATAACACTTAATGTTCAGAAATATTTATATGCTTCAGGCATGATAAATCTTTTAGAAATTATATGTAATTTTATTATCAAATAGAAAAATGGTATCAATTAGTTACATACTAATATATTACTAAATTGGCAAATAGTAAAAACTTATTGCATTCACTATAAGCAAATATGTATTTTTACAACCAATGCCAATCCATTTCAATAAACATCATAAAATAAATAATATTTTACAACTTCATTGTTTATTGCATGAATATCAATTATACTATTTTGGCATCATATTTTTCAATATTTTTAATTACAGATCCAAAAATTCATATTGAATGCAATTAATATCTGTATTTTTCAACAGATTTAATTTTAAGATCCTCACTATGTTGAAAATATCAATATTAATATTTTTATACAGAAATGATGCCGATAACTTTATCCTTTCTAGTTCCTTTTAATGACAAATGATATATTGAGATCTTTTATTTAATTTTGGATACTTGAACCATTTTTGGGATTTAAAATTAGTTATATCATTGGTCTCTTTAAGAGTATCTGCCTCTATAATATGACCATATAGATTTATTTGCTCTTTCCATTTGCATATTTAATTTTTATTTAGAACCGAATAATTTACCCTATAAGGTAAATTGTACTATTGGGATATTATTCTGAATTGAAGCATTTGCAACTAATATAAATGCGATTTAATAAATCTCTACACACTAACAAATACATTTTCATCATAATTAACTAATCTTTTGAACTTTAGGTCCATGATATGAGGATCTAAATTGCACACAATGTATTTATTATTTTATTTATTTTTAGCTGCTTTTTTTCCCTAACATTAGGAAAGTTATTAATCAAAATGTATTTTTTCAACTAAAAATTGCAATAGAGAAATTTTATATTTTTTATTGGCATAATGCATTAAGTATTGCTTACATCAATATTATGTATCTATATATAAAAATAATACTATTGTTCTCATAAAAATATCTAGCAATTAACCGGATGTATTTAGTAAAGATTTTTGCTAGATCTTGGAGTATAAACATGTACAAGGGGCTTATAACAATCTTTTACCCACAACGCATGATCACTAGTATTATCAATAAAAATGTTTTGATTGCATAATTTAAAAATTGTGTACTTAATTTGAATAGTCTCATAAACTACAGATTGTGAGTTAATAATAAATATACATGTGTCCATTTTATTGATGCATTTTTTAAAAATTATAAATCATTTGAATGGTTCACATGGTGGATAGTGGACCCACATATATTATCTTTATTCATTCCACAATGAAAGAAATTTAGTTCCTTTATTAGCTAGTGATAATTTAGTAATATTTCTTGAGAATAAATAGATTATGAAAATTTCTTAAGTTGAATTAAAGAAACTTCTAATTCTCTAATAAACATATAAATTCTCAATAATTTATACATTATAATCGATCCGGAATGATCAAACCGATCATGCCAAGTAATTAATTGCTAATTAGTAAACTTCAAGCTTACTATTTTTATTATATCAATATTTATATAAATCCATAAATATCAAGTTTCTTAATATTTATATCAATTGGGGCCTTACATTTCTCTCCCCTTTAAAAAGAATTTCGTCCTGGAAATTCATACTCATGTCACTTATCATATCTCATCACTTGCGTTCCTATAACTGTATCTTTATCTTAGTCAAATACTATCCAATACAATCTCTCCCTACTTCTCTTGTTCCTTATTTTACTTAACTTATACGTATCATATTATTACTGCACTCAATTTATATCATATCAGTTTCCTTTCCAGTTGGGGCCCATGCATATAACTTGATGCTTTTCATGTCTTGTAAAATGATGCGGATGCAATGCTATGAAAGAATGATAGGATGCAAATGTATGTTTTCATGTATAATAAATGTTTACCCATCACATGTTATAACATGTGTAATCAATTGCCCATACTGGTAAGGAATTACTGACAGGTACATAGAACACCATATCTAATCCAAATCCATTTTCATATCAACTTCACAGAGGGCTTTCATACGCTACTATCTATCAAAAATAGAGACATCTAGATTCGTACTTACACTAGCACTGGATTTACACTCTTGACTATCTATACTTTCACTATGATCCAATTCCATCTATACTCCAGACAAGACAACATATGCTTTAAGGCCACAATACTACATAGACACATATCTCTAATATATTCTCTAACATTTTATTTTTCAAGACTGCCTAAACCTTTGCTCTAATACCACAATGTAGCACCCACTCTTATTACCTTTTTATTTACTTATTATTCTATTAAATTGCTTATACAAAAATATATTTATACATATGGCATATAATACACTTAAAGTATAATTACAATTTAGTTCCTTACATATGTTTCAAATATTTTACATTGAACAATTATAAAATAAAACTCTACACCAAACTAGTCTTCTCATGCTATCCTCTCTAGTGGCCTGCAGATGTGGACTCGAGAATGACACTTTTTTTATATCTGTGTACCTACACGAGAAGAACACCCTTGTTGAGCAATGGCTCAGTGGGAGTAAAACAATGCAATTGACTTCTTATCGAAGTCTCATGCATAAATAACATTATGGCATGCCTTTTTATATATCATAAACACATATACTATAACAGCAACCCATGCATTAAGGAAACATTACCATACATTTACTTAATAATGCACTCAATAACACTTCAATACAATTATTTAATTACACTTCATCACTCAATAAGAACACTAACATTATCATTAAGTATTAAAATATTTACACTGTTATTCAATTTCATTATTCATCAATCAAATCACTTTCATTGCCTGAATTCTCAAAAATGGTGGATACGGATACAAACACTAGATACTGGCGAGCAGTATCAAACACTAGAGACATAAAAATCTCGGATCACTAGATACCAAAAGGTATCGAAACACTAGTCACCCTCAGATGATAACAGTAGCAGCTGCGATAACTATCTCCTTTATAGGCATGCATATCTATCCACTACTATAAGAAATTCAGGCTCAATAGTCACTAATCACTCAATGATATCATACTTGTTACATTTAGAATCATAGATTTTACAATTTCAACACAAGCATGCAATAGGATCACTATACAATGTACACCCAGTTACACTTCAATTATATTTAAACCACATTTTAACATGAATATCATGTAATACTATGCATATCGTGTACCATGTTCACTCTCATTCATAATTTGTACATTTTAATGCATACTTTTAGAAATATAACATTAATACATTCAATAGATCATACTTTTATTTCACTATATCATATCATTCATACTTGAAGTTTAATATTTAACTTTACTTCATTAATTTGTTATGCTTTACACTCATTTAATATCACTTATCACTCTTATTTTTTACATTTAAAACACTCTAAACATATTTAGGAAGGTCTAAATGTGCTTTGGTATCAATTTGGGACCTTAAATTCAAGTTTAGAAAAAAATAGGGAAAGGTCACGGTTATTAGGTTATACCTGGTAACCGTGACATAGGTTTTTTTTCGATTCTAGACTGAAATTTGGGCTATATCACGGTCATTATGTTTTTTCTGTTGACCGTGAGGTCAATTCTGCCCAGAGATAGATTCACAGTTTCAACTTGTATCTCATTTTTGATCTAGAAAATGATGTTTTCAAGGAAAATGGTCTTCTACAAAGTTGCTCCACTATGTCTCTAGTTTCTAAAATATCAAAAATACTCAATTATGACTTCTAAATCTCAATATATCACTAAACAATTACAAACTTCTCTCAGATGATAAACAACAGGGGTCTGTCAACTTCAAGCTAAATTTCGAACACCTTGGAGACATATTTAGGTCTAAGTTTCTTCTACAAAGTTGTAGATCTATGTCTTATCTTTTATATCCAACTGGAATTACTCAATTTATACATCTACGGAAGGAGTTATGCCCTTTACACTAAAACTGATTCAAGAGAACTTTAAACAGATTTCCACTATTTCATTTTTCTAAGGAACAAATCGTCTTTCCATGCATTATACAATCATTTCTTCACTCAAAAATCAACTATCACTACAAAAAATGCAATTTACCGACGAAATTTAGCATTTTACCGACGGAATAAATCCGACCCTAAAACGTGCATAGGTACCAATTTACCGATGAAATATTCCGTCAGTAATGCGAAGGAATTTTGCGTCGGCAAATTTAATAAAATTTTAATTTATTTTAGTATAAACAACGACAAATTGTTCCGTCGGTAATTTGTCGATAAATTAAAATAGTTCCATATAATTTTTTATAATTTTTTTCATAATTTTCTTTTTACAAATCTCAAATCAAATATAACAAATGCAATACAAAAAGTCTAAAATTTCTATTAAAGATATATTATAATTTAAAATCAATATATACATTCTAACTATTGTACATATAATTAATAAAACATCTCTACTACAAAATCGATTAATGTGATCTAAACCCAAATCACTGAGTTTGGGAAAACAAAAAAGAAACTGAGCAAAAAAATCAAGAAAGGAAAATTCATCAAATACTCTAATCAAACAGAGAGAATCCCATGTCATCATCACTTTCCTCTGCTAGCTCATCCTTCTTTTCCTCAACTGTCGGTGCCTTGACTGCGGGAGCTGCCCTTCCTGCCAGAGCTACTGTAGCTACACCACCAGCAAAGAAACCTCCACCAACACCACCGCCAACGATTACCTGCTCCATACATGCAAGTCAATTTCCTGTTTGCACTTAGTATCAAGCAAGACTAGCAAGTAGCTTTTGTTATTCTCATCATGGTAAGCTGCTAGAACATTAAAAATCAGTTTATTAGAGAAACAATGATAGAGTTCTTAAAATCTTTGAGACCTTAAAATTTCTAGAAAAACAGGTGGAAAATAACATTAAAAATATCACAAACTAGAAACCTCAAGCTTCACATATGAAATATGGATTATCGTCTTGGCATATAGTCGCCATACATATTCATAATTTAAGTTCCAAAAAGAAAAGTCGCATTAAATATAGATCCAAAAAGTATTAATTTATTGGAACATTGAAAATTTATCTCTAGTAACAATAATATCATAAAAGGGAAAACCATTGCAAAAGAAAGTAACTCACCTAGCAAATTTAATGCCTATCATGAAGTCGTCATCATAATTTCCACCAAAAAGTACTTGCTGGTCTAAGTATTTTCTTTCTAATATATAAGAAAAATTTATGAATGATTTTCACTCCATGTTGTGGCAGATTGATTGTTTATCCATTTGTAATTAATTACAAGCTAATGACAACTTTAGGGTCCAACGCATATTTCAATGTGTATTGGAAAAATAATTCCATCTAATAAAGCAAGACCTTTCTCTAGTCTTTAAACTTTAAAGTCAATAATCTATCAATTAAATTGCTCGTTTGGGGCATTATAACAAGGAAATTGTCTCCAATTTAAAAATTAAATGACATAATTTATTTAAAATATAGTGCTTGTCTCCAGACATTTTCCTTTATATAGTTAGGAAAATATGGTGTGAGCAAAGAAAATGAGAAAAATAATAATTTTTTAATTTTACAAATATTGCTAATGAGTCTATTCTCAATTAATTAATTTGGCATAAAACTTCATTTCTACCTTTCACTTCCTCACTTTCTCACTCAGTAATCGTTTCTTCTGATTTTGCAATCAAACTCCCTAATTATCTACTCTTCACTTCATGCAAATGAGTCTGTTTATCTGCAGTGGATTATAGATCCCATCCAAAACTCCATTGCTGTCCCCATTTTCAACCATTCCACCCAAACTTTACTTCTTCTTCTCATTATTCTTCCCATTATGAACCACTTCACTACAAATCCCATTACAACTTTGCTTCTTCTCCTCATTATTCTTCTCACTTTGAACCAGTGGATGGGATACATCCCCATTATTCTTCCAATTTTGAACCAGTCGACGGCAGATCCCATCAAAAATTTACTTCTTCTCCCGTTTATTGGTTTTATTGTTAAGCTGATAAAAGATGGCATCAAAAATTACGTTCAGAAGCAGATTAAAGATCAACTGACAAATGCATTTTTATCCCCATCAAACTGTTGGGAAAATGGAAAGGAACTACAGAACAAAAACAGAGATAATGGCAAACAAATGCTCTTTCTTTATTTATTTTATTCCGATGAGCTGTTCCACTTAATTGTGATGTGTCCATTATATAGACTTGCATGAAACTGAAAAGCTAAACTTTAGGATCACTCCACTAACAGAGGTCCACTACACAATAAACTAATATTATTTGAAAAACTACCACCCATAAAATCTGCTCTAACCAAAAAACCCGGTCAACTTTGGAATCATATCTTAACACTCCCCCTTGATTCAAAGTTGCACACACCAAGCAATCCTCTGAAGTAGCAGAACTTTTCCTTTGATAAAGCCTTGGTAAGTATGTCCGCCAACTGCTCCTCGGTGCTACAATATTTCAAGACTATCTCCTCCTTTGCAGCGAGATCACGAATAAAATGGTAACGAAGTTCAATATGTTTTGTTCTGCTGTGAAATGTTGGGTTCTTTGTCATGGAAATAGATGCTTTGTTGTCACAAAATATCTCTGTTGCTCCTTTTTGCTCCTGTTGAAGATCTGCTAACATTCTCCTTAACCAAATGGCCTGACACGCTGCTGAAGTAGCTGCCATATATTCAGCTTCAGATGTTGACAACGCCACTGATGCTTGCTTCTTTGAGCTCCAGGTGATCACTCCTGATCCTAGAGTGAAAACATTTGCCGAAATGCTTCGTCTATCATCTACTGAACCTGCCCAATCGCTGTCAGTGAACCCACATAATTTGAAATTGGAAGCTCTAGAGTACCAAATTCCATATTCCATAGTTCCAGCTATATAACGCAAAACCCGTTTTGCCGCTCCATAATGAACCTTTGAAGGTTGTTGCATAAACCTGGAAATATTTCCAACAGAAAATGCAATGTCGGGTCTAGTGTGCGTTAAATAAATCAAGCCTCCAACCAAGCTTCTGAACCTTCTAGGATCTGCCATTTCTGCTCCATCTTCATGCTGCAATTTTTCATTAATATTCATGGGTGTAGCGGTAGGCTTACAATTAAGCATGCCAAATTTACTGAGAAGGTCTTTCGCATATTTTCTTTGTGAAATAAAAATTCCATTTTCAGTTTGATGGACTTTCAGGCCAAGAAAGTAGTGCAGAAAACCCATATCTGACATCTCAAATTCATTCATCATTTGAGACTTAAACTCATCCACAAGAGAGTTAGACGAGCTAGTGTAAATGATATCATCAACATAAAGACAAACAATGATGAAATCATTTTTACCTTCTTTTTTCACATATAAGGTGGGCTCATTTTCACTTCTCATGTACCCCTTTCTCTGAAAATACCCATCGATTTTGCTGTACCAAGCTCGAGGTGCCTGCTTCAGACCATACAATGCCTTCCTCAATTTGTACACCTTTGTTTCGTTGCCCTCCTTTACGAACCCGTCAGGCTGTGCTACATAGACTTCTTCTTGTAAATCTCCATTGAGGAATGCTGACTTGACATCGAATTGATAAACAGGCCACTGCAATTGTGCTGCTAATGCTAAAACAGTTCTCACAGTTTCAAAACGGGCTACTGGAGAAAAGGTTTCTTCAAAATCAACACCTTGTTGTTGCGCGTACCCTTTCGCCACAAGACGAGCTTTGTGCTTCTGTATGCTTCCATCTGAAGCAAACTTTGTCTTGAACACCCACTTCAAGCCAATTATATTTTTGCCTTCTGGTAAGTCAACCATCTCCCATGTTTCATTCTTTTCAATAGCTTTCATCTCTTCCAGCATTGCTTTTTGCCATTCTTCCTTTACAGCTGCATCTCTATAATCTATAGGATCTGAAACAGTAAGAGCAAATTGACAAGAAGTATGTATGTCAGCGAGAGATCTATACTTCCTTGGTGGTGTCTCATCCGAAGAATCTTCAGGAGTGGATAAAGAGTTTCTGCTTGGTGTTGCTGAAGTTGTTGAACTTGCTGATGCTATTGGGGAGCCAATGGGAGAACTTGCATGAGTTGGCTCTTGTCTTTCATCTAAAGAGATTTCAATCGGAATCTCTTGTTGTAGCTGCTTTTCATGCCAATTCCAGCTTACATGTTCATCAAATATTACATCCCTTCTAACTGAAATCTTATCACTAAAGGGATTATACAATCTATATGCTTTAGATTGAGTACAATAACCAATAAAAATGCATTTTTCAGATTTTTCATCAAGCTTTTGACGAACATGAGAATTTATCAAAGCATAAGCAACACACCCAAAGACTCGTAAATGACTTACAGATGGTTTCCTCCCACACCAAGCTTCATATGGAGTTTGATTCATGACAGCCCTTGTTGGTGAGAGATTCAGCAAATAAATGGATGTTGCTACAGCTTCTGCCCAAAATTGATTTGACAGTCCTCTTGCTTGTAACATGCTTCTTTCCATCTCCACAACAGTTCTATTTTTCCGTTCAGCAACACCGTTTTGCTCCGGAGTGTAAGGAGTTGTTAACTCCCTATGGATGCCATTTTCTTCACAAAACAAATTAAATTCTTTAGACACAAACTCTCCACCTCTATCAGTGCGAAGAACTTTGATGTGGCAGCCACTTTGATTTTCCACCAATGCCTTAAACTTTTGAAACTTCTCAAACGTTTCTGACTTGTTTTCCAGAAAATACACCCAGCTCATGCGACTATAATCATCAGTAAATAGCAAGAAATATCGACTCCCTCCTAAGGACACAGTTTGCATAGGCCGACATAAATCAGCATGAATTAATTCTAGACATTTTGAAGCTCTCCAAGCTTTACCAACAGGAAATGACTTTCTAGTTTGTTTTCCATAAATGCACCCTTCACATAAATCAACAGAGCCAATTTTTGGTAACCCGAGAACCATACCTTTATCACTTAGCAACTTCAGCCCCTTCATGTTGAGATGCCCATACCTCAAATGCCATATCTTCGAGTCATCCTTTGCACTTGCAGCAAGAGCACAATTCTCCATGTTGGAAACATTCAATGGAAACACCTTGTTTGAAGTCATGCTGACACGAACTTTGTGGCCTGATTTTTTATTTTTAATGACACATGCATTGTCATCAAAAAGAATGGAATATCCATCAGCCATCAACTGACCAACGCTTAATAAATTGTATCCCAAATCAGGTACAAATTGAACATCATTCAATACTTTTCCTTTACCATGGCTGGTGTTGACTACCACCGTGCCTTTTCCTTCAACTTGCATCTCCTTTTTGTTGCCAAGTTGCACCTTTATATGATGTGTTTCGTCGAGCTCCCGAAACAAGGATTTGGTGCCTATCATATGGTTTGAACAGCCGCTATCTACAAACCATAAATCACTTGATTCAGGTGTAGAAGCAGAACAAGCCATAAAAAGCTTATTTTCTTCTTCACTTTTCGCTGCAAAATTCATCTTTTGATCTTTGTACCAACAGTCAGCCTTTATATGCCCGTATCTCTTGCAATGATAACACTGAATGCCATTTCTCGTGTTACCATTCTCATTAGACTGCCTTTGCCATTCATTTCTTCCTCTGCCCCTTCCATTACCACGGCCACGACCACCACGGAATGCTCCTCTTCCTCGACCTCTACTTGCTGAACGATCATGGTCTCCATGTTTGGTGACTGACTCCTTCACTTGAAATGCCTTCTCTTCGTGCTTTTCAACCGATCTATTGATTCTTAACTCATGAGCTTGAAGAGATCCCATCAGTTCATCAAATGAAAAAACTGACAAGTCCTTAGATTCTTCTATGGCTGCTGCTACATGATCAAATTTGGGAGTTAAGCTTCTAAGTACCTTTTCAACAATGGTTTGATCAGTAATCTTCTCACCATAGGATCGCATTTGACTGATTATTGCCATTGCTCTTGACAAAAAATCAGCAATCGATTCTCCATTTTTCATGATTAAGGTTTCAAAGTCACGTCGAAGTGATTGCAATCTCACGACAATGACCTTTGAATCACCTTGAAACTCCTTCTGCAAAATTGACCAAGCTTGCTTCGATGTGGTCGCTGCTAAGATCCGTGAGAAAACGCTGTCATGAACAGCCTGTTGAATGATCACCAACGCCTTGGAATCTTTCTTCTTGTTCTCTCTCAACCTGCTTTCTTCGTCAAAATCTGAATACCCATTTTCTACCAAGTCCCAAAGATCTTGAGATTTAAGTAGAGTTTTCATACGGATGCTCCAAAATTCGTAGCCTTCTCCCTTAAAGATGGGAATGAGTGGTTGCGCAACACTCATTGCATTCCCGTTGCCAGCCATAATCTGTGGGTATTTCACTCAACTCACGTGTTTCTCTCTCTGCTCAAATAAATTAGGATTGGCTGGCTCTGATACCAAAATTGTTGGGAAAATGGAAAGGAACTACAGAATAAAAACAGAGATAATGGCAAACAAATGCTCTTTCTTTATTTATTTTATTCCGATGAGCTGTTCCACTTAATTGTGATGTGTCCATTATATAGACTTGCATGAAACTGAAAAGCTAAACTTTAGGATCACTCCACTAACAGAGGTCCACTACACAATAAACTAATATTATTTGAAAAACTACCACCCATAAAATCTGCTCTAACCAAAAAACCCGGTCAACTTTGGAATCATATCTTAACACAAACGACGCGTTTGCTATCTTCTAAAGTGCGATTTCTATGTCCAGAAACTCAAGAACCAGACTGAGGAGCTGAAGGAGAAAAGAGACAGGTTGCGGCAATCCGTTGTTGAAGCTGAAAGAAATGGCCAACAGATCTATGATAATGTTGCCCAGTGGCTGAGCACTGTCACCAATGAAATTAATGAAGGCGAGACGCTCATTCAAGTCAAAGAAGGAGCCAACATGAAGAAGTCCTTCTTTGGGTTGTGTCCCAATTTGAAGGGTCGCTATCACCTCAGTAAAGGAAGCAGACAAGAAAACTTCAGCCATCGATAAGCTTCGGAATCAAGAAGGATTATTTCCATTTTTATCTCCTCTGCCTTTGCAGCAGATAGTTGAGCCGTCTGTGTATAGTCGCGAAGACTTGACATCAAGAGTTTTGCTCTTGGACCAAGTTATGGCTGCGCTCAAAGATCCTAATCTTTACATGATTGGGATCTATGGCTTAGGAGGTGTGGGAAAGACCACACTAGCGAAGGAGGTCCATGGGAAAGCTGTGGAAGAGAAGCTGTTTGAAGCTGTGGTTATGGTTCACGTCTCTCAAACGCCAAACCTAAGAAGGATTCAAGGAGAAATTGCCGATTTCATAGGCTTGAAATTCGATGTGCAGGAAGTCCCTGGACGGGCAAGTCAACTTAAACAGATGTTGAAGACGTCCAAGGTACTCGTCATTCCTGATGATATATGGAAAAAACTTGAACTAAATAATGTGGGGATTCCTCTCGGGGATGAATGCAAAGGCAGCAAATTGCTGCTTACCTCAAGAAGCCATGATGTATTATCTCGTCAGATGGGCACACAGAAAGAATTCTCACTTGATGTTCTAGGGGAAGAAGAGACCTGGAAATTGTTCAAAAAAACTCTGGAGGATGCTAACAATCCAGAACTGCAGGCTATAGCAATTGAAGTTTCCAAGAAATGCTCAGGCCTGCCCCTCTTAGTCAACATAGTTGCAGCAGATTTGAAGAATAAGAAGCTGGGTGCATGGAGAGATGCCCTGGTGAAGCTAGCCGATCTCGAAAATGAAGAAATACATGGAAAGGTGCACGAGGTTCTTAAATCAAGTTTCGAGAATTTGCCTAGTATTGAAGCGAAGTCATTGTTCTTGCTCTGTTCTTTGTTCGGGGAATCTAATATTCCGACCAACCACTTGCTGACATATGCTATGGGGCTTGGTTTGTTTAAAAACATTGTCAGAGTCGAACCAGCAAGAGATAGATTGTGTCAAACTATTGGAAAGCTGAAAGCAGAGAGCTTGTTGCTAGATGGGGACATGAATGACCATGTGAAATTGCATGATGTTGTTCAAGATTTTGCTCGCTCCATCGTAATCAAGGATCGAAATGCATTTTTTGGTATTACTGGCAATGGTTTTATGCAATTATGGCAAGTGGATGAGAATTTTACTAGAATTGTTCTGCATCACTGCGATATCTCTGAGCTTCCTGAAGGTCTCGAATACCCAAATGCAGAGTTATTGTCTGTCGTCACTGAAGATTTGAATTTGGTTGTTCCTGATTTGTTTTATAAAGGTATTACAAAGCTCAGAGTATTGAATTTGACAGGGATCCGTTTGGTGCCCATGCCTTCATCGCTTGAATCCCTAACAAACCTTCATTCATTGTATATGCATGGATGCCGTTTGAAAGATGTAGCCATCATTGGGAGTCTGAAACAATTGGAGTTTCTTAGTTTTGAGAAGTCCGATATTGTTGAGTTGCCGAGACAATTAGGGGAATTAACTCAGCTCAAGTCACTAAATTTGAACTATTGTAGTGAGCTCAAAGTTATTCCTCCAAATGTTTTGCCCAAACTGTCTCTTATAGAAGAATTGTACATGAATAGAAGCTTTGACAAATGGGATGAGAATAGTAATGCAAGCCTTATGGAGTTGGAAGAATTGAGGCAATTGACAACTTTGGAAGTACGAGTATCTCGTCCTAAGAAATTACCAAATCGGCTCTTCTCAAAGGGATTAGAAAGGTATAAAATATTAATGGGATGCGATTATTATTGGCGGACTGATGAAGTCTCAAGGACGCTAAAGCTTACGCTAAAGACGAATATCCATTTGGAGGATGGGCTTCAAAAGTTGCTGAGAGGAAGTGAATATCTCCATTTAGGGGAGGTTGAAGGAATGGAGAATGATTTGTACGATCTGAATGAGGAAGGGTTTCCAAAATTGAAGCATCTCTGCATTAAAAGCAATAAAGCCATTCGACATATCATCGGCTCCCGAATGTGGGTTTCATGCGATGCCTTTCCAATATTAGAGACTTTGGAGTTGTTTGGATTAAATAGCTTGGAGGAGATTTGTCATGCTGGACTTGGAACGGAGTCTTTTAGGAAGCTGCGAACTTTGAGGATCAATGGGTGTCATAAATTGAAGAAGCTCTTTTCATTTTCCACTGCTAAAAATTTTTTGCAACTTCAAGAACTAGAAGTGCAATATTGTGATAACCAGGAAGCTGTTATTCCGGAAGGAAGTGAAGATGGGATTTGCAAACCAACACAAACTGAAATGGTATGTAACTCAAATGCTTTCAACTTAATTACTTCTGATTATATTTCTTTTGTTTCAACACTAATATTTTTTGTCATTTTGTTGATTAGTGTGGTCTAATTAATGGTATAATTTAGTATACGAATTTATTGATTATAAGTTTTAGAAATAACAATGTGGTCTTAAAGTTCATTACATTCTTAATAAAGTGGATTTGTCAATATACTCTATTTTATAAAATTAAAATATCAATATTATTTTGATAATTAAGTTCGATGAGTAGGGTATCAAAATGTGTAATTTTAATCAACTAAAGTTTTATTCAAATAAAATTCAATTTTTTAAAAAAACTTCATATATTTAAACCAAATTATTAGTTTAATCAAGTAAATTTTATTAAATGGTAAGAATGAAACATACATGATTTTTAAAATCATATATTAACACTCTCAATTATAATGAGATGTGATTTAATTCAAAATAAAGGTTTTGTGGTATTATTTATATTGATTTAGTGAATTTAATTAAAGAACCTTATTTGAGATGTTCTTAAGCTAAAATTTTGAAGTTGCAGTATCTTTAAATGAGAGAACAAATAAAAGCACCTCTGTTAATAAGAGCAATGAAATAAATTTGTAATGCTGAAACATTAAAATTAGAATTCAGAAAAAAAAGAAATAAAAAGAATAAATTGTAACAACTAAAATTTTAATTTTAAAAATATAATCTATAAGATTAATGATAAATAAAATTAATGATGGTTAAAAAAATGCATTTTTTTTATATAATGGAAAATTTTGACCAAAATAATTAAGAGGAATAAATTATTAAATGTATTAAAATCATTTCATTAGAAATAAATTAAAAAAGAAGGAATATAATTCTTTTTTAGGAGTTTGATATGATGAAAAGAAGTATTTAGATGATGCATGCATGATAAATATATAGAGTTAGTTTTAGTTATCATTCATAATTAATTGCGTTCAATATATAGGATTAAAACGGTTGTCAATACAATAAATCAAAGTCGTATTAACTGGTAATTCCTTTATTTGATGATGCATCGGTATAGTTCACATATTAGATGCACTTGTTCATACTAATGCCTTATAATGGTTATACACTCAAAATATTTCCTCTATATTAATTTTATTTAGACTATAAGTAATATTTTTTAATTTAGGATATCAGTCATCTACAAGAATATATCCTCAACATTGATTGTTTCTCGTCAAAAAAGAAACAACCACCAAAAATTCTAACGAGTAGAAATTGATATGTGGTGGAATTCAAACTAAAGTCAGAGTCACAAATCCAACTCAAAGAAAGTAACTACAGATCTTGATGGGAACTCTAACGATCCGATGTTAGGTTTTTAAACATGAAAACACTTAAACACGATTCCTAACATGCTTTTAAACAAAATAGCATAAAAGAGAATCGAATGCGGAAATAAATCAAACTAACCTCCAGCCATTGTTGAGTTTGTTGAAACTAGAATTTTCTTCAACCTCTTAGAACTCAAAGCAACAAAATACTAACCAATTCACTCACAATTTGATGGTGTATTTTTCCTTTAGTGAATGCTTGGTTTAGACCATTAATTCTCCATTATAAGTCTTAAGTCACCACCTTCCATCAAGGGTGTCAAATCTATTTATAATGGTAGAAAGTTGCCATTAAGTGGTGAAAGTGAAATCACCATTATCCATTAAGTGGTGAAAGTGGAATCACCATTAGCCATTAAGCGGTGAAAGTGGAATCACCATTATCCATTAAGTGGTGAAAGTGGGATCACAATTAGTAGTTAATGGTGAAAGTGGGATCACCATTAGTAGTTAATGGTGAAAGTGGGATCACCATTAATTACTAATGGATTAGTCACCATGGAATCACCATTATCCATTAAGTGGTGAAAGTGGGATCACAATTAGTAGTTAATGGTGAAAGTGGGATCACCATTAGTAGTTAATGGTGAAAGTGGGATCACCATTAATTACTAATGGATTAGTCACCATTACCATTTTTCACATTACCTTTCACCATTAATTACTAATGGATTAGTCACCATTACCATTTTTCACATTACCATTAACTAACATTCTCCCACTTGATCCCAACAAGTATTATCCACACAAATTCATGAAAACTTTATGCTTACAGTAAAGAAACAAAATGCATGAATCATGGCGATATGTCCTCTATGAACGAGTAGTATCTTCCGTGTATTACAATGCAGTTTATCCCCTTAATGTCAGCCTATATGTGGCAACATACTTTAATGAATAAACCTTATGTTTATTCTAGGTCCAAAATGGATATTATTCTCAGAAATCAATAAATGTGTACACCAAATTTGAGAATAATATCACAAATGAATAAAGTTTTATAAAATCGTTCATATAACGAAAAATCACATGATGGAACCAATTCCCATCCTAGCTACATGATCCTTATAATTCATAGGTGGCATGCCTTTAGTTAAAGGATCAGCAATCATCAATTCAGTGCTAATGTGTTCTATGACCACTTTGTTCTCTTTAACACATTCTCTTATGGCTAAATACTTAATGTCGATATGTTTACTTCGACTACCACTCTTATTGTTTTTAGCCATAAAAACTGCAGCTGAATTATCACAAAACATCCTCAAAGGTCTAGAAATTGAATCCACAACTCTAAGCCTAGATATGAAACTCTTCAACCATACACCATGCGATGTAGCCTCAAAACAAGAAACGAACTCAGCTTCCATAGTGGAAGTAGCAGTCAAAGTCTGCTTTGCACTCCTCCAAGACACGGCTCCGCTAGCGAACATGAAAACATAACCAGATGTTGATTTTCGAGAATCAACACAGCCAGCGAAGTCCGAATCCGAATAACCAACTACCTCCAAATTATCAGTCCGTCTATACATAAGCATGTAGCTTTTTGTACCTTGAAGGTACCTCATCACCTTCTTTGTAGCTCTCCAGTGGTCTATTCCTGGATTACTCTGATATCTACCCAACATTCCCACAGCAAAGGCAATGTCAGGTCTAGTGCAAACCTGAACATACATCAAGCTTCCGACAGCAGAAGCATATGGAATGTTTTTCATTTGTTCCCTTTCTAGATCGTTCTTTGGGCACTGGTTCAAATTGAACCTGTCATTCTTTACAATAGGTGCCACACTTGGTGAACAATCTTTCATCCTAAATCTTTCTAAGACTTTATTGATATAGGTTTCTTGAGATAGTCCTAAAATGCCTCGAGATCTATCTCTATGGATCTTGATGCCAATGACATAAGATGCCTCACCCATATCTTTCATGTCAAAACTCTTAGAGAAAAATTGTTTCACCTCATGTAGCAACCCCTTATCGTTGGTTGCAAGTAAAATATCATCCACATATAGGACAAGAAAACAAATTTTGCTCCCACTAACCTTATGGTATATACATTGATCCATGACGTTCTCTTCAAAACCAAATGAAGAGATGACATCATGGAATTTTAAATACCATTGTCTGAATGCTTGTTTCAATCCATATATAGATTTCTTAAGCTTGCACACCAAATGCTCACCATTACTAGAGGAGAATCCTTCTGGCTGTTTCATATAAACCTCCTCCTCTAGATCCCCATTGAGGAATGCTGTTTTCACATCCATTTGATGCAATTCCATGTCAAAATGGGCAACCAATGCCAAAATTATGCGGAGAGAATCTTTCTTAGATACAGGAGAAAAGGTCTCCGTGTAATCAATTCCCTCCTTTTGAGTGAATCCTTTGGCAACGAGTCTAGCTTTATATCTCTCAATGTTGCCCAATGAGTCCTTCTTTATTTTAAAGACCCATTTACAACCAATGGCCTTTGCAACATTGGGCAACTCAACCAAATCCCAGACTTTGTTAGATGCCATAGAATTCATCTCCTCCTTCATAGCATTGTACCACAATTTAGATTCATTACAACTCATGGCTTGTGAAAATGTTTCAGGATCATTCTCAGCTCCAACATTATAGTCAGCTTCTTGCAGATACACAATGTAATCACTAGGAATTGCTGATCTCTTCATTCTGGTAGATCTCCTTAATGTTGTGTCAACATTTTCTTGAGAAACATGTTGTTCAACTGGTTGCTCAACAGTTTCTGGTAATAGTTGAACATTTGGATCTACTAGATCAATGTCAGCAGGTTGTGGAGCTTCAGTGATTGATTGTTCAATAGTCGGTTGAATTGAAGGGGCGTTGTGAATAACAACCAATCTAACACTTGAGGTGGAAGGTTGAGTATCTGAATGATCTTTCTCAGAAACAAAGCTTCGAGATTGATCGCTCCCACTGATCAAGTCATTCTCAAAAAACTTAGCGTTTCTTGATTCCACAATCTTAGTCGTATGAGATGGACAATAAAACTTGTACCCTTTAGACCTTTCGGCATATCCAACGAAATACCCACTAATAGTCCTTGGGTCCAACTTCTTTTCCTGTGGATTATACACTCTTACTTCAGACGGGCATCCCCAAACGCGCATATGTCGCAAACTCGGTTTCCAACCTTTGAATAACTCAAAAGGCGTCTTTGGGACAGCCTTGGTTGGAACTCTATTTAATATATACACTGCCGTCTTTAGAGCTTCAGTCCACAAGAATTCAGGAAGTTTGGTTTTACTACGCATGCTCCTAACCATGTCCATCAAAGTTTGGTTTCTTCTTTCTGCTACACTATTTTGGTCTGGAGAACCAGGCATGGTGTATTGGGCCACTATCCCATGCTCTTGAAGAAACATTGCAAATGGACCAGGTGCTTATCCATCTTCAGTGTATCTACCATAGAATTCCCCACCTCTATCTGATCTCACAATCTTAATTTGCTTATCGCATTGTTTCTCTACTTCGGTTTTAAACACCTTAAACGCATCTAATGCTTCGTGTTTATTCTGAAGTAAGTAGAGATACATGAAACGTGAGTAATCATCTATGAAAGAGATGAAGTATTTCTGACCATATGAGTCCATATCCGGACTACAAATATCCTTATGTATGATTTCCAATATTTCTGTACTCCTCGTGGCACCTTTCTTTGTCTTGTTTGTCTGCTTTCCCTTTATGCAGTTCAAACAAGTATCATAATCAGTAAAATCCAAAACACTAAGTACTCCATCATTTACTAATCGTTTAATTCTCTGTATGGAGATATGTCCCAATCTCCGATGCCATAACATAGAGGAATCCTCATTCATAACACATCGTTTTCTACCAGCATTATCTTGAACATGCATTGCATTATGAAAAGAATTGTCTTGTAAATTAATTCGAAAAAGACCATCAGACAAAATGTCATTTCCAACAAGATCAGATTTATAAAATAAACTGAAGTTTAAATCTGAAAAAATTACAGGAATAACCCAAAGGCAATAATCTTGAAATTGAAATCAAATTCCTAGAGAAACTAGGAACATAAAAGGTCTTCTCCAAATTCAAAACAAAACCACTATTAAGAACTAATCTGCATGTCCCAATAGCTTCCACATGCGAATGCATCTTATTTCCCGAATAGATGCACTGCTCACTTTGTACTGGCTTCCTGTGGTTTTGAAAACCCTGTAAGGAATTTGAAATATGGATTGTAGATCCAGAATCAATCCACCAAGTGTTATGACTCACATCTACCATATTAGATTCATAACAGACATAAGAGATTGAAATACCTTTCTTCTCGGGCCAGGCCTTAAATTTTTGACAATCCTTCTTTATATGCCCCTTCTTTTTACAGAAGAAACACTTGGATTCTTTCTTTATATCAGCTTGGGGAGGTATCTTAACCTTACCCTTCTGATTGCCTTGCCCTTGACCTTTATTCTTCCATCGTGTTGCCAAATGAGCACTCTCTCTTGTTTCCATAAGCAGCCTTTCCTCCTCTTGAGCACACATGGTCATCAGTTCATTAATTGACCACTTATGGTTATGTGTGTTATACGAGATTTTGAAAGGAGCGTACTGCTGTGGGAGAGTGTTCAGAATGTAGTACACAAGAAAAGACTCAGATATGTCAACCTCAAGGTTCTTAAGCTGAGCCACTATATCCCTCATCCTCATGATGTGTTCACGCACACCTCGGACACTGGTAAGCTTTAAAGATGAGAACTTCATAATTAAGGTCATGGCATGCGCCTTTTCAGAAGTCTCAAACTGAGCATCAATGGCATTCAACAATACCTTAACATTGTTATGCTGACTAACTGAATTACGAATACTAGCAGAAATTTTACTCCTTATGAACATCACACTAAGACGGTTGGACCGCTCCCATTGTTCATAAAGAGCAATCTCAGCTGCAGTGCTAGTGTCCGTAGGAGCCGATGGTTCGTTTTTCCTTATAGCATAGTCAATGTCCATGCACCCTAACTGAAGAAGGATTGATTCCTTCTAGACTTTATAGTTCTCACCATTTAGCTCGGGAACATCAATTTTATAATCAGAAAATTTTATATGTTGAGAAACTCCATAATGACAAATACATGTTTATGTCATAAATTTGAGGCAAATTAATTATATATCATGCTTTACCAATGTAAATCATGTCATAAAATATGAATCAAATAACATGTAAAAACTGCCTGTGGGCGAAGTTTCTAATTTAAATAGATTCATAATCAATTTATGATGAGACTATCAAATTGTATTCCCTTTTTCTTAATCCCTGTGGGTAAATTAAGAAAAACAATTTGTTATTTCATCCTAATTAATCATATTAATATAATAAAAATTCCTGTGGGATAAATTTTATTATGTTAATGTGATTAATTACAATGTTGGTAAATTCTTAGACATAAATTTTCCAATAGCAATATTTAAGTATCCAACACTTGTGAATCACAATATGCTTCACATTTAAAGTCCTTTTCTTTATGTGATCCTAAAACTCTTAATATATATTTTAATCAATTATCAATGCTGTGGCTAATCTCTAATCAATTAAAATATATATGGATCACTAGACTTTTATTTATTTATTTATGCATAATAGCTACCAAAAGTTGCATGCATCAAATATAATATACATACAATTTTATTAATAATGCACAAACATTATTATTTTTATGCGTAAACTTACAAAATCCTGTAGACTGGTTAAGAACATCAACTTGTTCCTCAATTTAGGCATACCAAATGACTTTTTCTGACAAAGTTGTCTTCTACAAAGTTTTAGATCTATATGTCTAGTTTCCAAAACATCAAAAAACAACCCAATCAGAGCTCTAAATCTCAAGTTATTCATTAAAAACCGAAAACTGCTCCCAATGACAGTGGCAGCAGTCATGACCCGGATTCAAGCTTATTTTTACCTATCATACTAATTGATTGAGATTTTGTGTTCTTCATATGAAATAAATATCTACGAGTCTAGTTTCATCTCTAACTGGAATTTCTCAATTCCAATCACTATAACTCAAGATATCCTTAAAATAGTACAGACTGTTCATATGGGTCTTAAACAGAATTTCAAGTTCTCAAAAATTCATGCATAACTCAGTTTTCCCACCACATCCAGTCTAATTTTTCATGATTATTTCATGTTATAAGATCAAATATCTCATTAATAACACCATATTCATAGCAAACACACACATAAAAAACTATAAAAGTTTTCATATTTCATGAAAACCAAATCGTAAAATCAATAAGGCAGAGGCATGTTGAGGCTCTGATACCAAATGTTAGGTTTTTAAACATGAAAACACTTAAACACGATTCCTAACATGCTTTTAAACAAAATAGCATAAAAGAGAATCGAATGCGGAAATAAATCAAACTAACCTCCAGCCATTGTTGAGTTTGTTGAAACTAGAATTTTCTTCAACCTCTTAGAACTCAAAGCAACAAAATACTAACCAATTCACTCACAATTTGATGGTGTATTTTTCCTTTAGTGAATGCTTGGTTTAGACCATTAATTCTCCATTATAAGTCTTAAGTCACCCCCTTCCATCAAGGGTGTCAAATCTATTTATAATGGTAGAAAGTTGCCATTAAGTGGTGAAAGTGAAATCACCATTATCCATTAAGTGGTGAAAGTGGAATCACCATTAGCCATTAAGTGGTGAAAGTGGAATCACCATTATCCATTAAGTGGTGAAAGTGGGATCACAATTAGTAGTTAATGGTGAAAGTGGGATCACCATTAGTAGTTAATGGTGAAAGTGGGATCACCATTAATTACTAATGGATTAGTCACCATGGAATCACCATTATCCATTAAGTGGTGAAAGTGGGATCACAATTAGTAGTTAATGGTGAAAGTGGGATTACCATTAGTAGTTAATGGTGAAAGTGGGATCACCATTAATTACTAATGGATTAGTCACCATTACCATTTTTCACATTACCTTTCACCATTAATTACTAATGGATTAGTCACCATTACCATTTTTCACATTACCATTAACTAACATATATTTGATCTAATTCGTATTTGAACAGTTAGATTAAATGGATGTGCGTGTTACCACAATCTGAATTACTACGAATCAAATTTTGGAGTTCATAATAATAATAATAATAATATTTTTTTCTAATAAAAATGAGCACACTGTATATATTAGTGAATATGTACTATTAATTGAAAAGTAATATTTTTTTATTCTTTCTTCCAACGGTTCAGTATATCCAACTTCAAACGAGAATGGCCACCTCGTTTCTTTTGAAATTTTGCTGAATTTGCAAGTTTTCTCTTCATTCTTCCGTCCTACTTGAGTTCAAAAATGGTGGAAAAAAAAAGGTTTTTGTAAAGAGGCATATTCTCACTTTTCACAATCCCAGTGGAACTGGCCCTACAACTTTCTGCGTTTCATGTGCTAGTGCACATTCATATACTGAGTGGAAAAATTATTATTTATTATTGTTATTTTTTATCTAAAAGTTAAGAGAGTGTATGAATAAATAATATGTTTTATTTGGTTAATCACCATTGCCATCATAATTAATAATGTCCTTCCAATTTACTAGGGGATATCTGCAATATTGGCCACAGCATCTAGTCAGGGAATACGTTTTTGTTTGTTTTTTCTATCAATATTTTCTTGGTGGAAATATGACCATGCTACTCATGCAAACCTAACTTCAGTCTAATATGAAATCATGAAGCCAGAGGCCTAAGTAGGGTAACTATAGAGCAACTACGATAAATATTTATTTTGAAGCTGCAATGAATTCAAATAATTTTTCTTATTTGAACTTGGACGGATCGAATATAATTCATTTGCGGTTTAAATTAAAAAGAATAAACTCCTAAAAAGTACTCTTTCCGTTCTTTTTTATGTATTATTTTTGAGTAAAATTTAAATTTTATTTATCTGTCACTTTTAAATTTTCAATATAATTTAAATTATTTTTGCAATATATTTTCCTTTTTCAATAAAGTTAAAATTAATTAGATATGATAATTTAGTATTAATCATGTAATTTAATATTAAATTTAAGTCTATTTATTATTTCTTAATTCTAGTAAAAATAATAAAAGTGGCAGATAAAACAAAATGAAGGGATAATTTATTAAAATTTTTCCTTTTAGCTATGTACATTGAACCATATCAATCAACTTGGGTAAATCATGGATTTATATGTGTATATACACTCTAATTATAAATTATTTGTGTTCATTGCATACTAAATTGATGATTTCCATATTTAACTAACTTAATAACGTATAAAAATACTTGGTGTACTAAATATTTCCTCCAAAAGAAGCAATAATAATGATTACATTAATCAATAAATAGATAAAGTTGTGATATTAAGCAGAAGATTAATTAATAATAAATTGGTAGAGGGCCATACATGAACGGATAGTGGGTGACCCACCGCCGGCCGACAAAAATGAAGACCGCCGTCCTTCCCACCTCTGTGGGCTCCCTCCCAGGAGAAGTAGGCTTTTATTAAAGGGCAAGCTACCTCCTAATTTTAGTTTAAATTAATTTTCTCATCATTAAGTATTAGTAGCATGAGCACTCGAATGATCAAATATTGAGTGTTATCGATCCTGCTTATTTTATTTTTTAAAAAGTCAAATTAGCACTTTTTTTGGTAAAAAAAGTGAGCAAATCTCACAAAACAGAATACTAACGAATATGAAAAATTCTAACAGAATATTAGTAGAGCTAATTATCCATTCCACGGGGCTTCAAGTGGAAGATGTATAGTTCAGAGTGAACCCATAGACGAGATGAGAAAGAAAGTTCGCTGCGAAGTTGCCAAATTAGCACTTTAGGAAAGAGAAGAAATCATTTTTTTAAAAAGAGCTTCTGGATGCTATATGAATTTTTCGCTTTTTAAGCTAATAATTAATGGGCTTTCATGTTTGATTATTGGGAAACCCTAAAGGCATAAAATATATACATATATCTAAATTTGGTTCAATAATTTATTCGAATACGTGATTTATTAAACATTTATATCAATGCAATTGATTATTAAGTATCTAATTTTTCGAAAACAGTGCGAATTTGTATTTATTATTTACAAAATTGATAAATATAGATAGTTAATAAATTATTGCTAAAATTCAAATATTTAAATGAAATATAGAGTTAAGTTCAGTTCAGATATCGGTACATGTATTAATTCAGGTCTAAATAAAACATATGGAAGTGTTTCCATCACCTGAAATTAAGGTTTTAAATAAGCCATCATTTAAAAGAACTGAATTTTTTCAATTCTCATCGGTAGTATTCTACCGATCTTATTTGGCAAAATACATTTCTGAGTCCCTAAAATTGAAAAGATAATGATTTTTCTTTTTCATTTATTTATTTTTATTTACCATGATTTTCTGTTGGGTTATTTTAGCAAATACTTGGCCTAAATTTAAGAGATGCAATAAAGTTATAGTGGGCTTTCTAATTATGCTAGAATCTGAGTTAAATAAAAGAACCAATTTTGACAAAACAAATATAGTGGAGCAGACTAGAGTATGTTGGATTCAAAAGTTTACAATGAACAGTTCGAGTTAGGCAGGCAGGCTGTATATGTAGAGAGAAAAATGGTTACTAGCACTACTAAATCTTTACTTGTCAAAACAAAACTAATTAATGAAAGTCAGCCACGAGCTTCATTGAGGACAAAACTAATTATTAATTAAGGTAAAGTTTAGAGTGGATTAAAAATAATAATTCTTTTAAAAAAAAGCCTTCAAACTTGAAGAACAAATAATCGAATAAACCTAACCTTAAAATGAACAAGTGAGATAGAAATATCACAAAGTATATACATATATATTTATTAAATATTTGAAAAAAAATATTTTTTCTTTTTATACATGTATTCGATGCAAATTCAGAGTCAAACCAATATATTTTATGTATCAAATAGTTATAAAAAAATTACGGTAAGACCAATGTTTGATATTGGTTGATTCAAATGTGTTTGATATTCACTTAATTTTGATAACAGAGAAAATTAGTATTGACTTTGAGCTGAAATCTAAAAACTTCTCAAAATCGAGTGCTAGAAAAGAAAGAAAGAAAGAAAACATGATGGCAGTAGTGGAAGATAATTGATAGCTAGCTGGCTAATTGTATTAAAATTCACAAGAACATTAAAAATAAAAAATAAAAAATAAAACATGCACCTGACTATTCTGAAGCCTCTTTATGTTATTCTCTGAAAACCACCATAACTATATCATGTCACAGTCTCTCAAAACACTCATTCTTTTCAATGCCCTGATAAGACTGTGATATTCCCTCCACACCCACAAATAATAATAATAATAATAATAATAATAATAATAATAATAATAATAATAATGAAAAATCAAAGCTTTGACAAAGGAAAAATAAAAATTAAAGCTTTGACAAAGGAAAAAATAAAAATTAACATGCAATGACTAACAAGCTAATTGCATACCACTTGGCGTTGTTCACGCTATTAGGCTTAGTAGTTATGGTGCTATTATTACTTATTATCACTCAATTTCTTTATAATCTCAACTTTGATCCATGATTGTGACTCTTACCTTAACCATTCATCTCCCTTTTTTCTTTCTTTATTCAACATTATTTCTTTGTTTTCCTCTTTTTTAGTATTAACTGTTTTAATTTTAAGAGTCCATAATTCCATTATAATCTCAATTACAACATTTTTTGAAAAAAATTTATTATATGCCCTTTTTTACGGGTTGACAAATAGTTATGCTACTTATTTTTTCTCCAGAACTGTAAGAAATCGAATTTAAATTCCGTAAAAAAAGAAGATGTTCGATGAACATAATACATACATATATATACATTGTTCATCAGAAGTGTTTAACTTTTTGGGACTAAACTTTGAGAATACTCGATGTTATATATCATAATCATACTCATAATCAAGCAAACTATATTTACATTCTCTAATTGAAGCTCATTAAGAGCATTTGATTTTGCATATTAATAATAATAACAATAATGGGAAACAAGCATCACTCATAAACTAAAAGGATCAGCTGCCACATATGCAGCCTTTTTCAAAGAAAAAAAAAAGAATGAATATTAAGGAATGGAATTTGCTGAAAATGCATCCAGAAAATCAATCCAATTATCATCATATTCCTCATCTTCTTCACCACTTGCATTACTCCATTGAGCTTGAGGACTTTTTTCTATTTCATCATTTCTTGCAAATCGCCCTCTGATCCGTGGCCTACTGTCTGCTAATGTTTTCCTACAAACATACTAAAAAAAAAAAATAAAAGACTTCATTAATAGAAAATCTTTTCATGGAATTTTAATTTAATGTTATTTAAATTGTAACAGTTTTGCAACTTATGTTTACTGATAAGATTGTATTGAAGCAAATTAAATGAAGAATGGAATAAAGACAATATATCATTTCATTCATATGCTATTTATTTCTCACTATATATATATATATATGTTAGGACCGCCAAGCATCCCCTTAACTCCACATTAGTATGATATTGTCCGCTTTGGGCCAAGCCCGCACGGATTTGTTTTTGGGTACCTCCCAAAAGGCCTCATACTAATGGAGTTAGGTGGACACACTTATATTCAAGGTGTTTCTCCCTTAATTTTCCAATGTGGGATGTGGGACTTGGATTGTACCCCAACAATCCTCCCCTCAAACCAAGGACCACACAACACGTGGTCTCTCCTCTAGCGATAATCCATTTTCCAATCGCGAGGACTTACCGAGGGCCTCCCACAGCTTATGTCCTTCCCTCGAGCGATAATTCATTTGATCCGTCAAATCATCTTGCACCGCCGTTATCAATCAACGAGACACGCCGCCTGGCCACCACAATACCAGGAAGACTTTCGATACAAGGCACCAAACACGAATCTCCAATCGCATGAACAAATCGAGGACCCTCCCACACAATGCAGTCCACCATTGGCTCCATCTCCGAACCTGGGCTCTGATACCACTTGTTAGGACCGCCAAGCATCCCCTTAACTCCACATTAGTATGATATTGTCCGCTTTGGGTCAAGCCCGCACGGATTTGTTTTTGGGTACCTCCCAAAAGGCCTCATACTAATGGAGTTAGGTGGACACACTTATATTCAAGGTGTTTCTCCCTTAATTTTCCAATGTGGGATGTGGGACTTGGATTGTACCCCAACAATATATATATATATATACTAAATCAAGGTTGATATTAAAGTAAATATGTGGTTAGCTATTAATGGGGTTTATTCGATGAGAAATTTCAAACTTATTCAAGAGTCCGTAGCCTGTCATGTTGAGCCACGAAATTCAAACAAGAACTGTTGCTATTTCTTATTAAATAGTATAATTTTGATGAGAAAGTTGGATTTGACATAAAGCATTTAGATATAACGTGTGAGCCGTAAGGACTAGCAAGAAGCAATATTTGCAACTTGTGCTATGCATGAAAGTGCATCCTCTTAATAATAATTATTATTATAATTATAGAAAGTATAAAGTTAACTGTCCAAAAGAAAAAACAAATTCTAATTAGTATTTTAGAGATATGGAAATAATAAAAAATATATTGTTTTATCATTGAATAAGAATATGTTTCTCTTTTCACGTAATGGAAATTAAGCTTAAATTATTAATAATTAGATAATAACCTTAATTTTCTTGTTGAAGTTCCTTTGAGTCCTCTTGTTTCTATACCTCTCAATTCTTTCTTTCTTCTCCTCCGGACTGTATTTGCATGCTCTGCTCATACTCTCAATTATCACACTGCTCTCACTTGATAATGGACTATCTACCTTGTGCCCATGCTGCACCATAACATTTCTTAATTACACACTAATATCATTTTCAAACCCCAAAAATATCATTACTTACACTGCTATATCAAATAATAATTTATATAGTTACCATGCATACATGACATTTTAGGATAAAATTTTCAAATTCAATCAAATTAAAGTAGACGGAACGTTTATAATAATAAATTGCGAATTAAAATCTAATAAAGCCTCTTACCAAAAAAAAAAAAAATCTAATAAAGCCAAAATTGGAAAATAATAACCTGCAAATCACCGGTGCTAAAAACCCTTCTGACTGGGCTGAAGTCAAAGTCAAGAAAATCCTGAGGGCAAGTGAAATGAGAGTGGTAGCTATTTTTCTGCAGGGAATGGCTACTGATACTCCTCTGGATCAAACTCGGTTGCTGAGTCGTACAGCAACTTGCCAGCGAGCTCGGTGAGCCGTAGCTACTGCACCCACTTGCAGTCCTGCTCCCCACCTCGAACCCCCCCATGGCCAGCTGCTCCGGGATGATTAAGTGACCTGCCACCGGAAACTGACCGGAGACCATAGCCGATGCAGCTCCGTCCGGAGACGGAGGGTGGTGGCCCAGCATGTAGTCTGCGCGTGGGAATGTACTGTTGTTGTTAGCGTACATGGCGCGTGGTTGTGTTTTTCCAATTTTGTGTCAAAAGAGCTTTGAAGAAAACGAAGAGAAGAAAAAGGGCAAAAAGAGACTGAAGTTAGAAGGCTTGAGAGCTCAGTACTTATATATACTGTGTAAGCTCCAACAATGATAATAGCAATAATAAATAAATAAAATAAAATAAAAATAAGAAAAAAAAACCCGATGCTGATGTGGAAGATGACGTCATCATTCAGAGAGTGGACTTTTTCAGATTTACCTTGTGGAGAAGAAAAGATCTTTCCTCCCACCTTGTTGGCATGCGGTGAATAGCCGAATTATAATCCAAATGTTATAATGATATATTTTTCAACATTAAATCATTTTAGGAAAAATGGTAAAGCGTCTGAAATCTACAGTTTACTTCACTGCACACGTATTTTTTTATATATTTTTTAATTTGAATATTCATGATAATTTGGAATTTAGTTTTTTCAAGTTTTAATGAACATTTTAAGATCTCCTTATTAAGCGACTTGTTGAAATGAATTTAGTGGAAGCCATTAAGAATAATAATAATGAATAAAACAAAACATGTTTGAAACTGTGGGCCGAGAAAATTGAATTAATCGTCCATTTATTTATAGAATGATTCAATATTAGCTCGCCAAGCGCACTATTAGACAGCGGGGGGTTAACATTTTTCATCTGCGTTAATGTGCCACAAAAACATTATCTCATGAATATGGCCATTATTATATAAAAAAATGGGTCAATTTTATTTATGATTACTAAACTTACGACTAATCGTTCATTTATTTATAGAATAATTCAATATAAGCTCGCCAAGCTCACTATTAGACAGCGGGGGCTAACATTTTTCATTTGCGTTAATGTGCCACAAAAACATTATCTCATGAATATGGCCATTATTATATAAAAAAGGAATCAATTTCATCTATGATTATTAAACTTACGGTTAATCGTCCAAAAGTAACTGACTTATTTTTCATAACTTAAATATCACCAAACTTATTACGTTTTTACAGAAAAATCTTCTTAACCGATTTTCGGCGATAACTCTTACCAGAATGCTAATATAACATATCACATCATATATCTGGATACACGTGACACGATACGTCAGTAGTCAAATTACCAAAAGATGCTACATCTGTCCAGAAAATATGACATGACGTGCTAACGTATTGTGTGATATGGCTACTTTCGATGATGTAACTATTGACGTGTCATGCCATGTATGTTCAGATATATGACTTGGCATGCCACGTCAATATTTCGGCAAATATTATCACAAAAAACTGGTTAAAATAATTTTTCTGTAAAAATTTGATAAATTCAGTAACATTTAAGTTACGAAAAATAAGTCAGTTATTTTTTAGCGATTAGACGTAAGTTCAGTGATCATGGATGAAATTAACTCTATAAAAAAGATGAATAGAAAAATTTGCTACTTATTGAAAATGATATAAATTTGCTCTTTAATTATATTTTGAGTCAAATTTGACCATGAAATATTTGTACACATTTAACTTAAGTATTTTTTACTTAAGTATTGCTCTAGGTAATATGTAATCGGTTTAAATTTGCTACCGAGACTCCAAATAAGTAAACTGAAACACACGTGTTAGTTTGATTGAGGTTAAATAATTAGTTTGTCATATATGTATTGTAAATTAATGCTATTTGTTTTTTTTTTACTTTCGAAAATGACCTAAAACTTATTATGGTAAGCTTTTCAAAATAATCAAAATCAAATTCTAAGTAAACAAAATATGCATGATGATAAGCAATTTTAATATTTTTTTAAGAGTTAAAATATGATATCAATTTATAGTGCACGTGTGTCAATCTTGTGTACTTTTATCGGTCTGTCATATGTGTTTTCATTTATGCACCTGCAGTGAAAAATTTGAGCTAATTATGTAATAGCAGGGCAATTTTAGCTCAAAACATATTTAAGGAGCACATGCATACCATTTTTAATATTTTGTGAACAAATTTGACCAAAAACATAGTTAAATAGTAAATTTATACCATTTTCAATAATTTATGAGTAAATTTAACCACTTTTTTCTATAAAAAATCAATATAAAAAGCTTATCTTGCGTGAGATAGTGTGTTCATGTCATAAACAAGTTACTGTTTGGCTACTTATAAATGGATAGATTATAATTGGGTCAAAATCACATTATAAATGTGTCACTATAAATAGGTTATAAAAGGGAACGTAGTGGAGCAAAATGGCCAAGACTTTTGATTTCTTTTGTTAATTTTTTTAAAATTGTTTAATTACAAATGAAAATAAATTACATGTATAATTTATAAAGATCATTATTTTCATATTTACATTACATACGAATAAAAACAATCATAAATAACACAAAAAGGATTACATACACGAGCTACAAACAAGCTAACTATAATGAAGCCATGCGCAGTCACCTTTTGCTTTAAGTTTGATTAATAGTCGGGCCAATATTTGAGACCTCTACTATGTATATATGTGAATGCTTTTTAAAAATAATTTTTAATATTAACTTAACGCTCCCTTTCATTCTTACAGAAACGTCAATAGTATCATTAAACTCAAATTGTGAAGAAACATACACACAAATGATGATATTTCGTGTTGGAATTTCATTTTAATGAGAGGTGTTATTTTGTGCCAGAATTCTAATTAACAACAGATTGGCTGCCTTTATTTTGATCCGGAACGTTTTAATTAAGTTAATTTCATTCACCATCACTAAACTTACGTCTAATTGCTCAAAAGTAACCGATTTATTTTTCGTGACTCAAATGTCACTGAATTTATTACTTTTTTTTGTAGAAAAATCACTTTAACCGGTTTTTGGCGATAATTTTTGCCGAAATGCTAACGTAAAATGTCACGTCATATGTCTGAATATACGTGGTATGACACGTCAGCAGTCACATCACCGAAAGAGATCATATCACACTATACATCAGCATGTCACGTCATATTTCTGGACACACGTGGCCTCTTATAATAACGTGACTGCTAACATATTATTTCACGTATATCCAGGCATATGGCATGATATGTCACGTCAGCATTCCGATAAGAGTAATCGCCAAAAATCGATCAAGATAACTTTTCTGTAAAAAAGTAATAAATTTAGTGACATTTAAGTCACGAAAAATAAGTTAGTTACTTTAGGATGATTAGACGCAAGTTCAGCAATCATAGATGAAATAGATCTCGTTTTAATTTGAGATTGTTTTTTATATAAATAATAAGTACAATCTGCATATGAGTTGAAATTAATAAAAAATAAAACTTTTAATTAGCGAAATTCACACCAACGCTGAATGATATAGATCCTGCAAATACTGCAGTATCACTCTACTCTTGGCCAAGAAGAGAACTTAGGAGCGTAGGCTTGCAAACACGGATAACTCCTTTTGCAGTGTCTAATTTCAAAGTTACTGTATAGGAGTCGCCTCTCTTTCTTTTGTCCGCACAAAAATTAATTTTTTATAGCCTTCTTAAGTCTTAATAATTCTATGGTTTATATATATACAATAACAATAATAACACGAATTTGGTGCTAAATCATTTGGATTTTTCCTCAATTGTTGCCTTTTGTACTTTGATGATATTTTATAGTGAATATATATGCCCTTTTCTGGCTTTTGTCAAAAAGAATCATGATATTAATAAACCCATGTGCATTATTGATCACTATATATATGGTTCCTAAGAGCGTATGCATAGGGGATTTATTTTGCCTTTAGAGGTTAGGATCCCAATGATCCAAACACACACAAAAGTGAACAAATTCTTAGAATAATCTCAACTTTGGAGACAACCTTACTTTGTGAAAATATTTTCTTAATATCATTTGCAATGATGTTGATGACCAATTGGGAACTTCAATAGCAAATTGGGTCAAGCATTAGAAAGCATGTATAACAAGAGTTTATTACTTTTCAACACGGTCCTATGTATATGTGTGTTTCTTCTTAAAATAACAATACGAAAACTATTCTAATAATATTAAATATTCTTTATCCAAAATTCTCAAGATATCAAAAGAACAAAAAGATCATGCCCAACTTGCATATTGACACAATATTATATAGATATAGATAGATAGATAAAGGCAAGACCCACTACTTTCCATAAGGGAATTATTTAATACATCCCCCATGTGACGACCATTTTATTTTTCCAATCATAGATAATATATAGGTTAGGGTTAGGATGATTATTTGTAGTTAATTAGGATTAGGATTTTATAAGCAGGCATCATTACAATTATTTAATTGGATAACATATACAACCCCAAACTATCAATTAATAATAGCTTGCATATCATCAATTAATAAGTATTAAATTTATTAAAAATGTCAAATTATTTTCCTACATTAATACATAGTGCAACATGAAAAGAATGCAAACGTGGAACATAAATTACTAAATATGTTTTTTTTTTAATTTTTTAGTAAGTATTTCATATAATTTTTACTTGTGCATAGAATATTCATTTAATTTCTATTAATATAAGGAAATAATATAACATTCAATTAGTTGATTGAATAGTTTGGTAGTTTTATGTATTATCATAAAAAACTTTTGTGAAAGCCATTTTCTTTAATTAATTATAAGTATTTACTTAGATAGTTATAATATCTCTCCCATTAGGGAAGTGTATACTTTACTAAACCAACTTGTCATCATCCTCGTAATCATGGTTAAAGCGACATATTAATTATCGATAAATTTTGTTTATGAATAAACGCCGATACAGTGATCATATTGGTCTTGTTTGAAATCTGAGGGGATTCTGATAGAAATCTTGACTTTTAGCTCAAATGTTTTCAAAGAAATGATGAACATTTATATAAGAAAAGTTCTATAAAAAATAGGATATATTTATAGAATATAAAATAAAATTTTATGCTAAATAAAAAATTAATATAAAATATATTTCTATATTGTTGAAATTTTTCTTAACCTAAAATTAGGATTAAGAATAGACCGATTAACCGGTTTATAATAAAAAAAATTAATTAATTTATTAATATCAATTTTTTAAAATTACTAACTATTAATCAGTCTGTTACATTCGATTAACCAGTCAATTATTTTCGATTTTTTGGTTTGGTTAATCAATATTTTTCAGTTAATCATTAAAATTTATAACATAAAATTATATAAAAAAATAGACAAAATTTAATTCAATTTCAAATGTGTAAAGTAAATCAAAATAAAAAAATATTTTTCTAGCCAAAATTCATGTTCAATAAATTAATCGCTAATATTATAAAATAGATTTGATATTTATTAAAAATTAACATGTTTGATTCTAAGTCATGTAAAATTTTGGATAATATTAAATGTTAAAATATAAACTCTAAAATATAAAAAAATATAGCTAAATGATATTAAGTAAAATATGATACAAAAAATTATATATAAATATTAATATATAATTAAAGAGAATGATATAATATAAATTTAGTTTAAAGTATTATATAAATTTTATAGCAAAATATAAAAAATTAAGATATAAAAATAAATATATAATTTAAATTATTATTTTAGTGAGAAATATAAAGAAAAAAAAAAGAAAAACTTTTAAGGAATATATATATATATATATATATATATATATATATATATATATATATATATATATATATATATATATATATATATATATATATATATATATATATATATAACTATTAACCAGTACTTAAAAACTGAAATCATAACTAAAAATCTAAAATATAAAAATTAAAAACCATAATTGAATCTATTGGATCGATTAACCAAAAAAATTGATTCAATTTCAGATCAATTATGCTATTAATCATATTTTTGGTTTTTTTTCTCACCCCAGCCTAAAACTTCTCATTTGGTAATAGTTTTCTATTTAATGGGTTGAAAATACCTTTAACTATGTTAGGTGACAGCGTCAATTATAGAGATGAGAATAGTGAAACAGTTGACACAATCCAAAACTCAAAGTTATAAAGAAATTCCATAACCAAAACCCAAAAAAGTGAAGCACATAGAGCAAATTAACGAGAAAATGCTTGCAACAACAATATCAATAACAAGAACAGGGTTTCTTTTTTTTTTTGTGTAAAATTGGAAAAAAAATTAGAAATATAGTGCAAAAAGAAACTTATTTAGGTAAATGACGCGTTAAAAATTGGCACTATTTTTGTTGTTTTACGTCAGCATGGACCCCACGAAGACAAGCACAAAATTTGGTTAAAAAAGGGCACCTATTGTTACTGTTTTCCATTGTTCATAAATGACGTTGTTCGCGAGTGGATGAGAAGGTAATAGAAAACGACACAAGAAGTTGCTGTTTTCTGTAGAGAAAACTTCATCATTGCAATGTGGACAAAGCCGCAGATGTGAGAATCTGTCAATGGAGCCCATATGATAGAAAATGACAGGTTGAATTGCCGTTTTCTATATAATTTTTTTTAAAGCTGTAAGGTATATGAAATTTACTGTGCGCTGTAAAATACACAGTAAAATCTCGTGCCTTGTAGCCAAAGTGCAGGATTCTGCAAATTTTTTCTTTTAAAATTCTATACATTAAATACATAAACATCTCACTTTCTCATTTGTTAAACCCTTATTCACTAAAAAAAAGGAAATAATTGCCATTGCTATTTTAAAAAAATTCGTCGTTAATTAATTTTAGCGACGAATTGACTGTTTGTCGCTATTTTGCTGTTGCTGGAAAATTTAGTAACTAAAATAGAAAATAGTCACTAATAATAGTGGCGTAAATTTCGTCGCTAAGTAATCCCTAAAATCAATCATGATTATTGTAAGAAAATATTAGCGACACAATATTCCGTTGCTATTTTAGTCGCTAAGAATTCGATTTTTTTGTGACAGTTTTGGCGTAATATATTTTCGTCGCTAATATTTTGCTCATTGAATTAACATACTTTTAGCGACTAATAATTTTGTCGCTAAAGTACAAAACCGTCGCTATTTATTATTATTGTTATTTCCGCTTTATTTCTTTTGTTATTATTATTTTTATTGTAACATCCAAATTTTAATTTATAAAAACAACAATTCTTCGATATTATTACTTAAAAAAATATAATACAACAAAAGTATAATTAAATTATACATTAAATTGTACAGCATCCTAAAAGTACTTAAAAAAACAACTAATCCAAGCTGCAAAGGCAGAACTAGCAGAGATTGTAGGGGAAGGGTTTATGACTCCTAGAGCAAAACAGAGTTGTTGTGGAGGTTAATGAACACTGTAGCTAGTGTTTTGAAGATCAGCTACTGCAAAGTCCAAATTGCCTTGAAAAATAGTGAAAAGAAAATTAACGAATTAGCAGATAGGAATTGAAAGCGAACAATGATAGGAATTGAAAAGGAAAATCTAACATATTAAAGCAATTAATGTGCTAAACATTGATGCATAAGTGAAAGAGACACCCATATAGCAGAGGAATAGATACTAAGTAAAAAAATTCAACAAAAGCCACTCAGTGCAGAAGTGGATGAGAAAAAGAGGTATTTGTAGCCTAAAAATCAACCTACCTCTTCTATGATAAACTAACTATACTTTTTAGAATAACCTTTCTACAAATTCCACAAGCAAACAACAAAATTAGCTTTTGTCTCGTAACCTTCTATAGTGGGGCAAGAGCAGGATGCAGAAAGAATAGATATGGGGTCCAAAATCAACGTATCAATCTGCAAAGTTCCTATTGCTCAGAATCAAGTTCTAAGCCAAGTTTCAAGAACAGGGGACACTCTTGCAAGGTAAACACTAAACAAAAAGTTTGGCGCTTCAATTATCATAATTCACACCATTGATTTAAATAAATGAACAAACTTACTTATAACATGCAAACCAAAAAGAAAGAAAACAGAATAATTAAGGTAAAAGCATCTAATTAAGGTAAACATGTTTAGTCTTTAGAGTAACAAAACTATCTAAATCATAGAGCTATTATTAATACCTTAGAGTCGGTTTTACAATGATAGCACGGTTATTAGGAGATTGAATGTAGTTTAGATGGTTAAAACCACCAAAACTGCAAAAAACTCACTTCAAAAGACGACCCAAGAAAAAGAACATTATAACCACAATAAAAACAAAAGCACCCATGCTAGAAAAAACCACATGCAATTACAACAAACAATTTACCTAAACAGTAGAGTATACTGATACATTTGCGAAAGGCTACTTTGCAATAGAGAAAAAAAAGATTTTTATATGATATAACCATAGACCCAGCTTGGAAAGATAAAAGCAACTACGTTCAAATAAAATACTAAAGCACTTTTGTTGGCACTCACAATCATTCCAGCATGTGCACAGAGATAGAAATCATTGTTCCGTGGATGATAGATTTTATTATCAATTACAGTGCCGGCAAAAGTAATTCAAAAAAAAATTACATGTTGCCATCAATGATATTTTTTGAGTATACATGAGAGCAATAAGAGGTTAACCAGGTGGAACATTCTCAGGAGCTCCTTGCTAGAAGAATTTTGTATGGTGATTCTTTTGTGCAACAATCACAACAAACTTCGGTGATCACTTCTCATCAAGGAACTTGCATGCCTGGAAAAATTATTATCATGCATAATTCAAGGCCAATCAAACCTCAATAATCTAATCCAGTTCAATATTCAGCACTTGGTGAGATTCACTAACACCATCCCTATATATCAAAAATAATTTACCACAGCAATAGATGGGATATCAGAATGCCCAGGAGAGCCATAAGACACATCCATCCCCATGGGATATCTTCCACAGCACATTTGTCAGATACTGATCTTCAACAGCTCAATTTCTTTGTCAAAAATCAATTCTATTAAAATACCCAAAATTAAAAATCAAATCTTTTTTCACTTACACAAGGTTTTGTCAAAATAACCGTTCAAAAATCAAATCTTTTCCACTTACATGAGGTTTTGTCTAAATAATCATGGAAAATACATAGTTAAATTAATTTCCTTGTCAAAATCAATTCAATCGTACGTAAATTAAAAACCCAAAAAATTAAAAATCAAATCTTTTTCACTTACATGAGTTTTTGTCAAAATAACCATTGAAACCAGCAAGTTAAATCAGTTTCCTTGTTAAAATCAATTCAATCTTATGTAAATTTATGCTCCATTGCGTCTAAATTACTTTGTATATATATAGTAAAGACAAATTACACAAAAACAAAAATAAAAATCGAAAGGGAAAAAATAAGAACCTTTGATGTCAAGCCTTTTCTAATTAGAACAAAAGAAGCAGAAGAGAACGCAACAGCAATGGAGAGAGAACACAACTACAAAATGAAGCAAAGTTCATTAAGTCTCAAATATAAGTTTATAAAAGAGTGTCTTAGAACTAATGAATCAAAATAACAAAATTTTATATCTAACCTTTAGAGAGCACACAGGAATCAGTTGGGCACATCCCTTTTGGAGTATTTCCTGATTTTCACATTGGTCACTTTTTACCAAAATTTTTATATTAATACAAGTTCACTGAATTGATATTATAAGAATCAACAAATTCACTTGAATCTATAAATATTAAGGAGAAGTACCTTGACCGGATGTATAATTGTTTTATATTTTCTTACAAAGGGAGAACGTGCTTCTTCATTGAACTGTCAGATCAAGTAAACAAAGGAAGCCACATTTGATTAGCATAACCATGAATAAGGAAGGGGAAATGCAATGATTGTCCAGTGTGATATTACCTATGATATGTGCTCTGCAGCTGCAACCCTGGGTTTAACAACCTCACAGTTTGCAATGGAAAGGGTGAAAAATGTCTGCAATTTTGGTAAAAAATGTCTAGAGTACAAAGTAAACAATTACTCCTATAATCACTGTTAAAGTTACAATTGTTTCTTGAAATTAAGATGAAAGGAAAAATAAGTACTGAATTATGATTCCTTAGTAATCAAGAGGGTAAAATGATAAAAGTTATCAATTTTAAAAGGCTAAATATATAATAAGCCTTTAATTAACTTGGAAACGAGAGCACTTAAATAATTATTGAATCTTATTTCTTTTCATCTTTAATTTTAAGATTGAGGGTTTATGTATATGAGCCTAGGAGGTTACAATAAATGTTAACACACAAAATCATATATATATATATTTAGAATTTTATTGATCTATTCTCTTCATTAAAATTCATGTACAGAATTTTACTGATTTATAAGAAAGGAAAATAACCAATAATTAAAGTTTTAGTCCACAATAATTAAAAAGGAAAAATTCTCTATTAATCAAATGTAGAATTTAAAGAGTTCAGTCTAGCATTAATTCCAAATAGAAGAGCATGATAAATCCGTGTATAATATCACTTACTACAAAACAATCGCATCAATTAAATAGAAATCTAAACGACACTAATAAAAGTCAATAGCTATTGAAGATGAAATGACATCTTCGTAGTATCATTAAAGAATATACTAGTAATCAACCCAAATAATTCCAAAGCTTGAAGTTCATTATTCAATAAATATTAAGAATACATATTAGGCTTGCCTGCTCTTAAGGCAATACAAGGCAATGAAAATAAGACAATGGAAATGCAGTCTGTTTAAGCCCGTTCTTTGCCAGCTGGGTATTTCATCAAACACCTATAGTGTACCGCATATACAAACAGTTTGCAATAAAGAAAGTACAAAACTGGACTCCCTAAACATAGGGGCACGGAGCCCTCCAGTAACAGCAAAACCAGCAAAGAAAAAGTCGTAACAACCTAGAACAATGAACCAAGAATCATCACAACTCCTTAATTACCAGGGAAAGATAACCAACGACCAAAAAAAACCAGCAAGGATAAAATCTCGACAATCCAGAAAGCAAAAGGTAACAGAGCAGTGAACAAAGAGACATTGCAAGGCAAGTGAATTCTCCTGGGGGTTGTCATCCTCTATGTACTTACATTCCTAACTAACAGTAAAACCACATATTACCAATAAATTTGTCCATTATTCATTCACTGGCACAAGTTTTTAATGCTTAAAAAGCTTACGAAATCAAATTTTGATATCGCATTAAAGAATTAAAATTATTGCTCCACAATCACTGGTAAGCAGGACAAAACCCCACGCATATATATAGTCAAAAGTAACCAGCAAAATAAAATTAAAATCCGATAATCAGTATCACTTTTCTCTACATCTCTTGCCCAAGGCAACTCAAAAATTTTAAATAAATATATGTATACGTTTTTTTCATGAAAGCAAACCAAATACCACATCACAGAGATAACAAGAATATAAATTCATATACATAGCCAATTTAATTACAGTAATGAAAGGAAAAAATATAGAAATACATAACAGAGAAAGATTACTTGAAGTTAGATTGGAAAGAAGAAGAAGAGGAAGATCGAGGATTTCCCCTAAATTCTCATTAAATCCCTAGATTTAATTTCTATCATAATCTTTAAATCTTCCATTAGATCTCATAAATAGGGGGTTAAGAGAACTTACCTTATGAATTAATGGAGAAAATTGCAACCAAGGAGGTGGGAGAGAAGAGAATACCGAAGCAAGAGAGAGAGGAGGACAGCCTGCTCTCCTTGCGTGACGAAAGAGGAAGAATGAAGGGGAGGAGGCAACGGCGACACAAGCGAAGCCGCGGCAGTGGCGGGACGACGGCAGCATGCTGTGGCTGGTGGGGAACTATGACGACGAGGAGAAGGGAAAGAAGAAGAGGGAAAAGGAGAAAGAGAGTCGGTGAAGGAGGAACCCGACTCTCTAAATGTAATTCAGCATAAAATAAACCCCACTCCAAAACGACGTAGTTTTGGGTGTGGAAGTGGCAAAAATCCAATTGGGTCCCTTTATTCTAAACCATTTAATAAATAGACCCAATTCTCCTTCTTTTATGCAATTAAACCTCCTAAACAATTATAATTCAATCTATATATTTAGTTTATTTTATTTACTCTCATTATTTAATATTCATTTTATTACAGAGTCCGAATAAAAATTTTGGATCAATCTAGACAATTCTAGGAACTCTAGAAAAGAAATGTTTCTATTATTATTATTATTATTATTATTATTATTATTATTATTATTATTATTATTATTATTATTATTATTATTATTATTATTATTATTATTATTTATCTCATATAACTTAAATTGTGTTAATTTGTGATTTAATTAAAACCAATAATTCAAAAGTCTAGAAATTATGCCAGCACGCATCTTCAATAAATTAATAATGTAATTATATATAATCATTATATATAATAAAATTTACCAATTCATATAGTTATATTAGTATATAAATGTATTACCAATTAATTTTATTTACTCTTAATATCATTTTAAATCATTTATTTATTAATATTTATCGAGTCAGTTTGATTATTATTCGGGTAACTCCAAGTCGGGGTGTTACACAAACATTAGAGAAAGAAGAACAAAGAGCCTTTAATTGCAATTTTTGTTCAAAGCAAATTGGATAGGGTTAGAATTATCCAAACATGATCTTCACCGTTTAAGTTGAAGAGCAAAGAGTTTCAGCCATACTAACCAAAAATCTGCTCGATCTAACGGCAAATGATTTTTTGATCGTCAAAAAATACAAAATCGGTCATTATGTAAAAAATCTAAAAAACAGCCTATTTTTTGAGACAAAAACTGAATTTACAGACCTTAAAAACTAATCTTCACCGTTCAAAATTAACAACAAAGAGTTTCGAAAGTATTTACAAAAAATCAGCTTGATTTGATGGCAAATACCTATCCAATCGTCAAAAAAGATGAAAGAGGAAGAAAAATTAATACGATTTGGGGTATTAAAAATCAAACCTTAAAACCTAATCTTCACCGTTCAAAATTATCAGGTCACTCGAGTTTTAAAGCATTACAATTATAATATAATTAATACGATTGCAAGTAAAACAATAAAATTAAAAAATTATAATTTGCCCGTCAATTTTCATTATTTTGTCTTTATATTAAAGAATGGTTTGATAAATATATATTACTATAATTTCTAATAATTTAATATTTGATCAAAATTTTACAAAATAAAAATAAATTTCAAAATTTTTCATAAATATTTTAAATAAGATAATAAGTTTTATATTACTATTTTACAAATATTTATTTTTATTAATCTTCGTAATGTAATTATAATAATTGTAACAAATAGTTTATTATTATTATTATTAAAAATGTAAATTTTCTAAATAAATAATGTTAAATTTTAGGATAATTGATAAAAAAAATTATCATCAAATCATAATATTTATTTACAAATTTATGTTCTAAGACATAATATCCATTTCATATATCCTATATTAAAATTACTTCACGTGATTGAAATAAAAAACTATTTTTTATTTTATTTACGACGGATTAGCGACTACATAATATTCTTCACTGAAATCTAATTCTATTAGCGACCGAACAATTTCATCTCCAAACCGTCGCAAAAAGTGGTGCTATATTTTCCTCCAAAATTAGCGACCAAAATTTCGTCGCTAAATTTTCTGAAACTAATTTATAAATAAAAGAATTAGCGACAAGAAGAATACTCTTCCCGCGACGGATTGCAAAACTGTCGCTAATTTGAGATGAAAATTACTCCGTCGCTAATTTACAGTTTGTTTTTTTGTAGTGATTCTTGTTCTTCCTCTTTCTTGCTTTCTTTCTTTCTCTTTAAATTTCTTACATTTTCTTGCCTTCTTTCTCTTTAAATTTCAATAGTATAGTATTAGTTGAAAACGTTTTATTGCAATTCTGAAGATAATTTTGTTGAAGGCTATAAAAAATGTAAATTATATTACTCCTTTCGTCCTATTTTAAAAGGTTATTTTTTCTATTTTTTTTTCACACTTTAAATATTCTTTTCAGAATTTGCGGAATGAGTTTACATGTATACCCTTTGTAGGTCCTAAAAGATACTTAAGAGGGAGGGTGAATTAGATGTCTCATATTTTTTGGCCAAATTTCTAATGACACCAATTTCTAATATTTAAAATTTTGAACTATCTTCTAACAAAATTAGTTTTGACTTTAAAACTTATTTAATGATTTTAAAAACAATTTTATGCAAATTGAATGCTTAGAATATCCATGCATGAGATAATTTTAAACCTCAAATTGATCTTACATTTTAATAACCTAAAATCCTATTTATTAAGACATCTTCAATCTTGAGTGTTCTTGCAGTCTTCACCATCTTGATCTTTGATATATACATTAGAATGATGTATAGAAATACCTGCAGAAATAAGATTAGAGTAGGATTCACAATAGAGTTTATATAAGGTTTGATTATCATCAAAATCTAGATGTAGCATTGGGCTAACAATCTTTCCCTTTTTTATGATGACAAAACCTTAATAAACTCCACTTAGAAATCTATCTAGGTTAGTCTTATAAAAACTCCCCCTAAATATGTGCATGGGATTATTTACAAAAAATAAAACCTGTAGTAGTGAACTTATAAATCCCTTAGAAATTTCATGCAATAAAAAGTATTTGTATCTCACATAAGTTCTCCCCTTTTTTGTCATAATCAAAAAGGAGAAAAAAATGAACAACCCAGAATATCAAGAGACAACAAAAAAAACATAATGAGATAACCAAGTGTGCAAGTGAACAGAATGTTTGAAGAAAATAAAAAAACTAGCAAATATCATGGATCAAGATCCATAAGACAAGTGTTGCTTCCTGGCTGGCCTGGCTTGGGTGGATGTTTGTCACGAAGAATAGTATGAGCTGACTTCCTCCAGGGTAAAGAAGAAGGCTCGACAACAGGAACAGTTGGTTTTGGAGCAGCTTTAGAAGGGGAAGGCATAGGAGCAGTAAATAGGAGAGGAAGAATGTTAGCTACTCAACTTACCAAGGAGGGAATGTAAATCCATCAATTTTGGCTGATCCACCACAAAACAAGAGTCCACCGAAGGAACAGCAGATAGAACACCTTTAGAGTAACTGGCAGATTTTGGTGGAGTTTTGGAACCGGTGGATTTCTCAACAACCTGAGCAAGAGGACTTGAAGGAGCTATAACTGCAACATCGTTCCCAGATAAAAGAGCAGAGGAAGTGCTAGAAGAACTGTCTGTATTAGAATCAAATGTATCGTCAGATGCCTCTTTAGATTTTGCAGCAGACTATTCTTTAGAGACTTCTACAGATTTGCTGCCAGATGAGCCATCAAATTGTTCATCAGATTTTGCCTTAGAATTGTCATCAGAATGTGTGTTAGATTTTTTTATCAAAAATCTGTGCAGCGGCTCCTGGTTCTTCGATTTTAATACCCTTAGAGGACTTGATTAGAGCCAGCAACTCTGCAACTTGTGCCTGAAAAACATCATCTATAGCCAAAGGACCAATATTCATTAGTTCTTTACCTTTTCCCAAATCTTTCAAGTGAGATTTACTGGGCTGCAAGGCAGGAACTTCAATAATTTTCCTTTTTCTTGAAGGAATTTTTTTCCCTGCCTCCTTATAGAACACAAAATTAATTTTTTCAATTTTGTAAGGCATAAAATCGGTACCATCGTTGATCAATTTCCAATGCTCAAACGGGGTAGTAAGAATGAGGCTATAGGGTTTCTTTTCATCAGCAGACCGAGTAGCCATATGATTAAAAAAAAGGTAGGACAAGTTAAAATCTTTAATAGTACGGTAATGCCACAGAAAAACAAGGTCCAAATCTGACAAATAAGAGGTACTTCCAGATCGAGGGGTTACATACAAACACATACACTTTGTCAAAATACGATATTGTGCCAACAAGTTGGAAGCCAAATGAGTTTTTAACGCACCACTGCCATTACTAGATATACTACTAAAAAATTTATCCTTATTAAGATTATCAAACTCCAAAATTTTGCTATTATACCTAGTACATTTCGATCCTTTTAGAGGCATGGAAAAATTTTTTGTAATCATAGAAGGACTTACAGTAAATTCAGAGTCGTTTAGCCTTATTTTAAAACTTTTTGCTTCAATGTCGAACTTTGATGAGCAAAACGCTCTTACTAAGGTCGAATAAAAATGTTTCTTCCTGTAAGTGAAAAACTTACGCCATTTTTGTTTCTCAATGTAGCAAGCGACGTCTGGAGCGGCTTTTGATAGATCATCCCACTCAATGATTTTGGATGGGAGAAGCAAATGAGATGACGAGGTGTGTGTGACAGGTGGTGGCGGAGCGACATCGAATTTCAAAGTTTTGGAGGGTGTTGGTTTGGGTGAGGGTACGGTGTCGGATGAGGTCTACGGTGGAGATGTCGAGATTGGTGATGGAATCTAACGAGGTTTTTGCTTGGCTACGATTTTTGACCGACTTATGGTGTTTTGATGAAGAGAGAAGAGAGGATGGTAATTTTAGGGATTTTCGAAGGATTGGTGTTTTTAGGAATAATGGAGAAAATAAGGTTTTATGTTTGTAAGAAGAGGAATAAATATAAGAACTAAATCAAGGAAAAAAATCAGTTAACACACATAAAATAATTTTAAAAATTAAATAAAAATGGAAGAAAAGAAGTGGTTGTCTTTTGTGTTTAGTATCCCCACTAAACTTTATAGCTTAGCACGGGTTATTTTATCCGTGTAGGTTCTATAGTTAAGGCTTTTGCACAAGAACGGACTCTGCATCAGGACATGTCAACACCAGTTCATAGAAATTGATGTAGGGATATTTTGGTTAATTTTGTATAAGTTCATTCATATGTTTAATATGTATTAAAGGCCATCTAATAAATGTATGTCATATGGAAGTAAATGATGTAATAAGCTCTTCAAAAGAATGCTAGTATATGCATGCATATAGGAGCTAGAATGCTTATATATGTATATGCTAAATGAATGCTGAATGCTATGCATGACAACGAATAAATGAAGATAGTAGTATCATGCTTGAATATGATAAGTAGGCTGCATGATGAATCATTATGCATATGAAATTAAAGTAATGGAAGATATGTGAAACCCTTAAATAATATATAGAATGTCTAATATAAGAGATATCATTATATGATTAATGATGATTTAAGGATAAATGGTTAATATACTACTGTAATATGGTATGAAAATGTACGGTATAATGATTGATAAAGGCAATAGACTTAGGGTGTTTCACTTCTTTTTATCTTATTAAAAGCATACCTCTTAGCTCTATAACATTGCATGGTGCTAACCCCTAAAGCATAGTCAAATTGGATATTTTTTTTTAAAAAGTATTGATTTTTCATTCTGGATTAACTCTTATATCCTTTATATATTTGTCACACATCCATTTTGAACTTTCCAATTTATTATGGAACACCCTGTTGCATGTGTGGTCAACTCTATATGTTTTGATTTGGAAAGTTAATTCATCTATAATTTTAGAAGCATACAAATACCATGAACACCCATCACTATATATAGCTTGCATTTTTAATTCACATGATTTAGAAAATTTCACAAGGTACCCTCCTATAATAGCATAGTTGATCACAACCTTCTTCCTTACAATTCGGGGTTAACATGTCAACCTCACAATTAAACTTAGGCTATCTCCTCTCCTCATCATCATCTACATCAACTTCTTCAAATTCATCATTAATTGCTTCATTACTGTGATATGAAGTCCCATGTACCTTCTCTTTTCCCTTCCCATTGTCTTTATTTTGAGCATCCTCCCTATCATTCCCTATGTTTTCTTCACTATCAACAGATACAAATGATGGCCTATCGTCTCCATTATCTACATAGGAATTCACATTCATAGCAACATGTCCACATTCATCATAAGGTTCACCAAAGATATTGTTTTCTAAATCATAATTGTTCAGGTCATCCACTTGAGGCATATGAAAATCACCATCTTTCTGCCTATCCGATTGCCCTTTTTGCTCCTCAAGCAAGTCATCCCAGTTATGAACTGGTTGGGGCACATAACCAGATATTTTGGGGGCTACTATGTTTTTTGTGGTATCATGTTCAATATAAATATGCACACTCTTTCTACTACCTAATACATTCATTAATTCCAACATATATACATCAATGCAAAAGGGGTGCAAACCATGCCTAAAGTCTACATTAGGCAGCATATAATAACACTTATTAAATTGTAATACACCACATTTTGCCAACATATCCTCAACTTCCAAAGGAGAAAATTTATCTATGTCTATGTTCTTGAAAGTCTCAACCTCACCCCCCGCATATTTTTCTTTTGGGTCCCCAACAAACTGACCACTATAATGTAAGAATATAGTGATATATCCAGGTGGCATTTTAACTTTTTCCTAAACATCAAACACAATAACAAAAAGCAAAACAAATAAAATTAAATGGTCCCCTAAAAACTCATATTCCAAAGACCCACCATCAAAATCAAACAAAAAAAGAGGTAACACTATAACAATGATATATTGGTTATTAACAATATTTAATTTAAATGGACTCACGCATCATGTGAAAAAACACCCAAGTGGTCCATGCAAAACCATTTGATATATACAATACCATATAATAATCATCATCCCAAGGCAAAATTATGAAGTCAAACCAAATCAAAGTAAACCAAATCAACATGTAAAACAGCAAATGGAAGAAGAAACAAAATCCCTACTCCACTTTGGTCCACGAAGCCAATTGCGATATAATATAATGGGATTGTTCTTATGTTATAGTCCAACAACCAAATGCCAAAGAATATTTCCAAAACCCAAACACATATTTGACGTTATTTATATACACCCAAAAACAAATTAGTAAATTTGCATAAGAAATGTCCATACGAAGGAATATCAACAAAATTATTTGCATTTTCAGATTTAAAGAAATAAATGTGCATATGAAGTAAGAAATAAATGTACCTTGTTGATCGAAATTGCTGACTGGATGAAGCTCGGTCTTCGTTGAACAACCTCACCGGAAGGCAGTGCCGATTGGGTCTTGATGAAGAATGCGAGAAAAGCCCTATTGTTGCTTTAGGTGTTTCGTTTCATGATAGGGCATAACTAGATTTAGGGATTTTGTAAAAAAGCACAAGTTTCTATTACAATCCCAAAATGTAACGTTTTGACATCAGATGAAGAGAGAAGAAGATTTAGTCTACCTAGGCATCCAATTTGTCAAATTTAGTCCACCTAGGCATCCAGCAAGCTTATTATGTTTAAACTAATAGTTTAATTGACGGAATTCCAACATTGAAAGGTATTTGAAAGTTTAGTGTTTAAATTATAAAGTTTTGAAATTTAGTAAAAACATTAAAAATGACCTTATAGTTGGAGACATTTTTTATAATTAACCCTTATATCTAATACTTGGTGCATGAGAAAAAAATTGCATTGCAAGGTGTCGGGATTAACTTTAAATTTTTTCCGTGCCCAAAATAATAAACCAAGAAGTTTAGGGTCTAAAGGAAACTTTACCACTATTTAAGGTTTGCCCGAATTATTCCACCAGCGAAGTCAAAACGTAGCCCATATCGCCTTTTGGGATTTAATCATTTCACTGCCACGGTTTGCATCCAATTCGATTAAGGAATTGGTAAGGGATTGGCCACCGAATTGGGCAAATATTTGGGTTTTGTTCTTTTTTTATAAAAATATAATATTATTTATAATAATATAAAAAATCCTTCATCACAACAACTTTTTAGAATTAAGTTAAGCTCAAATCCTTAAAAATTATAATTCAGAAGCACTTAATTTTTATAAAAGTTGAATACTGAATAAAAAAAAAACAACCCATTTGTTGGATTTTTAATAGAAGAGAGTAATTTTGTAGAGAAAAGGAGGCACTGTGAATGATATGAGAGTTGATTTTATTAACCTTACATTTATAATAATGTAAATAACAAAAAAATCTGAAAAGATGCTAACAAACTAATCCATTAATAAAGATAAAATTTCATTAAAACTTGAATTCAAAAGAGATCTAAAAACATGTACTAAAATAGGACCAGATTTTTTTAAACAACTTAAATTAACGAGTCTATTCTGTCTAATGTATCCTTCACTGGATGTAACCCGGAAAGAAATGAAACGAAATTCTGTTCCATTTGTGAGAGTTACAGAAGCCACTACTTGTCAAGATCTCTAGAAACATAAATGCAAGGTTGAATCTGAACCAAAAGAAGGCTTGATTTTGAACTATTTGGAAATGGGAGAAGTTCGAAAATTTGAACAATCTTGAAAAGAATCAAGGGCACAGATGCTTGACTGAAATCTTTCATAATTATGATGTTCATATTGAAAAAGATATATAAGTATTTTTCTCGGAGTTTGATGATAACAATGGGGAGGGGGGGCCCTGAAAGCAACTTCTTCAAGTGTAGGTCCATTAGAATCATCTATATCACTTCAAAAAGGGGTATCTTTCTATCTCTTTGCTTTCAGGACAAATCTTATTCACTGGATTTTCATGGCCATCACTCTTTGCTTTACTTACATAATAATCTAACCAGTTGGAACCATTCTGAACTATACGTTTCAATTTGGTGCATGTTGGTCAGTTGGCTGTGTGGGTGTATGTATCGGTTGTCCAAATCAATTTGGAATAGGAAAACTCTATAATCCTAAAGGAATTTCGTTCTAAAATTATGGATATATAGATATGCTGAATCTAATTTTATAGCGTGTTGTTACTTTTCAAAGCAACAATAAATATTCAATATTGTTTTTCTTTTTAATAGAAAATATTCAATATTGCAAAAAAAAAAATATATATTTGCTTTCTCTATTGTTTAAGAAAGAAAAATGATATTCCGGCCGTACCATTGTAAAAGATAATTTTTTTTAAAAAAAATAATTAAAATAATTCAATTTTATATATAAAAAAAACTATAATTGTTATTTCTTTTTCTTGAAATACGTTGTTAATTATGAATTCTATTATGTATGGTATATGCAATTGTATAATATTGCTTCCATTAAATTATTATAATCAATTGTCAAGTTGAACATGTTGCATAATTATTACTAAAGACTATCCACATCCACGGAATTCCGGATGAAATTATAAGGAATAAAGTAAATATATATATATATATATATATATATATATATATATATATATATACAGATAAATTTAATGCAATTAATAAAGTAATTAATCAAAATAAAAATAAATAAATAAAACAAATGAATATGGTTTAGCGTGGATAGGCGAATGAGAGCAAAAATTCACATCATAATAAAAAAAAAAGATAATAATAAGATACAACACACAAATTCTGTAACCTAATTACACCTAAAAATTCTCAAAATCTCACGGTTACAAATCACACAGTATAAAAATACAAAAAATTTTATTTGTACTTTAAATTTGTCCAAAAAGAAACAGCTACTTTAATTTCTAATTAAAAAAATTTACATATAATAAAATCTAAATTAAATTTCAAGTGACATGCCCAATAAAAATTTCGTTATAATTTATGGATCATTAATCATATAATCAATTATATACCATGAAATGATTGTTATCCTAAATTTTAATTGAATGAGGGGCCTATCATCAACTATACCATAATATATCCAATATGTTCATGACAAGAAATGAATCTTACACTGAGGTCTTTGCTTGAATGATTATACCAATTAATTAGTTTTTTTTTTGTCTTCTTCTTATTTATTTTTTTTCGAATATAATATATATGTTGATATTTTGAGCTGAACTTATAGGAATAAATGAATAAAAGAATAAAGCAAATTGGGATACAATTGCAAAGGTTTTAACCACTATACTCCTTCCGTCCAAAGAAGATGGTCATCCTAGAGGCTGAGCATGACCAGTCAATTAACAAATTTATTAAATCAATTCATTAATTTGGGTTAATCTCTATATTGATTTTGATTTTTAACTCAATTTTTCGGATTGGTTTATTGGTTAACTACTAAAAAATTTTAATATATAAATTTAATAAATTATATAATTTGTAATATTATTTTTAATAGTTAAAAATACTTTAGAAATGAAAAAAATACAAATTAAATACAAAATATTCATTAAAACAATCAAAGTAAAAATAAAAGTTTCATAATTAATTATAAGAATTAAATATATTCAATATAAAACTAACAACAAAGTGTTAATTATGCATATAATAATAATAATAATAATAATAATAATAATAATAATAATAATAATAATAATAATAATAAGAAGAAGAAGAAGAAGAAGAAGAAGAAGAAGAAGAAGAAGAAGAAAATTTTAATGTTTATTTATTAAAAATATGTTAATTAATAATATTTTAGAAAGTTATACATCATAATATTATTTATAAATTACATAAATATTGAAAAATATAAGTTTAAAATTTAAAATATAATTTATGAAATATATATAGATTGATTAAAGGTTCGGTTCGGTTAATCGTTGATTTTTTAAAGTAAAAATCGTAAACCTTAATTTTTGGTTTGGTTAATCTAAAAATCGATTCGATTTCGAATTGATTTTTTAGTTAACCTAAATTTCGATTTTTTTTGCTCACCCCTAGTTCATCTTTTCTTTTCATATAACCTAAATCGCTGTATACATACCATCTTAATTATAAAAATAATTAAAATACCTTAATTTTATGAAAAAAAAATTATAGTACTTGATAAAAATATTTTTTTAAAAATTTTAACTATTTTATTTAATTTTAGTTAAAAATAAAGAAGTGATAAAATAATGTTAAAAAAGTATATAATAAATAGGGATATGCATTAAAAAATATTTAAAATAAAACAAAGTAAAATAGGAAAAGTGACCTCTTAAAGTGAGATGTAATAAGTAATATATATGAACATTATTTTTCCATGTGAAGTATAATTCTATGCAATTAAAATTAAATAAACAAATTATATGCTTTTAAAACTTAAATAAACAAATATCTTTAAATTAAAATTATATAAAAGGAAAAAAAAAACAAATAACAAAAGAATGAAACAGATCATAAACACGCCATAGATAGGTTATAAATATGCTAAATAGATGGTAGGAATATGCAAAACTCGAACAAATTCAAAAAATAAAAAAATTCTAAAAATGTAACTTGATTTGGACTGTTCGGGTAGGGTCAAATTAAAGATTGAAGAAAATTTTAGATTTTGGGTTATTTTGGTTTTGTTGATTGAACAGGCTGATTTTGTTGGTGAAGTTTTTCATAGCTAGTAAGCCATGATTGAGAAAAGTATTCAAGCAATTGTTCCTTTGTAAGTTGTTTAGGGATCTGAACACAAGTGGGTACCTGTGTAGAATCAGCAACAATCATTAAAGCATCAGAAGAACATGGAAGAGAAATATCCATGGCATGATTTTGAACTCTATATATCATCTGATAATGGAGTGTAGCAACATCAGTGGTTTGTATCATGTGATCTCCCTACATACGCATTTTTGGGCAGGTCCCCAGAAACAAAAACTGTGAGAGCTTCAGCCCAAAGCGGATAATATATGTAGAGCCCGATCAAATTCTCCTCCCTGATCGGATCCTCCACCATCGAAAATGAGAGATAAGATCTCCTACCGATCGGTGAGCGAGCGATCCATTAGTAAGATATTTTATTGTTAAATTAATATTTATAAAAAATTATAAAATGTCATTTCACGTTGTTCGGGTCTCAAATTTTTTTTTAATTGTTTGAATCAAGCTCCTATATTTATTTTTGGTAGGTCGAGTGAATTTTTTTCCTTGAATTTTGATTTCAGATTATTCAAGACTCCATCGCCAACTAATGCTCAGCTTTATAGACGGGCATAGCGCGCCATTTATAGATCATATACAGACCATTTGTGAAAAGTTTGGATTTCAACCAATTTTTTTTTGTATTAATATTAAGTTTGAATTCATTTCGAAAGTTGAGATAAGATGGGGTGGCTTGTATCCATTCTCTCTTAATAGGAGTTTTAAATTCAAATTCTGTTAAAAATGGAGTAAGTTTAAATATTTAAAAAGTAGTACTTTGCATGTTTTATAAATTTTTTCCATATAAATTTGAATTAATCGTGTAAATAGATCTCAAATGTTGAATGCATGATTAAAAAAAAAAGTTTAAATTGAATAATTATAGCGGATATTTACCAACGGTTGGACATACTATTATAATCCTTAACTATTAAGATTTAATTGGATTAAAGCCTTCTTATTAATTTCAAGTGCAAGTCTCTCCTTAAATTTTATGGTGATAATGCAGGGTTAATATCATCTATGATTATTAAATTTACGTTTAATACTCTAAACGTAACTGAATTATTTTTTATAATTAAATTGTTACTGAATTTTGTACAAAAGTTATTTTGATCGGTTTTCGATAAAAATTATTGTCGGAGTGCTAACGTGACATGTTACGTCATCTATTTATATACATATGGCATGTCACGTCATTAGTTGACGTCAGCTACTTTTGTACATGTGTGTCAGCACTTTAGTAAAAAATTTTATCAACAACCGATCAAGATAATTTTTACGTAAAATAGTACAAAATTCAGTAATAATTTCGTTATGAAAAATAATTTAGTTACTTTTTAATTATTAGACGTAAGTTTAGTGATTATAAATGAAATTAATTCCGATGATGCATGGCAAACAGTGACAGCGGGGATATAATAGTTTCAACAGCCCCGAAATGGTACTGCATGGCATGTGCTCATGATCGGAGGCTTTTATTTGTCTCTATTTTTTTTTTTTAAGGATCGGATTGTATTTACCCGTGTTTTTAAAATTGTATTTACTTTTTGGATTTGAGCATGTTGTTGAAGTGTATAGTTGATTTTTAGTGGAGTGCTATTGAATTTTGTTCTTCATCTTTAGGACCACTTTAGCTTCCATGCCATCCAAAAAAGTGACCAAGTCCTCTAGAATTTCAAAGTGAAATAAGTAATGAATATAAGGAAAAAAAAAGTAAACAGTAGGCAAAAAAAATTATTATTTCTATCATTTTTTTACTTTTTTATTTTTTGTATTTTTATCATTTTTCATATTTTGACTGTTAAGTTATTGATATGGTTAAATATTTCATATCGGCTTGGATTATTTCGAGTCAATTTCTTTTATTTTGAATTTTTCAAATTGTCATTTTTTTTATATCTTTTGCTGGTTAAAATTAAATAATTATACTTTTTTAATTAATTTTAATTTTTATATAAAACTGGAATGAAGATACTAATAAAACGGTATAGTATCAATATATATATATATATAGATCCATTTAGATTTTCTTCAATTTAAAATTGGGGTCATAAATTTCAAATGAATTTAGATGAGATTTTCCAGTTAGGTCAACAGTTACCGGGTCTACCTATAATGCAGGCATTGAAGAATTTTTTTCCCCATAAACTTACTTTTGTTGAGTTTGACATAAGTCTATTTCAATGCCAACTGAAAATTGAATAAATTGACCAAATTTAAGGAAAATATTATTTCCAATTTAATCCAATCCAACTAATAAGTTTCAATAGATGAAATTTTCTGTAAGGGAATAAACAAAAATTTAAAAATCTTCGACTTGAATAATAGGTAGAAAGAATTACTGGCAATTGATGTAAGAATTCATAATGTGGAAAGAAATTAGGAGTTGTGAAGTAAGATATAAATAGAGGCGTTAAGCGAAGAAAGAGTATGAAAACAACAAGGATCTTTGGCTCAAGACAAGATGAAGTGGGGATTCAGAGATTCAGATTTGAAAGGGAAACGAGGACAATAACGTTGCGAAATCTTGAAAATGACAAAGGGGATTCTGTTTCCCATTGGATAGCGCTACAACACCAAACTAATCCCTACATTGCAGAGCTAATTATAAAATATTGGATTTTCAATAAAAATACTCCGAAGACTAAGTTAGTGGTAACAGATTAATTTTAGAGAGAGACCGGAAGTCGTCTCTTGATTTGTCATTAAAAAATATATATGATTATAAATGTCTGATAATAATTATTCTACATCTATGGGTTATAAAACATATGGTATTCTTTAAAATGGCCTAAACAATTATCACAGTAAAATTAGCTTCTAAATTTGAATTATGTTTAAATCCAATTTTTCACATGATATTATAGTCACTAGCTCTGTAATGTCCAGCCAGTTATAAACTTCACGCTCTAAATGTTCCACATGCATTTAATCTTGAGCATGAATTCAGCCCTGAATGTAGAGGATTGTGTTAAATATTCCACATCGAATAGTTATATAGCTAGTACTTTTTATAATGATTTGTATAATTTTCACCATATAAGATCATATGTTGCCTAAATCAAATTCATTGTTGAACCAATTTAATGAGAAATTATTATTCGTATAAAATAATAATTATTTTGCTTTTATAATAGTTTATTATCAGATGAATTCCTTTAGTTAGAAAAACTACTTAGTTAAAATTAAGGTTTGGTTATAAAATCAGATTAAACTGTAGAATAATTTTTAATTTCATATTTAATAAAAAAAAAACTTATAATTTCAGTTCTAAACTTCAAATGTCTTTTAAATTTAGGGATTCTATTATTTTTTTCATTAAAATTAATGAAAATTTAATTTTCAATAAGAATTTATTTTTTCAATTTTTATCTGGTAATTAATTCAAAACGAATAATTATTTTTTATTGTTACAATTATTGAATGTTAATAATAATTATCTAAAAACTTAAACTAAATGAAAATAATTATTTTTTAGATTAATTACAAATCAAATTAAAAAATTTGTCAATATATATATATATATATATATTTTAATCACGTTTGAATGAAATTGAGTACTTTTTATTTTTGAAAACAACTCTTATGCCACTCAACAAATTAAATTAAAAATAAAATATCATATATTTTTAAAATATATTTAATGCCCCATATACATAATAAAATATGAAATATTTTATGCATGATAGGAAAATAAATTAGTAATAAAATTAATGATAATTTTACAAAAAAAAATCAGTTTAAATTAAAGAATAATAAAACATCGAGATTTTTTAATTATAACTTTATTTTTTATTTAATTTGTTTGGCTAGGTTTATAAAAAATGTTTTTTTAATAAATAAGTAATTTATTCATAAATGACTAAAATATTTTTTTCATTGTTTATTGAGTTTTAAAAATAATGATTATTATTTTTAAGAGGATATCCCATCAGTGGATGCCGGTCTCTATGCATTTGGAGGCTTTTAGATCGAGCGCCTGCTTCCCTTTCCCTCTATAAAAAAAAATTATTATTTTCTAATTCTTTTTAATTTAATTATCTTCAATATTCACTAATTACTAGTAGCACACTACAAAAATATCATATTGAAAAGGATTTAGAAGAATTACACTTTCTATTTTCTGAATCTTTTTGGAAGATATTAAGTCAATAGTTTAGATAAGAGTTGCAAATTTAAAGAATAATTAAATAATTATTACAGTTATTAAAAATTTATTAGTAATTTTTGGTTATATTAATAATTAAATAAAAATTTTGAAAATGATTGTTGTTTTAATTCGATTTGTTGTACGTAGTGTTATAAACTTTAAATAATATTAACTACAAGATATAAACTGAAAAAAATAATTTTTTATTAAAAAATCGAATTTTCGTTAGTTCTAATAAAAAAACTAACTGAATTTTTTAATTGAAAAGACATTTAAAATTTATAATTGACATCGTAAATTTGTTATCGTGCTTGAAATCTAAATGTGCGAGATCTAATTTTAATTGTAATTTATCCTCAAATTAATGCGAAAGATTTTACAAAAAAATAATAATAATAGAAGGCATCTTTAGGTATCCAACTTCCCAACTTGTATTAGGCCATAAAGAAAAAGGGAAACCCTATTTATAATGAAATCCTATATAGATTTATAGGCAATAATGTTCTCTTTGTTGTAAGGAAGAAGATGGAAAAAATTGGAGGTGGGCTTTCTTTGTTCTAGTTTGGAAAAGGTAAAAGATAGTGAAACTGGTTGTGATATATATATATATTTGTGGGAAATTAAATCTGTGTCAAAATGGGGTCAACAACTTAAATAGTTTTCCCCACTAGAATGAGTAATTTTGTGACCATGGTCAATGTGCTGTCACCTTCAAAGAGGGGCCTATCTGAGGGTTGGTTATACCATCAAATAATTCTCATTTTGTAATGTTTTCTTGTCAAATTTATTTATTTTCCTCAAAATCAAAAGATCAACTAGACTGCATTTTGATTACCAATTTATATTCTGCATTTATTAACATTAACTTATATTTAAGGGAAATGTTTAGAGCATAAACAATACTATATTTGTGGATTTTGATCTGGATTCAAAGATTTGACCTGAAGGAATGGGTTTGCGACATAATCTAAATTACGACGCAATATGAATGATTTGCTTATATATATATATATAATAAAAATAAAAAGTAAAAATTTTCACTTTCAGCCTTGAGTAAAAATCGGTTTCCTGTTTTTCCCTTCAATTTTTGCTCTCAACAAACCCTGATCTCCTCCCTCTATCACCTTACTTGCTGGCCAGTGGCCACCGGCCTTTATTTATTTGGTACCTAAACAGTACTTTTCTTTGAGCTATGGTGAAATCGAGAGGTTTTCTCCAGTGATGTTTTCCTTTGACAAAGAGTTCAATTTCACAGACTGTGCTCACATGCCACCGCTCAATCTCCTAAGGGAAATATATATATATATATATATATATATAAGTCATTTTTAGAATCTTTATGTAAGCTATTAAAAGTGATTCAAATAGAATGATCTTTGTGAATAAAATGAACTTGGATCTAATGTAAGGAAAATTGAAATTTGCTAGATTAGATATCTATTGTTGGTCCAACATTAAGAACTAATAGCTCTGATAAACCACGTGAAAAAAAAAAAGGATTTAAACTTAACTCAATTCCAAAGGTTAGTTTTGAAAGTAAGTATTATCTAAATCTTTATAAAGTTTGTGCGCGCGCGCATGTATATATATATATATTATAATTAATCGATGCAGAATACTTAATAATATTTAAAAAATAAAAATATAATATATAATTCAAATTCAAATCAATAATTGAAAAATTTTTATAATTATGGACTAGACCAGGGGACTTGGCCAATTCAACCTAAAATTCAAAGTAATCTGATTAAAAACTAATTTGAAATTAATTATAATTGAATTTGCCGATTCGTTTGATAGATCTAATAAACACTAAAGTTGTATCAATAATAAAATATTATGCAAGTATTAGGATGCTGTCTAGTAGTCAGTATTATTCAAATTGAAAAGGTGATAATAAACAAGGGGACATGAAGCACTGTTTTAAATCAATTAACATTAATTGTGTAGAAGCATCAAGGATGTGTAGGAAAATGTCAAATTGGTTTTCTTAATTTGCAAAATGGATTTGGATCCTAAAAGCCCTAATATTCCCCTAATTTTGGATAGTCAACCGCTGAGTTTCTTCGTTAATTGTTGTGATAGAATTCAAGGGGGCACTGGGATGCGCTGTCAATGCAGCATTGCTTCTTCCATTGTATTTCTATATATTTTCCATTCAACGCTATATATATATATATATATAACGATAAAGTGTTTTGTTTTTTTTGCAAGAGTACTGCGTGGGAATTTTGTATAAATTCTGTATATTAGGTTTAATCAGATTATTGATTGTATTTGGATTTGGGTTAAGAATCAGACACCAAATTCATTGCATGTCTCTATTATGTTTAGTGAATTTATGCTTCTCTTTGCCATGCACGTATTTTTGGTACCAAACTAAGAAATCAGCTTGTAATTTGCGTCATTTTCAATCAATAGTAAAGGGGAAAAAAATAAAAGAACAATTGTCTAAGAATTAATGAATAACGAAATGACTTCCAAAGTTCCAATGAATCAAACCGTTCTTGTTTTCGATTGACTTTATATATTGACTAATTAAGTTGAATATATATCCTGCATTCAGAATATGATTATTGTGGGTATATAGATATCCATATTTATCTCATTCACTACTACTTACGTCTACAAAATCTTGACGCCTGTACACTGCCTAAATCAAAGGTAAAGTTAAGCATCATATATATATATATATAGAGAGAGAGAGAGAGAGAGAGAGAGGGTTTGAAGTTACCCTAATTAATGTTTTATGGTGGAAAGTTGACAAATAGTGATGACGAAACAAGTGGCAATTGGTACCCTTTGAAGATAAGGCTTATGGTCGTTTTCATGTCAATATGAACTCGTCTTTATGTAATAACAATATATGATTGATGGAAAATTAGGAGAGAGAGTATGTGTGCATATATATATATATATGGGTCAACTTATGAAGTTTATTTATTTATTTTGTAATTAGTTTGAATTGAGTTAATTTACTGTACAAATAAAATTAAAGCTATTTAATATTGATTTTTATTGTTTATAAGATTTGAATTCGAAATTTTATTTAAAAAAATAGGTACTGAACTACTTGAGCGAGCGAGTTTTGGTATCGAAGATTAATCTTGAATGCGTATAATCTTGCTAGATTTCTAATCATGGAGGACACACTTTTTATGATGAAATTTCATTCACCGAAAGGTGCACGCATAGGATGGGGGGGAGGTTTTGGGTTGGACCACCTCATAATGTAGGGTTCGCAGCTACTCGTCGCTGCACTTATATATTAACAGTGATTGAAAACTACCCCATTTGCCGTTCTTTTCTGTCAATGTTAGTGTAGAAAATAAACAAGAAATAATATTCCATTGAAAGTTGTAAGGAAAATAATGATGAAATATATAATTCATGAGCAATCTATGATTTAAGTCATTTCGAAAGTCTACTTCTCTAATGCGGTATCAAAGTTGTAACATTGCCCATGAATTTCAATTGTGGGGTGAAGACATGAGGTCTAAAAGAGAAAAAATTGTGTGATTTATTTTATAAAGTATTACTGTTGAATAAAAATACACACACATGTGTGTAAAGTAATATCCATAGACTTCCTTAATATTCTACGGCACCAACCGACTTTAACAAATATATAAGAAGTCATTGGCTCCATTTACATTTAGTATGCCTTAAAATCTGTGAGAAAGTGTGTGGAGATAAGAGAAAATTACGTAATGTGAGGTATGTGTTTGTGTGAAGTGAATGGTTGGATTGCAATTGTAAAATGTTACAATTAATATATTGACTTTTAAATTCATTCAATTTAATCCTTTTTAATAAAATTAAAATTCGAATTCAAAATCTCATACTATATTAAAACAAATGAAAACAACATCAAAGGGGGGCCAAAACAATATTGATATAGATTGAGCAAAAGGCTCATATATTTATTAGCAGAAAGAGAATTTGGGCCAGCCATTTGAACAAGTAATAGATATATATATGAGTAAAATCATGCTAAAAAGGCCTGTGATTCCCTTTCAGCTTTGAATCCATGTTTGCTTGAATGATCAGCACTCCATATAAAAATTCCACCCAATTTCTGTTTATCACTTAGTTCTTTACATGCTTCAAAAAACCCATCTTCAGGAGATAATCCTCCATGGTTACCATCTTCAGAAATGAAGCTAGCCAAGATTTGACCACCACCATAATTATGAACTTGTTTATTAAACAACTTCACAAATTCAGATGGACTAATCTTGTCATAAGCATAAAATTGGAAGTTCACATAGTCAATTAAATTCCCATATTTTTCCCATAATGCCAAGTAATTGGTTTGCACTTCATCATCATCATCATAGGGGGCGATTGAAGCAAATGATATGGTCCCACTTTCTTTGAGATTCTTTATCAGCTGTCCGATGCATTCAGAGAATGTCTTAGGGTCTGATTTAAAGTGCTCATAGTCAATGTCAATACCATCTAAGTTGTAATGTTGTATGATATGAGTTAGTGAAGATATGGCATTGTGGACCCAAGAATTTATACTCTTAGGCTTAAAATATGCTTTTCTTTTACCAACACTATCTCCACCCAAGCTTAGGGCAATTTTGACATTAGGGTATTTGTCTTTTATTGAGGCAATTTCTTTTGGGGTGATATGGGTTGATGCCCAAAAGGGTTTGAATTTTCCATTAGTTGGTAAAGGATTTTCTAGGCTTGAGTAGTCAATTGCAAATGCAAGAATCATATGGAATTCAACCTTGGGATTTATAGGCAAATGGGATAGCTTGATGGACTCAGATTCAGCACCAATATACTCCCTGAAAAGCTTGGAACTTGCTCCTACAATCCAACAATCAAATATCAACTACTTATTACTAACACTAAAAATGACTTATAGGGCTATTAAATATATCAAATCATCTTTGGAATGCAACTCCAGGGTTGTAATTAACAATTGACCATATCAGTAGAGATACTTCTTCTTTCTTTTTTTTAAAAAATTCTTAAATGTTGTTTTTAGTATGCCATAGTTACACTTTTACTAGTTGTAGAGAATTTCATATCGAATAATTACATATAATAAGAATGACTTATAATTGTGGTGGAATTAATTTTAAAATGGTTTAAGTTATTGTAAAGAAATAGTAAACTCACAATTATCAAGTCCAACTCTTTGGTCCATCACAAATTTTACATGGCATCAAAGCAATAAGAAAATTGTTGTATAACTATGGATTATATGGAATATGGTTGAAAGATTCAAGATCCAAAAAGAAGAAAATGGATAAAGAAAAGAGGAAGTAAAACATGTGGTTCTCAAGGTGAAAAACTCCAAATAGATAAGAGGTGAATTAAGAAAAACATGTGCTCCAAGGGAAAAGAAATAAGATAAAATGATGAATTAAGCAAGTGATAACCGGATAAACCAGCTGCTTAGAAAGATTATTGTTAAAGAGAATTTCATATCGAATAATTAAAAGTAATAAAAAAATATTTGTAATTATGGTGACACTAAATTTAAAACAAATTAAATTATTTTAAAGTATCGGTAAACTAATAATTATCAAACATTTAGTTGTACAATATATACATATAATATCAAATATTCAGTCATAAAATAATAAAAGCATCTCAAAACTATGAGATTTCAAGTTGAAGTTAAAAACATCAATTTAATCCTTATAACCCTTTGATTTACAAGAGAACATGAGTTGAAGTATAATTCCATAAAAAGAACTTATATTTGATAGCACACACTAACCTTTGCATGTTGATGTTGTAAAGAAAAGCATTAAGAGGGTGGCAAAGACAGTGCTCTTGCTGAACTTCATCTTCTTGGCGAATATTCAATACACTAATTAATGTTATAAATACATACACACACAGAGGCAGTTGGCTTTTTTAGTCATAACCGCCATATGTAATCCTTTCTGACAACTAAGAGATGTTTTAAATTTTATTTTTTCTTAACCAATAGATAAATAATCTATCTGTCTGCTGCCTTGTAAATGGCTTGTTATAATCCGTATACACAATCGATCCAAATATATTCGTGATAAAAGATAAATTGGAATTATGATATTCTTTGCCATTATTATGTTGTTTTCGGCTTTTACTGTTCATTGAACTATGCTTTATTAAATATTTGGCCCATAACGTTTGTGTTTTCCTTCTTAAATTAGTGATTAAGTATCACATAGCCGTCTTAATTTTTGGCATGCTCTAGAAACCCCAAAGGCAAGATCCCTTTGCTGACATTCCAAGAATCCTGGGATTCTTATAGTTTTTTTCGGTGGGAAATTTATATCTCAACCTACCAGCTTAGGCTTAATAAGACAATTGTTTATATATTTAGCATTGCATTTCACTGTTGTAAGTACTTATCGATCGGTTCAATTCGGAAATTACAAAATTTTCAGTGTTTTTTTGAAAATTAGAAATTGTTAAAAAATAAATTATAATTGTGTATTCCACATTAACTATTTATAATAATAATAATAATAATAATAATAATAATAATAATAATAATAATAATAATAATAATAATAATAATAATATGGTTATTATTATAATGTCTTAAACAATTGTGTTAATTAGCTTTAATTTGAAATTATGTTAGACTTAAATCCTCTTGCCAATAATTATAGAAGCATGTGGATATAAATGTAGAATCAGACATATGCTAAAATCAAAAATAGAAAATGGTTAAACATGCTTCTTAGGGCAAATGAATAAATTGATATCTAAATTTGATTATGTATAGTTTCTTACGAAACAAATGTGCTATGATCTTACCCATAAGAAACAGTATATGAATGGCATTTTCCCCTTTGAATATTACCTAGAAATGTTCTTTGTAATCTTTCATCATATACGAAAATTTACATATTATTTTCCCCAAAAAATATCTTAATTTTAACGAGACCATACTATATTAATGGCGAATTGATATTAATGCTTGGAATTATGATAAATGGCCCTAAAAAATAAATAAAATAAAACTTATGAATAAAACAGTAGGAGTAAGCAAAAAAAACGAAAATATGGTTAACCGTAAAATTAATCTGAAATCGAACCGATTTTTACGGTTAACTCACCCTATGGACTCGGTTACAGTTCTTAATTTTTAATTTTTTATATTTTTTTTATTAATGGTCAAGGTTTAGATTTTTAAGTACCGGTTAACCATTAGTACACGGTTAACCAGTTTATATATATATATATCTTCAATTTTTTTGTATTTTCCTATAAAATTTAGATAATATAACATTTTAAACTAAATTTGTATTATGTTATTCTCTTTAATTATATAGTAATATTTATATATAATATCCGATTAACTTTTATATATATTGTTTGTTATTATATATTGGTGTTCATATTTTATTTAATAGCATTTAATTATATTTTTTTTATATTTTAGTATTTATGTTATAACATTTAATATTATCCGAAATTTTATTTGACTTAGAATTAAGCATATTAATTTTCAACAAATATCAAATCTATTTTATAATATTAGCTATTAATTTATAGAACATGAATTTTAGTTAATAAATTATGTTTGTTTCGTAATTTTTATATTAAATTACTTTACATATTTGAAATTTAATTGAATTTTATCTTTTTTTATATAATTTTATATTATAAAATTTAATGGCTAACAGAAAAAATTGATTAACCAAACCGAAAAATTCAAATCGATGGACTGATTAACCGAATGTAACGGACTGGTTAATGATTAGTAATTTTAAAAAATCAATATTAATGAACTGATTAATTTTTTTACTCATGAACTGATTATTAGTTAACCAATCCATGCTTATCCTATAACACAGCCTACAAAATTTTTCGTGAACTAATCAAATGTCGCAATGCTATAGAACCGTAACATCCACCCCACTATGTTTCGAAATAGCTTATCCAAAATGGCATTACATCACTATTGGCTTCATTATTCCACAAATTTCTTATAAACCCATGTCTATGTAAGTTTTTTCCCAAATAATAGGCTTAATACCTTAAATCCTCCTGAAATTGCATTTAATTTCATAATTAATATCTGAGTTTTTATATATTATGTTTAAATCACTATTTAAACTTCAAATATTATCAAATATTACTATCTAAATTTCAAATAACGATAATAATTTGCCATCCGAATATATAAAAAATATTGAACAGTGTCTGTTGTTATATATTAATATTAAATAAAGTTTAGATGATAAATTATTATCGTTATTTAAGTTTAAGTAGTGATCTTTGATGATATTTAAAATTTAGGTGGTGATTTAAATACAATAAAAATTTAGATATCAAATATGAAATTAAATACAATTTCATAGAGTTTTTTAGATATTTAATCCTAATACTATTAGGAAATTCAAAGCCAACTCAAAAACAAAATTATTCGAGTTATAGAAGATTAATGTATACATGTATATACGTTTGTATGTTTGTAAAAGATAAAATTGAGATTAATGATAAAGTAAGGGTATTATAATTTTGAAAAACGGAAAGCTTCATATGGTTGGTCAAGGTTATATTTGGATTGCTAGCAAACATATTATTTAATATTGTTTATATCGACTAGACTAATTATTGGGTGATTTGATTTTAATGTGATCAAAATCACAGCTAATAATTTGTTAGAGTTTGCTTCTGATATTAATTTTAGCTGATTAATTGTTTGTTATTGTGGTAATATTATATATCCTCATAGGCTTTGTTTTTGGTAGTATATATGACTAAAGTTTATTATGTAACTAAAACTTCAATGTTCAAATTTAGTATTCTTTAAAGACTATGTATGTATGAAATATTCACGGAGATGAAGCTATGACTTTTGCCAATTTTTTTTAACACTTTTAAGTGAAGTAGAGATAACTGTATTAACATGGTACACACGTCGATGAAGTGTCAGTTTATATCAGTAAAAAAATCTCACCATCTACTAATTCTTTAAAAGTATCATTTTACCTTTAACGTTTTTAAAATATAGCTATTTTAACTTTTTAACATTTTTTTAAAATATCTATTTATTTGCTCTCTTTTTTTTCCCCATTTATACAAAATTTGAACGAATTTTTTTCAAATCCCAGAAATGCAAAGTAAGAAATAATCAGGATTTCCAAATAAGTTGACATATAACTGTACTCACAAATGATCATAAGTATTTATAGTAAGCAATACATGTGTATTGGTACAAAGGCTAAGAAAATTCCATAATTTAAACGTACATCAATGGCGCATGGCTAGCAGAGCCTGAGATTGCTTTTCGTAGAGAAATCCATTGGCCATGGAGTCATCAGCAGACCAAACAAAGATACCATTCAGTTGGTTCTCACTCTTAAGCCTATGGCAGGCTGTAAAGAATCCATTATCACCACTTCCATCACTAATAAAGCTCACCAACACCTTACCTCCGTCATAATTCGAGCTCTGAGTCCGAAAATATTCCAAAAACTGTGACACTGTTGTTCCTTTATGGTAGGCATAGAATTGGAAATTCACATAGTCTATTAAATGTCCATACTTTTTCCACAATGCCTGATAATGTGATTGAACTTGGTCATCGTTGAAAGGAGCAATAGACGCGAAAGAGATCACACCATTGCTCTTCAAGGTACTTACAAGCTGCCCTACACACTCTGCGAAAGTATCAGGATCCGCCTGAAAGAAGTGATTAATCCACAATTTAATTTTAGAGAGGGGGCACAACTATTATAGTATACTGCATTTTATATAACACATGAATAAAGTAGCGGGCCAAATATTTAAAAAAAAAATACAGGAACTTAATAAAAAATTTGGAAGACAGTTTCCTCCATTGTCTGATCCCATCTAGATTCATACTTACCTGAAAATGCTCGTAATCGATATCAATCCCATCTAAATTATACTGTTTGATGATGACAGTGAGTGAAGAAACAGCATTGGAGACCCAAGAATTGATTGAAGAAGGCTTGAAGTAAGCATAGCCACCTTGTACACTATCTCCACCAAGGCTTAAGGCTACTTTGACTTTGGAAAATTTGCTTTTAATGGAAGAAACCTGAGATGGGCTTAGATTATCAGAATCCCAAAAGACGTTGAACTTTCCATTGGTAGGAGATGGAGAAGTGGATGTGTCATAATCTATGGCAAAGGAGAGAATGAAGTGGAAATTGACACTGGGATTGATAGGAACATCGCTGAATTTAACGTTGTTGAATTCAGCTCCTATGTATTCTCGAAACAGGTTGGAGTTGTCTGGAGCTGCTTTGGTTAAGGTTTGGCATAGGAAAATCAGTTGGAGAATGAGAAGCAAGCAAATAAGAAGGTTGGAGATCTCCATTTTAGAGGAAGCTGAGGATGTTTGTTTAGGATGATATTTTCAGATAATCCTTAAACCTTATTTATAGTTTGCTTAGTTTATGTTATTGCTTTGAGTTTTGTTGATGATAATGATAATTTAGACTCTTACTTTGTCTGAATTCTCGTATTGCATAAATGCAAAAGTAAGGCAAGTTGCGTCCTATTTTGTTTTGGCAGGAACACTATAGTGGATGCTACAGTCTTCTCCTTAAAGCTTAATTATGATGCTTAAAACCAGGGATTTTATTAATCTTTTTAATTAGTGGGATGATAAATGGATTTGGAGTTAATTACTTCTCCCACCACGGCACGTGAAATGATTAAAGTAGTATTAATTATGAAACTTGTTTTAAGGGGGTACATTTTTAATTTTTCTTTCAACAATATACATTTCAAATTTTTAATTTCAAAAATTACAAATAGTATACGGATATACTTGAAATAAATGAATTTTATAAACTTTTATAAAATTCATTTGTAATTCCTATTTTTATTGTTGGAATAATAATAATAATAATAATAATAATAATAATAATAATAATAATAATAAAATTTCATAAATTTTATTATACCTTTACTAAATTATATCAAAATAGGTGTATTTTACAAATTAATTCTATATTTTTAAAAAGTCAAATTTTAAAAACTATGATACCCTTATTATAGTACATATAGGTTCTATGTTTTCGTTTTTTTGTCCATTCTTTCTCAATTTTTCTACCAGATCAATTTTCACTTTTTTTTTATATTTTGTAAATTAATTTTTTGTGTAATATTAAAAAAACCTAGTTTAATGAATTTTTTATTTTTTTTTCAAGTAGTTTAATGAATTGACTTATATTAATTGAATTATTATTTAATTAATTATATATCCATTAAATTCTCTTTAAATCATTAAACTTGTATTGATACGGTGAAAAAAATGGAATCATAAATTAGAATAGTAATTAGTGCTTTATTTAATTTAATTTTTATCGATATAATATTATATTTATTGTCTGCATGGAATTGGCATTGAGTATATTTTAGTAAATAAAATAAAAATAAAATTTTTTATTCATTTATTCCAAATATAAAACTAAAAAACTTATTTTCAATTTTATATTTTGGTTATTTTATTTTAAATATAGAAATTTATTTACAAATAAATTTCATATAAAATTAATTTGTAAATAAATTTCACAATTTGAATTTTTTTATTTCAAATACATCGTAGAGGTGAAAAAAATATGTATAAATGTAATAAGAAAATCAAAATATACTTTATGTAAAGGGTGGAGAAAATGAGTATTTTTTTTAATTATTTTTTATCTATAAATATGTAAAAATTCCTGAGGATGATCTGATTGAGTTCGGCCCAAATTGGTGGTAAGAACGAAATGTCCAAACCATAATTCCCTCAGAAAAAGTACTTAATGCTCTCATAGGCTCACAGCCCAATTGTCAAACCCAATTAAATCTGTACCTTCCTCGCTTACTCTTTCAACGTGGCAATTGGTGTGTGGCTTTACAGTAACTTAGCCTGCGTTCACCCGCACAAAATAGTATTCTCTTGAAATGCATATATTTATGAACATTTCTTACTTAGAGTTAAATTAATGTTAAATTGTCATGAATATCACTTCTTATGTATGGCTAATTGGCTATTCATATTCCGGTATAGGTCTTTTTTCATGCTTTAATAGTGTTTTTAGAAAGAAATGAAAATTGAAATATGAAATCTTTCGGTACATTAAAATCAATTTTACCATTAAAATGTATTTAAAAAAGTTTAATAATCAAATAAGTTGGAGTAAAATATAAAAAAAATGGAAGTGGGGTCACATTATATTGATAACCACAACAAAATATAACTCCATTGATAAAATTCAGCACTAAAAATAGGAGCAAATTGTGCCTTATATATTATATATAAATTATCAAATTGCCTTTTATTAGTTACTATATTATAGCCCATCCAGATATTATTTGCTTAACCATAATCACATATCTGTTAGTTTTTTAATGGTACATATAATTGTAGGATCAAAATTACTTAAATGGACATTCTTTTGACCAAGAAAAATAAATTATAACATGACATCATAGGTTAAATTTGATGATTTGCCAGGAACATAGAGGGAATGTGCAAGGTATTGTGTTCCAATTCAACAGAAAAAGGGTAACTTTTGCAAGGTGGTATGCAACAACCAGAATTAGGTTGCATGTTAGTGTCAACTGTTAAGACAAGTTGAAAGTGGATTTACTCTCATTTTCTTTGGCACATAAAATGGATGTTTGTGGCTTTGAGTCATATTGCTTTTCTCCATGTATAACTTCAAGTTTTGCCTTTTGGATTTTTGCATTGTCATTTTACAATTTTCCTATTTGGATATGTAAAGGCAATCAGAATGATGCACCAAATGCACCACCACTCTAACTTGAGAACGACATTTAATGCACTGCTGATTGGGATTTATGCTATGACTATTATCAGCCCCATTGCTATCTTCAAGTAAGCTATAAGCAATAGTAGCATTTTAAACATATATTTTGCCATTAATTCTCTCGTAATTTTTCACGTTTGCATGTTTTAAAACGTTTCGTATGATTGAAAATTGCGATTTTCTTGCTAAGACGTTAAACAACTCTAAATCAGTTTCAAAAATTACTAATATTCATGGGGAAAACTTGAAAGAAGTAATTATGAAATATAGTTAATTGAGTTGATGAGAGGCATGGTTTCCAAATATCACGGGGCCATTACTCTTTTCCCTTACAAGCAATTACGTACATGCCACACTTTTATATACTGCCACTGCATCACCAAAACACCTACTTCCCTCTTTTGTATTATCGTATATGTATGTGAAAATCAGCCAAATTAATTGTGGATAGCCAGCTAGAAATTTTTATATATCGCTCAAATTAACCTAATTTTTGTTATTTTATTTACAAGCGTTTATAATATAACTCAAATTAACAGCAGCTAGTAATTTATAATCCAATCCCTATTCAGAATTTAAAATACTAATGCGTTATTCAGGAACTCAATTGGAAATTTAAAAAAAATAATAATAAAAAAGTGGTTCTGTGATATGAATAATCTGAATTAACCCCAACAAAATCCTTGACTCCATACAATTGTTCGTCCGGGAGAATATATACTTTAAAGTGACAGTGAAACTTAAATTGCTGGCTAACAACTAACAGCTTTTGCGTGGGTACATAAATTATTCTCCAAAAAAAAATAATAATAATAAAAAGTGGGTACACATAATTAACTTTATATTAAAAAAATATATATTTTTTTGAGAACTTATTTCTATTACACAACTGGAAAGAATCAAAACCTCTTTCCATGTGAATGTCACTGAAAAGCCTCACTTACTTCTCAAGTAAAACATACGCAGCATTTACATTGAGTATGTTCTAAGCTGTGTGTGTGTATATATATATATATATAGATATAGATAAATTTATTTATATTCTTTCAGCTACGTTATAATAATTACATATATATTGTTCAACAAAAAAGAAATCGGATATTGGAAGTATATTTTTTATTTTTATTTTTGTGCTTCTTAATTGTTATCATCAGAATCTGATTTTATTTTATTTTGGAATTTCATAATCTCACAAAATTCCAGACCAATTTTATTAAATTATTGTGGACGGGAGGCTGAATATAGATTAAAAAATTCCTTTTTTATCCAATTGCCTGAGCTGAGAGAGGCCATGTGGGATATGGATCCTGTGGGGCTTAATTATAAGATTAACCTTAATTAATGATGTTACTATATATTAATTAATATAAGGTTATTTTAGAAATTATTCTTTCTTTATTAAATGTGTCAGTAAGACTGTACACTCCCCACTGCTAAACACATGCATGCATATTCCACACAAGAAAGATTAGTCAAAGTACCCTATTAAAGTTTAATTAACTTAAGCATTTCTTTATTAAAAAAAATTAAAAAGATTAACTTAAGCATTACAAATATCAAGTATTTTGTTTTTTTCTTTTCCTCCTCTTTTTCAAAGCTAAGAAGAAAGCAATATTCAGCTTGGAATTTTGTGTTGGGTTATGGAGCACCATGAATCAAAATTAAGTAATGCTAATTAAAATATTATTAATATATCACTTTAAATTAGTCAGTTTTGTAAATTTAAAGAAATTAGATAGTATATGGTGTCGTAAAAAAAACATTAATCATATAATTTAGAAAATGTAAAAAAAATTATTAAATCGATGATTAAAATTAAGTTTAAATCGATTTACACGTTGGTCATCAAAGGTTATAATACCAGCGTGGGTTCAACCGTATGCAAGCCCTTGTGAATTTCCTATGTCTTGAATGATTTTCTTTGGTCTGATAAACAATCAGTTTTATGTATCGCAATCAATCTAGTTTTTTACTAGAGGACGAAACAGTAGAGTATACTGTTGTCCATAGTCTCAGATGTAGTAGAAAACTTCTCTTTTTGTTTGTTAGTCAATTTTTTAAGTTGCGAGGTGTAATTTTACTATTGGATAGATTAAAAAAATATTATTTTATGTCTAATTTTTTTCTATGTAATCGTGTCACGCTCTATAAATTTATCAATCCTTTCTAATTTAGAGTAAGGCAGCAAATTTGGATTAAAATCGAATTAAATTGATTGATTTTTTTAATTTGATTAATTTTTTATTTTAAAATTTCAGTAATTCCGGTTTTAAAAGGCAAAAGCCAAAAAATAATCTAACCGATTAATATTTATATAAAATAATATCGTTTTACATATTTGTTCAAAATATACTGTTATAAATTACACAATTTTGTATATTTATTTAAAACATACCGTTTTGTTTGTTCAAAATGACATCTTTTTTTTTAAATTGATAATTTTTAAATTTCTGGTATATGATTAACTGGATCGAATTAACTGAAAATTTTAATTCGATTTTTTATAGGTTTGATTGGCTAAAATTCTATAACTTCGGTATTCATTTTATCGGTTGGGTTCGATTATTGAACCAAACCAACCATCGCTCACCCCTATTTTCAATACAATTTTTTCAGAATTTGTAGAGCTTTTAATAAGTTAAAAGCATAAAATAACTTTTAATAAAGAGAGAAATCAGCATAAGCTTGTTTGGGTGAGAAGCTAAGGAAGAAGAAGAAGGAGAAGGGATGAAAAGGTAGTATTGGCATGTGCATTCTCAGATCACTCTTTATCACGTGGACCAATCTACTTTCCCACCACACTTCAACCCCACTTGTCTTCTTTTTACCTTCTCCATCATTTCTTTTTCTCCTTTCCATCCCTATCTTTTGGAATATTTTACCTACATTTCTCATTTCATTTCTTATATAAATACACTACACTTATTTAAATAATTTAATATGCTAACTAATTTAATTTACAAATATCGATTTTATTTATTTTAATATTTTGATATCTATATATAATGTAAGATCCTTTGAATTATTTTGAAATTAATCAATTAAAAAATGTTATTTTAATAAAATGCTAAGCTTACAAGAAAATCATTAAGAATAAACTAATTATTACACATAATTACTAGTTTACCAACTATAATTCCCTTCATTGGTTTTTTTTACCATACATGAGAAATATATCCAATAGTTTGAGTCCTAGTACTCTAAATTCTAATTAAAATAATTATATTGTTATAAAATTAATTAAAGCAAAAACAAATATAGTATGAATATAAAATTTTCTCTTATTGATTGTATATATTGAATAACCATAATGTGGTATTTATAAGTACAATATAGAAGTAGTATAATTCTACTAGAACATGAAGAGAGATGAGTTTGATAATTATCCATACACTTCATAATTATCACAATATTTCTTTTTGGATGACTATATACTATGAATATACCTCGTTAAAACCTTGTTAAGAAAAATCTAATGGGATAAAAACTTAACAAAGGAAAAAGAGTATAATATTCATAGGCTATATACTTTTCCTTAAAAATACAATAATTACAATATTTTCTTGAAGTGAAACATTCCAATACTGCTTACATACTTTCTAAAAATCGAAATAGGTAAAATCTTGATAAAGAGATCAACTGGTTTGCTGCTAAAGAAAACTTTGTGATTTATTCAAATTTCAATATTGTTGGTCGTTGTTTTTGAACAATAATTTACACTTTGCTCTTTTGTATTGAGTTATGCCTTCTAACCACATGAGCTTTCAATTAACTTCATGAATAACTAATATTGAGTAATTCGATAATTATCAACATTATCAACAACATTTATCATCTATTTTCACAACTCATGTAATTTATCATTACAAGAACCACTTCTGGGGTTGTTTTCTAGAAATATGAAGTTGTTGATTTATACAGCTTTTTACCTTTTCAAGAGTATCACTTTAGAAATTTTCATTTCATTTTCTTTCAAAGATTGATATCTTTTCCATTAAAAGATCTGTCACGCTTCTGGCGGACTTTTAAAATCATTGACAATATTACAAAATATCATACATGGGCAATAATTGTTTTGCTTTTTTTTCATTTGATAAGTCATGCTATCAATGTTAAAAGAGTTATGGATATTCATAATCATGGAATTTATAGTACATATTTTTCCTTGAATGTCCATTAATACGTATTGTGCCTCATTAAAATCTTATTGAAAAAAAAACCCTATGGGATAAAAATTCAGTAAAGGAAAAAAGAGTATACAATATTTTAATACACATTATAAGTTGTCTCATTAAAAATCTTAACAGGAAAACTCAGTGAGAAAAAACCTTAGTTAAGGAAAAAATAGTACAATGTATATTTTTCTTTTCTTTATAATAATATTGGTACACAACTTTAAATTTGTGCATGCAGAGTTCCGATACGTAATATTATAAATTTTTTTTTCTAAAAATGAGCCACACATCTTCTGAATATGTTTACTATATATATCTTCTGGATATATTATGCATGAACTGAAAAATAATAATTAAAACTTATTTCATAAAATTACATGTATATTTTCAAGCACGTACAAATTCATCTACACATCTTTCATTGCTTTCAGATGATAAATTTTATAAAATCTAATAGTATAGTCGTACGTACAATAGGTACATGACTAATATACTTTTATAACATATCAAAAATAAGTTATCCATTCTCAAATGGTTTTCTTAACCATTTTTATTGTTTCTCTTAATTATCAACCACTTCTGGTGGTGAAAATTAATCATACAATAGTAATATCAATTCTTGAACATACCATTTTTATGGCCATGATTCTATAATGTTTCATTCACTTCAAGGAATGAAATAAATGTAATAAAATAATTTCATAACATGTATATAACATAATCATATGATAGCTATAACAAATGAATGCATTTAGTAACTTAATTAAAATATTTTTTTAAAAAAAATTATTTAAAGATAATAAAATTATCCAAAAAAATATATATGATTATATAGAAAACTAAAATCTTTAAAAGAATATGTAATTTTAAGTAACAATTTGATAATTACCATGTAATGCATGATTATATAATGCATCAATAGCAAATATATGATCATGAAATATGTTATATCTAGTAACTTGACAACCATTTGAGTACTCAATGAAATATAATTTATAAACATATAATCACATTATAAAAATTTATTCTCTCAATCAAATAGAACTCAATTTTCAAGTGGAGACAAAAATTAGTTTTCAAAATTCGTTAAAATATTTTGAACTTTTTAAAAGTTTTAGTAATTAAAATCATAAATAAATCATGACAATAGGTAAATTATAACACTTTAAAATCATACACGTAAAATTTAATGCATATATTTGTATTAAATAAAATTTTTCAGAAATATTTATATATTTCAGGCAAATAGTATCAATTAGTTACATACTTATATATTACCAAATTGACAAACAGTAAAAACCTATTGCATTAATTATAAGAAAATATGTATTTTTACAATCGATGCCAATCCGTTGCAATAAATATCATAAAATAAATCATATTTTACGACTTCATTGTTTATTGTATGAATATCAATTGTACTTTTTTGGTATCATATTTTTCAATATTTTTAACTGTAGGTCCAAAAATTCATATTGTATGCAATTAATATCTGTATTTTTCAACAGATTTAATTTTAAGATCCTCACTATGATGAAAATATCAACATCAATATTTTTATATAGAAATATTGTCGACAACTTTATCTTTTTCGGTTCCTTTTTAAAGACAAATGACATATTGAGATCTCTTATTTAATTTCAGGTACCTGAATCACTTCTGGAGTTTAAAAAAATTAGTTATGTCATAGTTCTTTTCAGAAGTACCCGCCTTCATAATATGACTATATGATTTTATTTGCTCCTTGCCATTCAAAAATTTTATTCTTATTTGAAACTGAATAATTTACCTTATAGGGCAAATTGTCCTAGTGGGACATTATTTTGAATTGAAGCATTTGCAGCCAATACAAATGAGATTTAATAAATCTCTACAAACTAACAAATACATTACCATCATAATTGACTGATCTTTTAAACTTCAAGTTCACAATATGAGGATCTAAAATATACATAATGTATTTATTTATTTATTTTAGCTGCTTTCTTCCCCTCATATTAGGAAAGTTATTAATCAAAATGCAATTTTCAACTAAAATTATAATTGAAAAATTTTATGATCTTTATTAATGCATGTAATATTATATATTCACATATAAAAATAACACTATTGTTCTAAAAAAATATCTAGCATTTATTTGAAGGTATTTAATAAATATTTTTGCTAGACCTTTGAGTATGAATATGTCCAACGAGCTTATAACAATCATTTACCCGTAACATATGACCGCTAGTACTATCAAGAAAATATTTTGATTGCTTATTATGAAAATTATGCACTTAATTTGAATAATCTCACAAACTACAGGCTGTGAGTTGATAATAAACACACATGTAACCATTTTATTGATGTATATTTCAAAAATTATAAATCATTTGAATGGTTCATGTGATGGATAGTAGGCCCACATATATTATCTTTATTCATTCTATAATGAAAGAAATTCAGTCCATTTATTAACTAGTGATACTTTAGTAATATTTATTGAGAACATATAAACTATGAGAATTCCTTAAATTTAATTAAAGAAACTTTTGGTTCTTTAATAAATATATATGTATATGAATTCTAAATAATTTATGCATTATAATTGATCAGAATTTATCAAACCAGTCATGTCAAATAATCAAATTTTAATTAGTAAATGTCAGGTTTACTATTTTTATTATATAAATATTTATATTAATTGATAAACATCAAGTTTCTTAATATTAATATCAAAATAGTTAGTAAACTTCGTATTTACTAATATTTGTGACAGTTAATAAACTTCTTGTTTATAAGTATTTGTTTCAATTTTCAATTTCACTATAATCAATAAACTTTAAGTTTACTGATATTAGTATCAATTAATCAATAAATTTCATGTTTACTGATATTTGTATAATTAGTAAATAATATGTTATTAATATTTGTACAACAATTAGTAAACTTCAGGTTACTAATATTTATATTTATTAGTAAACTTCGAGTTTATTAATATTTGTATCAAAATAAAGTCAAATCATTTTTAAAAAATATATTACATATTTTATACAATAATTTTCATATATGAATTTTTGGTATTTCTTATTTAGTATCAAAATGATATTCATTTCAGCGAATATCTCCATAAATAATAAGTTTCTTGAGACATAATAGACAAACATTTATATATAATAAATTGTATTTGAGTAATGACTTTGCAACGCGCTCTTTCGGAGTCTTTGAATAATTTTATATACCCATTAAAATAATAAATTAACAAAATAATATATACAGTAGATTAAAAATCAAAATATGTACTTCCACTATATATATATGGACCAAAATATAATAAAAGAATGATCGCTTAATTTAACATAATATTTTATGTAAAGCCATATTTTATGTATCTATGTACTTGTAGAATGGAACTAAAAGAATGTACATTACTCAAGCTAACATCACGAAATTGAAGAAAAAATAATATGTAAGCACTCAGTTTAACAGAAATAAATAAAATAAATGAAGAATATAGAAAAAGTAGAGATATTAAGTTTATGCCATGAAAAGTAAAATAGTCACATATATATTTTACTGCGATCAATATGAATTAACAAATGTTGGTGTTATAATTTATATTTCACTCGTGAAATATGAATGAAAAATAAAAGAACCAAGGGATTTATAATGTATGCATTTATAAAATAATATAAAAATAATTTTAAGATAATTTACTGTTAAATTTTATAAATTAGAATTCTTGATTCCTTTGAACCGGATTGTCGTAAACCATCGACTCTCAATAATCAATAGAGACTATTATACTGATAACATGTTATAAAACTAATATGAATATAAAATTTTTTCTTATTGATTGTATATATTGAATAACAATAATATGGTATTTATAGGTACAATATAGAAGTAGTAAAATTCTACTAGAACGTGGAGAGAGATGAGTTTGATAGTCATTCATACACTTCATAATTATCACAATATATACTACATTTAATATTTTTATAATGAAAATTTAATTTCAATTAAAAATATTTTTACAATAAATATTGTGAAAGGAAAGTGATATATATTACGAAATTAATTGGGTGGGGATTTAGATAAGGAAAACTTATTTTAGTTTAAATTCTCAAGTAATTACTCCCTTAATAGCATACCTAAAAATAACAAGAAAAAAGACAGAAAAATTTATACACGTGTCCGGAGATTCTTAGGTAGAGTGTCAATCGTATAAAACAAGATCCAATTTTGATACTTTTTCCAAAGTACATTACACTAATAAATTATTTGAAAGTTGGGTTTTTAGTTGAGAATCTTATTACTAAAAGAGCCTAGAATAATCACAAATAATTTTAAATGATTAAAAAATTGACAAATTTTTTTAATTAAATTCCAACCCGTCCCAAAAATAAAATTTTAAATATAATATTGATAAATAATTATATGATTCGGGTTGTTTAAATAAGTAGTTTTGAGTTTGAATTCTTGTAAATGTAGCAAATTTTATTAAAAAAGTTTTCTGCAATTGTATCTTACAGTATTTTGAATAAAAATTATTTTGAATATGATATAATTTAAATATGTCTCTTATCCGTACGAATTTACTTAAAATAACACACTAAAAAAAGTGGCATGTCAAGACGCTATTATAAAATTTCAATTGATAAAGGCATTAAAAGAATTCATGTGCAACCAGCTACTTTGTTTTCCATCAATTCGAATTCAAATCTAGTCCAATTAATTAAACAAACCCTAAAGTCAAATTACCGGTGGTTGGCCAAACCCAAATTCCCCCGTTATAGGCGTGTGTGGGGTTTATAGGCGTGAGTGGAGTCCGTTGCAGTCAGCAATTGCCTGCAACGTGTCTCTGCTACAGTAAGTCCTGTTCTCTCCATTATCTTCAAAAAAAAAAAATTCCCCCGTTATTCAATCTATTAAAAATTATATTAATAAATCCTATTTTGATACTTTCTAAATCTTGTATAAAAAGAAATTTACACTTGTCAATAGACAGATAATGAATTTTATATTATTTTTTTAATGAACTTACAGTATTTTTATAGATATTTTAACGGTAAAATTAATTTTTTATATAAAATATTTTTTTAATAGACATAAAAAATGAAAAGTTGAATAAGAGATATATTACGTTAAAAAAAGTTATACTTTTTTTATAATTAAATTAAATAACCTAAAAAAATGGGAGAGGATAATGTGGTGAAATCGATTGGCAAACAAAAGCTTAGGATTCAAAATTTTTCAAAAAGAAAAAGAAGTAAAAAAGAAAATATATTTATGATTATTGTAACGGTCGGATACGACCTAGTAAACGGCGTTTATACACCTGAGCAGCAGAATTGCCGTCCTGGCTTGGCAACTGTAACGGCATTGCCCTTTCAATTTCTATTTCTAGTTTTCATCTCTCTTTAAACTCACATTTCTACTATCTTCTCTCTCTCTCTCTCTCTCCATATCTATCCTCCTGTAAAATCTTATATATATAATTTTTTCAAAAAAAAAAAAAATCTCCATTTTCACATTCTCTATCTGAAATCTGTCTCCATTTTTGCAGAGAATCTTTCTCTTATTAAGTTCTTGATTTTTGTTTTGTTTTTTCCTCTCTCAAGGCCGGCTCTTGAGTTTTTGTTTAATCATCTCTGTACATAGTAAGCTTCTTTTTGAATTTATATTGAATACGGTCTGATTTTGGTTATGATTTGGTTCAATTATTTTGGATCCATTGTTGATTCAACAATGTATATGCATATTCCAAGAGAAATGTTTCAATACGTATTTTTTTGGCGTATACGTATCCATTGTTGAATATTCAGTAGCTAAGGTTCGCATTGCACTCAGATCACTGTGTAGTGTGGTGTTTTGGATGTTGTTGTGTCAGCTGAGTGGAGTTCACTCAGCGAGTTGAAATGGAGGCACCGAGTTAAGTGACCCTCCAGAATTTGAGATTCTTGGAACAATGTAACCTTTTAAAATTTTGTTTTTAATTTTCTAGCGATAAAGTTGAATTCGGAATTAGTATGATTGACTGAGTTCCAACTGATGCTGAATTAAGAAGCTTCTTTTAATTTTCTACTAATTTTATTTTTGTGAATTGTTCAGTTGACCCCTTGAGTTATATGTATTGAATCAGGGTAAAGTTTGAGATAGGAATAGTATTTGAAAGGTAGAGCTAGATGGATTCTACGCAGTCACAGCAGAAAAGAGGGGGCTTGGTTTCGTTATCACCGTCACAGACCCCACGGTCAAGTGATAGAGCAGCTCGAGATCTGCGGTCAGGGGAGTCGAATTCAAGTAGCAAACATGACAGAGAGAAGGGTGTCAATGTGCAAGTAATTGTGCGTTGTAGGTTAGTCAAAATGTTATGGCCTGGTTATTGGGTTAAGTTCAGGTTGTTTTGCTCTAATTGATTGTAAAATTCACATTTCGACTCTACTTCTCAAAAAAAAAAAAAGGGTTAACATTTTGTTCTTACATTACTCAATTCTTACTTGGTCTTAGCGAGTATGTTAATTTTAGAATAGTGAGTAATCAGGGTTTGCCTTTTGCAGGCCACTGAGTGAGGATGAGTTGAGGGTGCATACTCCAGTTGTAGTTTCTTGTAATGAAGGTAGAAGAGAAGTTTCAGCTATTCAGAATATTGCTAACAAGCAGATTGATAGAACCTTTCTATTTGACAAGGTGTGGCTCTTTCTATTTCAGTTTCTTTGATCTTCTATTCTGTTCTTTAGAAAGTCAGGAAAAAGAAGGACAATGAATTCTGTTCTTTGTGATTTAATTATTCAAGTGGAGATGGTATCTACAATGATGCTTAACGTTATGACGTCAAATAATTCCTCTCAGGTATTCGGTCCAACATCCCAACAAAAAGACCTCTATGACCTGTCAGTGTCTCCAATCGTATATGAAGTTCTTGAGGGTTATAACTGCACCATCTTCGCCTATGGTCAAACAGGGACAGGAAAGACATACACAATGGAAGGAGGAGCCAGGAAAAAGGTTTGATTTTGCTTTACGTGTTTGAGCTCATGCATGGTAAGCACTCTTGCTGTTACACTTTTTAACAATTTCCAATTGTATATGTTCTCATTTGCAGAACGGCGAATTTCCTAGTGATGCTGGTGTTATCCCAAGAGCAGTTAAACAAATTTTTCACATATTAGAAGCTCAGAATGCTGAGTATAGCATGAAAGTTACATTTTTAGAGCTATACAATGAGGAAATAACAGATCTTTTGGCACCAGAAGAAACTCCAAAATACATGGATGACAAATCTAAGAAACCTATAGCTCTTATGGAGGATGGCAAGGGGGGTGTTTTTGTTAGAGGGTTGGAAGAAGAGATAGTAAGTACTGCAAATGAAATTTATAAGATCTTGGAGAGGGGCTCCGCAAAAAGGCGTACAGCAGAGACTTTACTTAACAAGCAAAGTAGCCGCTCCCACTCAATATTTTCCATTACCATCCACATTAAAGAATGTACACCTGAGGGGGAAGAGATGATCAAATGTGGAAAGCTGAATCTTGTTGACCTTGCTGGTTCAGAGAATATTTCGCGTTCTGGCGCAAGAGAGGTATTACTGTCACTCAGTCATTGCTCACGTTAATGGAAGCCTGGGAGAGAGCATTACCTTGACTTTTATGCAAGTCTAGTTAAATTTCTAATGCTGTGATGCAGTGTAATGCTTTAGTAGAAAAATAGAGTTTTTACCCGTTGAGTTTTTCATGCCAAAGAAAATGATTCTTTCAGGGCAGAGCAAGGGAGGCAGGAGAGATTAATAAGAGTTTGCTTACACTTGGTCGCGTGATCAATGCACTTGTTGAGCACTCAGGTCATGTTCCATACAGGTATTACATGTGAAGAGTATTGTAATGTGTGGTTAAATTTATTTTCTTTTTCAATGATACTATAGAAACAATGGCATTGATTTCCAGGGATAGCAAACTAACGAGGCTATTGAGGGATTCACTGGGAGGGAAAACAAAGACATGCATTATTGCCACCATATCACCCTCTATTCATTGTCTAGAAGAGACACTTAGCACTCTTGATTATGCACATCGTGCCAAGAATATTAAGAACAAACCAGAGGTTAGTGGGTCCTTTTATACTAAATGCAGTGTTCCTCTTCACTTCCTATTGGTCCTTCTTGATTTATTTTCTTTCAAAACATGTCCCGATTATATTTATGTTGCCTATTGTTTCAGATCAATCAAAAGTTGATGAAATCTGCAATGATCAAGGATCTGTACTCAGAAATTGACCGGCTAAAGCAAGGTACTCCACTGCTTTCTGCAAAGTCGAGGCATATTATTGTCAGACAATTGGACTCTGAAATAAAATCCAATTTGTATGCTTTTTTGATATATACTTTGTGTTTTGCTAGAGGTATATGCTGCAAGAGAGAAAAATGGAATTTATATACCACGGGATCGGTATCTCCAAGAAGAGGCTGAAAAGAAGGTTTACTTTCTGTGCATAGTTGGCTGGCAGTGTCCTTTTCATAAATGAGTTTTACTGTGCATGGAAATGTCATTAATTATTTCTATCTTTTCCCAGGCAATGGCTGAAAAAATAGAGTGTATGGAACTTCAATCAGAATCCAAGGACAAGGTATGCTCCATCATGGCCACATTTCCTTGCACTTTTGTCCAGGTTTCCCATGCAAAGCCAGATTAATTAAGTTACCACTTTGATCAGCAAATAATGGAGCTTCAGGAACTCTGCAATTCTCAGTTACTATTGACAGCAGAATTAAGTGAGAAACTTGAAAACACCGAGGTAAAAATAATTTTTTGTTCAGTGGACAGACTTTTGTGCATTCTTTATGGACAAACCTTCATGTTCTTCTTCCTTGTAATCCAGGCAAAGCTGGAGGAAACTGAGAATTCATTGTTTGATCTTGAAGAAAAACACGGACAGGCAAATGCAACAATAAAAGAGAAGGAATTTTTTATATCTAATCTCCTAAAGTCTGGTAATTTAACGCATCATGCACTTTATCTTTGTTTTTCTTTGTTTATGCTTCTAGAAAAATCCTATCTTCAAGAACAAGAGTGAAAAGCCACTCTTTTAACATATGGTTTCCCCTGCATGGTAAAAGGCTTCAAGTGTTCTGCACATTTGTTAATGAGCGCACTTTACTTGATTGAATTTTATATATGATCAGCTGGTTTGATAATGGTGACCCTTCTTTATCTTTCAGAGAAAGCTCTCATTGAACGTTCATTTGAGCTTCGAGCAGAACTAGAAAATGCTGCATCAGACGTATCCAATTTATTTGCCAAAATTGGTTTGTACTTTTCAGAAACTTACTTTGCTTTTAGGTATGATCTTTCAAAGAACTACTGGTCACTGATCACTGATAATGATTTGTTGACAGAGAGGAAAGATAAAATTGAAGATGGAAACAGAATACTTATTCAGAAATTTCAATCTCAGCTGACCCAGCAACTTGAGATATTGCACAAGACTGTGGCAACATCTGTGACTCAACAGGAGCAGCAGCTGAAAGACGTGGAGGAAGATATGCAGTCTTTCGTATCAACAAAAGCTGAGGTAAAATTCAGCCTAGAATGTAATTTGCATTTCCATAGTAGTTATTAATCTCACAAGTTTTGCGTTGGCGTGAAAAAAGGCTGCTGAAGAACTCCGAGGATGGGTTGGAAAGCTGAAAACAATGTATGGTTCTGGTATCCATTCCTTAGATGAAATGGCTAAGGAACTTGAAGGAAATTCCCAGTCAACTTTTGGCAATCTAAATTCAGAAGTCTCGAAGCACTCGCATGCTCTTGAGGGTGTAAGTTCTGAATTGCTAATTTTACGTAGACTTCTTTTTCACTAACAATGTCTTGAGTTAAATATTATATTTAAAGTTACTTTTCAACTCTCCCTGTTCTTGTCTTAATTGAACTTTTATGCACACATTTTTGTTAACTCTTACCCTGTCTTTTATTAGCTACCATGTGAAAGTTCTGAATCGCTACTTCTAAGTAAGCTTCTTTTTCACTAACCCTGTCTCGAGTTAACTACTACGTTTAAAGTTACTTCTCGACTCTCTCTGGTCTTGTCTTGATTGAACTATTTATGCATACATTTTTGTTAACTCTCTTACCCGGTCTTGTGTTAAACCTTACGTTTAAGCTACTTCTTAACTCTTTCTGAACCTGTCTTGAGTTAGCTATTACGGTTAAAGTTACTTTTTAAATCATTCTGACCTGCCATATGTTTGATTTAGCTTTTCCAAGGAATTGCTTCAGAGGCTGATGCATTACTTACTGATCTCCAAACTAGTCTCCACACACAAGAGGAGAAGCTAACTGCATTTGCAAAACAGCAGCGTGAGGTTTGTAGATGTCAAGTTGTTTAACATTGTTCTACTTAAAGATGTTGGATTTTTGTATTTCCAACTAAATGTTTTTTCTTTTTAAAATAATTGAATATAGGCTCATTCCAGAGCAGTTGAAACTGCACGTTCAGTTTCTAAAATAACAGTGAACTTCTTCAAGAGTCTAGACACGCACGCTTCCAATCTCACCCAAATTGTGGAAGAAGCACAAACCGTCAATGATCAGAAGTTGTCTGAACTAGAAAAGAAGTTTGAGGTAGTTACTGTCATTTTTTAGAATGTATCGACATTGGACCACGGTTTCTGGCCCTTGTATTTGCTCATTAACATCACATTTACTTGTAACATAGGAATGCGCTGCTAATGAAGAAAAGCAGTTGCTGGCAAAAGTTGCAGAACTGCTTGCAAATTCAAACGCAAGGAAGAAAAAGCTGGTACGAGTACATTCTGACAAGGTTCCATGAGGTTGTACAATAATGTTTAAGCAGTCATCTAAATGCATTTTATATAGGTCCAAAGGGCAGTACATGATCTCCGGCAGAGTGCAAATAGCAGAACTAGCAATCTACAGCAAGAAATGTCAACAATGCAGGATTCAACATCTTCAATTATGGAGGAATGGACAGTTCACATGGAAAAGACAGAAACCAACTATCTTAAGGACACCAATGCAGTGGAGAACGGAAAGAGAGACTTGGAGGATGTTCTTCATAACTGGTATGCGCTAACTCTTTTGTCAGGTCCTATTATGGTATGGAACACTGTCTAGTTGCATTTCTGAAATTTTTTAATCAAATATGTCCAGTATGAAGAAAGCAAGAATGGGTGCACAACAGTGGATGGATGCTCAAGCATCCCTGCTTAGCCTGGAAAAAAGCAATGTTGCTTCAGTGAATTCTATTGTTAGGTATGCAACTTCCTGTGAGTATTATTTTCGACCCAGATTCGAAATTACTGACTTAATTCCTTGCTTCCTGCAGTGGAGGAATAGAAGACAACCAAGTCCTATGTGCACGGTTTTCATCTGCTGTATCGGCTGCACTTGAAGATGCAGATGTTGCAAACAATAACTTGCTCTCATCAATTGATCGTCAGTATCCATATTATTGATTTCATATATTCAAGTTGTTTTTATATTGTTTCTGCTAGTGACAAAGAAGTACTTGCAGATTCATTACAACTTGACCATGATGCTTGTGGAAACTTGAATTCCATGATTGTTCCTTGCTGTGAAGATCTGAGGGAATTGAAGGGTGGTCACTACCACAAAATTGTAGAAATTACGGACAATGCTGGGAAATGTCTTCAGGAAGAATATACGGTAAGACTTGAGTAATACAATGTAGGAATTGGAATTAAGTAGATATAACTTGTTCCACCATCATTGGATTTCGGAGCAAACCATGTCCTGAATACTTTTAAATGCCATGTGGAAACAACCGTATTACATTCAAAGATGGAACAAATTTAGATATGGAGTCCGTCTACTTTGAGCTAATCTTCTCAATGTTATGACTAATTAATAGGTTGATGAACCATCTTGTTCAACGCCAAGAAAAAGGTCATTCAATCTGCCAAGTCTTGCATCAATCGAGGAACTCAGAACTCCTGCGTTCGAGGAATTGTTGAAGTCATTCTGGGATAATAAGTCGCCAAAACAAGCAAATGGAGATGTGAAACATGTGGCTCCAGCAACATACGAAGCTGCCCAGTCCTTGAGAGACTCCAGAGTTCCTCTCACTGCTATTAACTAAAGTGAAATGGAACTCAGAAAAAATATAGTGGGAAGAAGGGATTGTGTACAGAATGAATACATGGGTCCAAGTTTGAATTACGATCTTATTATTCATTTATTGTTTGCTTAAAGTTCATTGTGGGTGCAGAAATATATTATACTAAATTTTTTCTTATTATGTTTTTTTGTTTCACCATTCTTCATGAGACGGTACTTATTCTGTATGGAGAACGTTGACGATTATACGAATTTATAGTATATGCTTCGGAACATTTCCTCTCATTATGTAAATTTGAACTAGTGATGGCGAGTTACAGACATTGAGCAATGCGGCAATCACAATATTTTCTATTATCGCATGGGGCCTAGCTCCTGTCTCCTTTCAGACGAGTGAAACATACATAATTATTAGTAAGTTCACACTTACAAATGTTTATTGGCAGAAAATTTAGATTTCATTCAGTTATACATGCCTGGACCAAGAACCGATAGAACACATAATATCTGAAACTTTAGATTGCTGTTAAATTACCTTATCTACACCATGCACATAATATTACGATTTATCTTCTCAACCCCCCATTAATGTCTAATCCGCCAACTCAACTCATTTTCAAGGGAAACAATGAACTATATTTCAAAATGCTCTAAATGAATTTAAAAAAAAAAGGATTAAACGAAAAGAAATTATGGGATACAGAAACCATATAGGTGGTATAACAAAACATATTTCCTTCGGCTTATGAAACATCTCTTGCTATTCTACAATTTTCACTAGACCCAATATACATTTCTCCTTTTATGTATGGCACACGTCTTGAATAGGAATGTCCACGCCTTTTGACTTCAAATGGACCTTAAGCCTGCAAAACATGTCAAAATCCCATGTTCAGTTATACTATTTGCGTTGTATATGATAAGATGTGCTGTAAGACGTGATTAGATATCATGAATAGTCCTATTACTATTCAACCTTAACATTTTAAAAAAGATATCATGTGCTCTAATTGAATCTAACTTGCCAATTATGAAAACATTAGAATTCATGCATCCAAAATAACTCAAACTAGAGAAGAATGAGCGTGCCAGGCTACAAGTACCCACTTCAAACTGAAGAAAATGTCCAAATGGAGTACAAAGAACCAGAAAAACTCTTGTCTAGGCAATCAACCAGATCCTAGTGATCCCTGTGAATTTCCCAGGCTAGCAATGTCCTCAAATCCACAGAGCTTCAGCCAAGGCAATCAACCAGATCTGAGCATGCCAAGCTATGATTTGAAAAAGAAATTATGCAGCAGTTTCAATGGAATTTTCACATTTCATTCGAGTTCCACAATCTCATTCACCCCAGAATCATGTCAGTAAATACATATCATGACTTAGAAGCCAAAATGGCAATAGATCTTTGGAGACCATAATATTGAAATTGTTTGTTTCCAAGTCTTTTGAAAGCAGACTGAGAAACGACGACAGACTTGGGAATGAATTTAGCAATGGTGCAGTAAAGGCAAATGGATAAACAAAATTGTATATTAAGATAAATGACGCTATGATATTAAAAAATACCTGAAATACATTTCACAATATACTCGCACTTAATAGTCCAAACTGGCCTATCCCTCCCAAATGTTTCATCTTCTCTTCATTTGTGGAATTTTCTTGACATAACAATTTATTCTCTTGCATGGCATTCAAATTAAGGGCGTCCCAAACCACTGGATGACCTTGATGAGTGTTGCCTTGTTCTGAGACATGACCGGTCTCACCACTGCCCTCCACACTTTGTTTTGCATCATCATACATAAAATCTGTTCGCTTATCCTCGTCAGCCCCTGGTGGCTCAACATTGAGGTCAGAACCCAAATCAAATCCAGACTGATCTGTGTTCCCAGGAAAAGCCACTGTTACAGCTCCTTCGTCCGGTTGGTCAGCTGGATCCTTCTTTTGTCTCTTCCATTTCTTAGTAGATGAAGTACCATCATCTTCAAAATCTTCTTCTTCCCTCTCTCTATGCAAGTAAAGCCCACAATTTCCTTTCACCATCAAATTGTACACAAGGATCACGTTCATAATGCAAACGGTCTAAGGCTCCACTAACAACTTGATTCACTTGAGCATCAGACACATCTTCAACAATATACTGAGAATCTCTTATCAGAGTACAAACATCAGCTCTGGTGCCAATGCTTCCAGGCAATCTGGCAGCTGCATCTCTCACAAGACAAAGAATTGTAACATGAGGAGGCCTGTCACGCTTCAGCATGAAATGGTCTCGGGCTTTTGAAGTTGGTTTACCACCACACCTTCTCAAGGGAGCAACAATTGATTTTTTACCATCAGCAGCTGTGTATGAGAAGGCTCTATCAGGAATCGAATACCTAAGAACTTCTTCCTTGCGGAAATAAGCCCTAACTTCTTCAGAACTTGGGCTAATAGTGTTGAGACTCTTCTGAGCTCTCAAGTCCCTGAACCTTTCTTTCTCATCCAGGTTACACTGCATCAATGACACAGGAGGTGCCGGAAGACTGCCAATTTGTTGAAGTGTCTCTTGACCACTTTTCAGCCAATTAGCAAATGAATCAACCAACTTAACAAGCATTTTATGCGGGAGGCCCCAATACTCAGGTGACGTTACCTCCTCCATACTCTCATGATCTGTTAAAGAATGAGAAATCGGACCAATCCAGGACCAGCTCTTAGAAGATTTTTCATATACCACCAGTGCCTTCCAACCCTTTGCTCCTAATGGTGCTGTTTTTGATGAAAATATCTTCAGGACCCCTCTGACGAGATCCTGAAGTGGTTCTTGTGTCTCAAGAATGCAAGGATCCCCAGGATTTGATTTCACACGGTTCACAATCTCTTGTACAGTGAGAGATGGCACATTTACCTGCAACACATTGTCTGGTTTACTGGCATCCACGTTCTCATGAGACAAAACCCCATTTGCATTACCTTCATGCTTTTCATTTTGCTCCTCACTAGATTTTCCCACCTCCAAGGAGTCTTCTGGAACAGGACAGATCATTGCCAAGCGAACTGCTGAAAGAAGGTGAATAATGGAAAATGAAAAGCCAGTATGAACTGTAGGTGTAATTGGCGTATAAGGCTTTTTCTGTGGTTTAGTTTCAATATCCATGTCCACAGTTCCCATTTCTGTAACAGCTGGCTCACAGGTTTCCATATCCGGAGTTCTAGTATCGGTTTCCACTTTCCTTTTTCCCTTTTTCTTCAAAGGAATAGAGTCATCAATTCTCTGCTGAAGATTAGACCGCATGATACCCTCTTCATCTCTCCCATCAATGTCAGTAAATTCCTCCTTTGTTTTTCTTTTCTTTTTCACTGGATTGAACCCAAATGACGCATCAGATCTGTCACGTCGATCAGGAACATATGCCTCACTGCCCTGTCCTCTCTTACCCCACCTACCTACTGCATTTTCATCTGCCAACAGACGTGTCTCAAGTGAATCATCCTCCTCATCAATATTGTAATCATGGCTGACTTCCCCTTTCTGCTTTCTTTCAGAAGGGTATGCCTTCAATGAGGATATGTGCCACTTCTCACCAGATTCTCGTAACTTCGCATTCTTGCCTAATTTCTGGCTTCTTTTCCGGTCATCATCATCTTTAACCTTGCCCAATCTGAAGGGAGAGCTGTTGTCCAAAACTCTAGTGCCAGAGCTATTCAATGGACTGCTCTCACGCATCTTACCCTTTTGCTTTGCTTTTGATGGGTACCCCATCATGTGACCAAGTTCACCAAAGCCACCAACTTTATTGGATTTGCCTGGCATTCCATCAAAAGCCAGTGCATTCTCCGGCATATCTTTCTTAATAAATTTGCCCTTTTTAGTATCTAAGCCAGACTTCAACAACATTGATCGAGAACCCTCCATCACAACACTGGGATAAGCTACATTGCTTCTCATGAAAGGATTGGCATCCTCCACACTGTCATCGAACTGCTCAGACGAGTCTGATTCAGTTTCTTCATTCCTTGCATACATCCTATTCATTTTCGTCACTCTTTTATCTGGTGCCCCATTCTGTACAAAGCTTCCTCTTGTCTTCTCCTGTGATGGTTTTGATCTCAACTCAGAAATCAGGATTCTATCATTTAATGAGGGGGAGGATGATCTATATGTTTCAAAATCGAGGTCTGGGGACTCTGATCCCGCCTTCCACTTCTTCCTTCTCATATTCCAATCACTGGATTTCAGAGAAGAGTCCATAGGGAGAGCATATCCTTGATTCTTGCCATGCCAAATAGGTTCACCATGTTCTGATAAGTCAGCTCGATTACCCTTCTGAGTTAGTGTCCGACCTTTCAGTGGCTTTATCTGATCTCCGCCAGCAAGCTGCTGAACATTTTCCAGATACTTGGTCTTTTTGCCTAACTCTTGGGAAGCTCGAAGCTTAGAAAGTTTAGCAGATGCTCCTTTCACTTCTGACAGCTGATTTGCATTTCTGGTTCTCCCAAAGGCATGTACATCATTCTTTAATGAGAATGGATAGCCTGTTAAATCAGTGCCTAATTCTTCACTTCTCAAGATGTCATGCTTCTTTCCTACCTTTAGCACCCCAGATTTGTCCATCAGGGCACTATGCACCATTTTTCTGTGTTGCTGAATGCCCACCCCATAAATTGCATCTTCAGCATCATCGTCGTCGTCATCATGATCAATTCTCATCTGATCTCTATATCTGAATGCAGCCCCCGATTCATATCCCATTGCCTTCTGACGAGAAACTGGCAGTGGTAAACCATATGGCCTAGAATTTGTGTCCAGGCCTTGATAAACAGAAGGAAGCTGACCTGTCATCTCCTTTGATGAAAGGGTTTTTGACCCAGCCAACTTGAGTATACCCTTTGGGTTCTGTTTCCCATACTTTGCCACTTCAAAACCCATTGATGGTTGCACTCGTGAAGAAAATTCTAAATTTGAACCTACCCCATAAGCAGAATTACGACCCACTTTTGCTGAACTTTTTCTATCTTTAGTCTTCTTTGTCCATTTCCCATCACCTAATTCCTCTTTTTCTGAAGAGTCACTTGCCAAATCTTCCTCCATCTTCTCATACATCAAATTATTTTGACTCTTCATTATATTCAGAACTCTGAGCTTCTCATCGATACTATACCCCCGACAGTTAAGCCAATTATCCCGAATCTGACATAAATTACTGACCATATTATTCTGATAATTCCTCAAGAGATGATAATGCTGGCGCATCTGAAAGAAATTCAAACCCTCCCTATAAAGAGCAACCCTAGGCTCACACAGCCCTCCTTTCAACATCTCAAACAGCCTCTTGAGAGGGCTCCCAAAATGAAAATTCTGCCCTTCAATAAGCTCCTTGAGACTTCTCATAAAAGTGTCCTGATCCAAGTCAGGCAAATACTTACTGAGGCTAAATCTCTCTTCTTCAGTTAAAATCTCATTCCACACATCAACAGACAATATATCCTCCAAACCAGAAAGATCATACAATTCTAAAGGAAGGCTACAAGTTAAATTCCCAATTTGGCAAAACTCAGCCCCAGTTTCCCCTAATTCTAACAAGTCAAAGTCATCAGATCCTGCACCAGAATCAGCATCGTCAAATTCATCATCGTCATCATCAGATTCAGCAACAGAAACCCGACGCTGAACCTCCTCTTCATCACTGGAGGTAGTCTCCCTACTATTGGGAGAAAATTCACGATCGAACCTAGACCCCTTGAAGCTGTTCTTCTCAATCGCCATCACTCATAAACAATCACCCCTCCAATTATCTACCCCAATTTCAAAACTTCCCGAACGGGTACCAATCAAAGCCCTAAAAAAGAGCAACCCAGAAAAAAATTTTAAAAAAGGCTCAAACTTCGAATCGAAAGTGAACAAATGAGAATCACAACAATTGAAAGAACAAAAATTATAAATCCGAAAAAAAAGGCTATATATTTCGAATACGCAAAATCCAATAAAATTACCTCGTTCAAGAAAGATAAAACTTGGACACTGAAATTGGCATCGATGAACAAAACTCCAAGACATTAGAGACAGAGAGGCGGGTGTAATTGGGTGGAAGCAGAGAAACCCTAGGAGAGATAGAAAGAGAGGCGGTTATTGTTTGTGAATAAATAAATATATATTTATATATACAAAAAAGAAGAAAAGGGATATAGAGAAAGGAGAAGGAAGATGACAGGAGGAGGTGGTGAAGAAGACGATGGTGACGTGGAGAAGAGTGGGCCGTCTGATTTGGAGAAGAAGATGATATGGAAATGACGAAAAAGGGCAGAAAGGGAAAGGGAAGAAAGAGAATGTGCGCAGGCAAAGGTAAGAGAAAAGAGAGGGAGAGTGGAAAAGGGTTTGGTGTGAAAGCGAGACACGCAGAGAAAGAGAGACGAGTTGACTCAGTGACTCACTGAGTCTGTTGAGGAACAGACCGTTGGGACTCATTGTAGATCGGAATGCTTGGAATTTTCCGGGCCGTTGGATTCACTAATCTCACCCTTGTCTCTTAGGTCTCTCTTGCCTCTATGCGGCGTCGTTCAGATTTTCTTTTTCTTCTTTTTTCTTTTTTTTTGTCTTTTTTTCCATTTCCAAAAAAAGGGTTCCAGTGGTTTTGACATGCAAAGATACGCGCATCTACTACTTTACTAACTGTCTAAATTTTTATATTTGTTTACTGGTTACCTGTTGTTTAAATTGTAGAGTGAGAATGGTGCTTATTGATATGACATCGTTTAAGACGAAAATTAGGGTTCAACTGAATAGTCCTCGTCTGAATCTCGAAACGAAAACCCCGCAGGATCATTCCCTATCGCCAAATCCTCTGGCATCCGATGGCAAAAAGGAGGATCACTCTAATACGTACATTTTAGAAGTTGGCTTTTTGTTACGTTTTGTATTTTGTATTTTTTTTTTTTAAATTTGTTGGCTTTACCATCAATGGCTTGAATCTTATAAATGATATACTGACTATGGGAGTAAAGAGTTCCATCTCATATTGCTTGCCATTTTACTCCTTAAACAACATTTGGGATTCAATTCCAATTTAGGATTATAAGTTGCATCTCTGCCAATTGTTTTTCCCCAAAAGTATTTTGTTGGTCCTATGAATATCAAGTTGCTTTAGTTGTATCATCTATTGTCTAATAAAAGGTTATTTATGAATGAGTTTGAAAGGCTATGGGTTGTATAGTGTTAATCAAGTTTGGGAATGGCTAGGGCAATTGTTCCTTAGTACCCAACCGTCTATTTTCCTTAATCTAGCTGAGGATTCTTGGCCTTTCTATTGACCTCTCTAAAGTGATGATGAGGATTATGGGAAGGGAGAGTAGAGGCTTTTTAATCAATAAAATAAATGGGTTTATTTTGGCTGAAAGTATTGAATGGTTTCTTTTCGATTATTTACCTTGCAGCCTATAAGTTTGTATCAAGATGGGTGCCAAGCATAATAATGATGATCCTAGAAACATTTTGCCTCCTATTGAACGGGTATCACTGTTAGTTGTCATTTTCCTAATACATAGAAGAGTGTCAAAACATTAGTTTACAATAAAAAATAAATAAATAAATAATTGAGGGGCTTCTTATTTGCAGGAGTTATCCCATGAGTTGGATACAAAAGTAAAGAAGTATTTTAGAGGAGAGGATGCTAATTTGGAGGTACAGAACTGTTGACTGAGATTTTTTGTTGGAGAAATTTGTTAGATTTTTATTTTTTCTAAATTTTGACTTTTCCCTGATTTTCAGGTCTTGAAAGACAAAAAAAAAACTGAAGATACAACTTTCTGTTAGAGAAGAATTCTATGGAATATCTACACAAGCTGCTGCCAAGGCTGAGAAGGTGAATCACTTGCTGAGTGTACCTTTTAGATCATTCTAAATCTGTAACTTCTCTTTTTTGTGTGGATTCGAACAATACGAAGGTTAAAATTTGTGAATTGATTCTCAATTTGGTTCCATCATTGTACATGAAGTATTAAAGTCTATTTCTGAAGGAGAATAATTCATATTAATAGTTGGTCTGATATTCTGACATATTATGGTACCTTAACTGCTGGATTTTCTCTCTATACAGCTGGCTCTCCCTGTAAATAGTAGATTCATTTTTCTTGTTAAGAGTTATTTTGTGATATGTGATCTTTCTAATTAGTGGCTTATGCCAAGTGGTTGAGGCTATCATGAGGCCGAAGGTATTGAAAAGACATAGAGGATCAGACGGGAGGCAATTGCTCCTGAAGTTGATATATTAAGCTCAAAGAATCGACATGATATAATCTTACCAGGTAGCCTACTATCTGATTTGCTTTCAATTACACTATTTTTTTCATTAATTGAAAATTTATATTGTCAATCCTGTTGGAAAGTCAAGATAGTTAATTGGAACCTTCATTCTTCTGAAATTGACGATCTTTTTTGCCCTGCTTGTAGTTAACTTCTCTTCTCATTTGTGTCAAATATTTTATACATAATGTGACCATGAACTATAAAGATGTAACTATGAACTAAAATTGTGCTTTATGTCCTGTTTTATGTTCAATATGCACAAATTATATTCCTAAAAGTATTCGATTAAAATTGAGATAGTTTATCTTGTTTGAGTCTTATGCAATGCTTGTACCTTAAAAGTTACTTATTCTTAACTAAAATGTGCAGATCTTGGTCCATATGCTTTGGATTTCACCTCAACTGGGAGATACATGGATGTTGCTAAGTGCAAAGGTCACCTGGCCAGATTGTAGGATTTTAACTAGTTACTGTGAGCGAAGGAATTTGAATATTAAAGCTATTGATTATATATTTGACTATGAATGCTTTGACAAGGAGAAAACATCAGCAAAGGTATGTTAAATTTATGCTTGTTATCTACCAAGATCAGCTGAATGTTTGCCACGACTATCTAATTTATGGCAAATTGTGATTTACATCTGTAGCTCAATTTGAAGGATGGTTCTCTCAGTGATGTCCTTATTCCACAGAACAGAACTTAGAATCTTAGAAAGTGCTTATAATGTTACATTTGCTGTTGACTAGTAAATGCATTAGGCAAATCTAACATATGCTAGAAGTTGAATATTGTCTATGAACTTGATCTTTGCCGTTTGGTTCTGTTTTAATCTTCTATGGAGATATAATTTTATGAGTATTTCTGACATGATTATCATAATTCTGACATGGTTCTGTTGCTTCATTGTGCTCAAGAGCCTTGCCATTTTTTTTAAGAATCATTAAACTTGAAATTATAAAGATCCTTAGGCAAGAAACCAAGGCCCTCATCAGTGCTGGTGGAACTAGTCATGAGTTTCATTATGTGCCGAGGGCTAATTCTTACAGCCTGTAATCTCCTAATTTCTTCTACTTGCTTATCAATGATTTTTCTAAAGCAACGAAAGAATTTGATCTCCTCTGGGCTAACCATATGATGGTTGTGTTCTGGTTGAAATTCACTAGTGAAATAAATGTTCTTGTCCCTGTTAAATGTGACTTCAAAGCTAGCAGAACAATTACATCACGTGATTGCTCTTGGTTGCTTCTTTCTGTTGGGGTTGTAAAGGTATTTATGTGAACGCATTCCTTCTCTGCTACACACCCATCATCTCAACCTTATATAAAGGCTAGTAGACATTGGTCATAATGTATGCTTCCTAACATCGAACCCCTGTTCCTTTGCTAATTGATAGTAAAACTGTTCAGCCTAATCTACTGTGATGAACTCTGTTTCTGTTACCAACTTTCCTTTCCACCTATATTGACCATTTCCATATAATGACGCATTTTTTGAAGGATCCTTTACATGTTAGCTACTAAGGTTTGGCATGGCTTCGTCTATATCAACAAAAATTCAACAAGTAAACAGAAGATATTAATATGATTTATTTGCATTAAAATTCAGTTTTTGTATCTCAGATGAATGGTTTTGAGTCACCTAAGCAATAGCTATAAATACAGAGCATAAATACTTTAATCATACAAATTTAAAGCTAATGCGTCATTATAGTAGCAAGCCTAATAGAAATTTATGATATTTACAAAAATTATTATATTTCTCACCTGAAGGTGTAAATCCCTCATCTTGATGTTGATGTTGCTTGTGACTTTATTTCAATGATTATGCTTCATCTATGTTACGGTGAACATTTTGCAGGTGACTAGGAAATTGAAATTTGTTTCTAGAAGATCAAAACCATTGTATTCAATTTCAATTAATTTTTCTTTGGAGAGTAAATTTCTATAAATGTTATGAAAGGAGATCAAATGTTGTCGTACACAGTTTTTCTTTTGTGCAGTTTGTGGAAGGAGATGATATTTTGTTCAATTAAATTATGCTAATTTGAGTGAATCTCAAAACAAGTTGTACACTAAACACATGTTATTAGTTATGCCCACATATTACTATAGATCTAAAATTATTTGCCCGCCATTTTTTTTGGGTTTTGAAGCAATAAATGTTGCTCTGTACTATTAGCACAATAAAACATTCGGCTTTTGGATGAATGGAAGCTTCGATATTGAGGTTTGTTTGCTCGAAATGATGTGACTTAACAAAAAAGAACCCATAATACCAAAAGATAAAATTTAGCTTAAGCTTGAATTTATATCGTAGTAGCTACCAAGGGATGATCCAAATTTTGTAAAGAATGCTTCAAAAAGGAAGGTAAACTTTTATAGACTTTAATATATGAGGTGGAATGCCACCATGATACAAAATACCGTAAATAATATTCTCAATCTTTGCTCAAATCTCAGCTGGGACTATAGATCAAAACTCGTCTCAATAATCCAAGGACGACATTTCTTTCATGGGGTGTTCCTTCCTGGTCGTACCACATGAAGAACCTACATGAAATCTGACAGCTAAAAATGAATAAATTGTGCTATAGGTTGTTTTAAGAGATATGCTTACGGTTTCGGATCAGTTTTTTGATTAATCGAAATTTCAATTTTTTTTGCTCATCCTTAATCACGTGCATCTCCCAAAAGGCCAAACGGTACATTGAAAATCAAATACTATCATATGCATCTCCACCACTTTCATGAACAAAAAGGCCAAATGTATTGTTGACCTCACTGGTTAGGTAAAATTGTTAACCTTATTGGTTAGGTAGTAGGGTCAAATACATCAGGCTAGCCTTAGCTGTAGTCTCTGTCATAAATTTAATTAGAACTGTCATTTTTAGCTTGCTATCAAGTTTAACAGTGTACTTTAATCTTTTCCAATACTGTAAATAAGTTCTTTTTAAATTTGCTAATTAAAAAATAACTATAAACTAATGAAAACCAATGAACAGGTGAATCAGTGAAAATCCAATTTATACCAAAAATGCAACATGGTATTGTTTTTCGGAAGAAAAAATTGGGAAATAGGGCAGAAAAAAAGAAAAAAGAAAAATATCGAATTTGATCTTGAATGATGCCCTCTTACCTTTTCTTTTAGAGAAAATAAAACGATGCCATCAAATCTCAGACCCAAAATTCAACATAATAAGTCTGTCATAAGTTTAATTAAAACTGTCATTTTTAGCTTGCTATCAAGTTTAATAGTTTACTTCAATCTTTTCCATGGCTGTAAAATAAGTTTTTTTTCTGAATTTTCTAATCAAAAAACAACTATAAACTAATGAAATATATACCTTAGTTATAGTCCACCTCTCCATTATACTGTATTACTCACTTTTGAACTGTTGGATAAGTTAAAAAAATTTGTAATTTTTTGCAAAACAAAGATCCAATGTTTGAAAAATATAGAGCACCATATGACGTGAAAGGCTGTATAATAAAATTCAATTTCGGGACATTATTAAAAGCTTAATTGTAACCTCTTTCTTCTTTCCATAGCTGATTTTTAGGACTTGATTTTTTCTTTGAAACCCAACTTTCTCAATTATAAAACAATTAACAATTTGAAATTTTAACATTCTACCATTAACTAAGCAAAATCTATTATCCCCTTCTCTCCATTTAAGAAACTGAAACCTCAAGCTCCCACGTCAAAAAAACTTGGGGCCTCCAATTTAATACACGCCCTTCATGCACAACCAAACCACACAAGCCCGCCATTTACTACTGAAAATTGTCTCATATGCATCCCTGTATATCTACCAACTTTCACAGACAACAACACTTGCTGGGAAGTTTTTTGGGGATCAACCATCCAACAAGAATAAAGTTATAACATTTGTTTTAGAATTTTGGCACATAACTAATCAGATTTTATGCCATGCGGTCAAAAGTAACATTTTTATTTTTATTTTCAAAGACCCACATGACAAAGATAGAGTTTTTCATGACCGCCCTTTGTGTCTAAAGGACCAATTAATGATTATTCAAGAATGGCGGAGGAACCAACTCGTTGATCGCATTGATGGGTCCAAGTTCAAGGCCTTGAGCCCCAAGATATAAACATTTTCAATGCAGATAAGATTGTTAATAACTTCTATGGAAAGGTTGAGTTTGACTATAGTGATCCAAAATGGATTGGTTAGAAACCATATTTGAGGTGCGAGATCATGTTTGATGTTAACGAATCCATTCCTTTGGGGACAATGTTCTAGATGAAAATAGTATCTCAAGGTGGCTTGAGTTCAAATATGAGGGACTGCCTTCTATTTGTAAGTTATGTAGACATATAGATCACATAATAGACTCATGTCCTATTAAACAACATACAAATCTTGAAGGCAGAATTATTGAGGAAAGCCAATATCTTTATGGTGATTTTATTCGCATTGAGGCTTTCAATTGAGACCGAGATATTGTGGTCATTGAAGGATCACAGTCCCAGACTGCACATGTTGAAAATAATGCAACTGATAATGCAGTAGTTCCTCAATGGTTTCAAAGGGCGCTTCAATTTTTTTTTTTTGCAGGACCATCAACTCATTAGGTGAGATCACATGATATAGGTGTACATGATGCATATGGAGCCACAGTTTTTTTTTGAAGAACATCAGCATGTCACTAATGGAGATAGCTCAAAGCTCACTTTGGATTTTTTTATCTGAAATTATGCCAAAAGCTCGCAATCCACATAATTATCATGCAATGATACAAAGCCTAGATCTCCAAGGTAATCAAATGCTAAAAATAATTATAAATTATTCTATTCTTAATTATCATTAACAAAACTAATTCATTATGAATCATTATATAGAAACTATGGTTGATTACAACCCACCTCTCTCGTCTTTAAAAATGAAAGAAAAACTACATGAAGGGGCAACTGCACTAGACCCTACTTCCAACTGGCTAGTTCCATTATGTAAAGCAACTGATAAAGGCAAAAACCCAATGCCTTAGATAATATCTAAGGGGGAGGATCATATTTCTCATAAAAGAGGATTTGATAGCATGCAACTTGACAAAATGCCATCAAACAAACTTCTAAAGCTTGCAATAGATTTCTAATGCCCTGGCAGTGGGTCTAACAGCTCTTCCACTCTAAATGATACATTAGACAGAGCCTTTTCATCAGTTGAAACTAAGGGTTCTTGCCCCCTCAATTTTTAACCCTATTATGAATTTGATCCTACTAGATTGTGGGCTAAAACTGCAGATTATGGTGATGGCTCAACTCCTCATAATGTTTCCAACCTCACTTTTAATAAGCATCACCAAGAGTAGCTTCATTTTTCTAGTTCGGTTTACCCCTGTTATATCCTGGTTCTTAGTAGTTAGCTATGTTTGTTGTGTCTGCAATGCAGGGATTATGCTAATTAATGTTTTTTTTGTTAATCTTTTTTTTTTTTTGGATTTAGGGTATTAGAATTTGATAAGCCCATGTAATGGTGTGTGTGTATATATGTGTTTATATATATTTGTTACGTGGATGATAAAATTCACTAGATTTAGCAACTGACTATAAATGCATGCTGAGACCATTAACCATACAGGGGAAGCTAATATTTGAAAACACTAATAGGAAGATAATTAAATCCCCAAAATTTCTCCAAGGTTGGAGCACCAACAAGTGAAACTAAAGCCTGAGAATTTGAAAGCAATCCCTGATTCTCACAATTCTATTTGAAAGCAAGAAGAGAAGAATAAATAAGAATATTGCAATGAGATTGTTTAAGAGGTTTTAATTTTCACAATTCTATTTTTCATATTGTTTAAGAGAAGTTAGATTTTATTGTTATAAAACATAATTTTATCAATAATTTATCAATTACACTTTTCATTTATATTATTTATGATTATTGTTGTAAAAATTAAAATAAATGACTAATATTAGTATAATATTAGATATGTAAATTGTCATAAATCCATTTGACTCAAAGTGAAGCATATAATGAGAAGTTGGTTTATACTGATGTGCTAAAAAAAGGTGGATCATCCTTTTCTGATATGAATGCTCTAATGGATGAATAACTCAAGTTTAAATTTAGTACGAATTAAAATGTGTTATAACTATTCACAGAGTCTTCTCACTAGTTTTATTATTATTATTATTATTATTATTATTATTATTATTTTTAATTTTCTTTCACATATTTTAATGAAATAAGTGTATATATACGGCATCTTCTTTTACTGAACTCAAGTTTAAACTTAGCCATATCGGGAATCAGCTACCTAACTCTTGTATGCAACCATATTAATGATGCTAGATGGCAGTCCCATAAATATATACATCTGGGACACAAGCATGCACAAGACTGTATGCACCCACGCATATCTAAGTACAGAGAATAAGACACTTACTGGGTACATTCTGTAAGTTTTCCATGATTTTGATTATCCAAGATCGCCAAAATCAACTTTTTATTTTCATCAGGATACTGCATCAAGCATTAAGAAAATGAAGCAAACATCAATATTATGCAAATCATTAAGAAAATGAAGCAAACATCAATATTATGCAAATCATCATATAATATAGCCAAGAGTTTAGATAGCAACAAGTGGAGAGAAACTTATTCCAAAATGGTTCAAGAATACTTATAGCACAACTTGCCAAAACATTCACAAATATAAACCTGTTTACACATCTAAATGCTCAGAAAAAAAAAGGGATATCATTAATCATATGGACTGCTATATGCTTAAAATTCATTAATTTATATGGTTTAATGGAGACATACAACCCAAAATGGCAGGCTAGCAGAGGATTATTCACTTTTTGAGTTTTAGCTATGCACCCAGAATGGAGAAAAAAAGGCAAAGAATGAATTAATGCTGCAAGTTTGTGGGAAGAGATGGAGGTTGGACTGAAATTTATTTCCATTAGCCCAAATTTGTTAAGCCCACTATCCTAAATTTGTTAAGCCATGGCTAGGGACTAGTAATAAAAGTGTTGCAAGTTCTGATTGTAACAATGTCCATGAGCCCAAATTAGTTAAGTCCATGCAAAAAATCCATAAAAAAGAACCACCCTTTTTAATTTATTTTTTTAAAGAGAGTATTGCCGGTTAGTACATAACCTGTTTTACCTTTCGTCCAAAGGACAAGAAATTTGCGCATTGGCATTGCGTGTCAAAAGACTACCCCTTCCCTTTATTATATCGATACTCGTTTAATTCCACGTTATTAATAAAATGTAATTAATATAATTTAAAAATTATATAATTTACTTACAATTTTTACTAATTTATCTATGTATTAGAAGTACATGTGAAAGTATAAAATGTTATTTAATGTCTATGAATAATATCAAATATTAAATAAACATAAATTAGAAAATTAATTAATTACTGTATTCTTAAAAATAAAAATGGATTATAATTTGAAACAATTAGTGACATAAACTACTTAAATAGCCTACATTTTAACTTTTTTGTTTAAATTCTTTTTTCATTGAAGATTTCAAAACTAAATTATATGATGATGTTGAGTCGTGCTAATTAAATATATACCTTTGTTTTAATTTATTTCCTCCTTTAATTACTTAAAAAATAAATTTAAATAGTTTGTGTTATTAACTAATACAAAAAAAAACTCCTACAATATCTAGAGAGAGTCAAATATCATTTATTCGGGAGTGTTTTCGTAGCTCAGTGGTAGAGCACCACATATTGTCCTCTTTGGGTGTTATCGATGTGGGAGTCACCTTCAAGGTTTTGTTTCTCTCAAGGAGAAGGCCTATGCGGAGAGATGAGTTGGCAGGCCTTATAAGGACCATTTCCAACTCATCTCCAATCGATGTGGGATAACGGATGTTATCATTATTTTTCCTTTCAAGAGGTCTACAAGAGTAGAGGTCGTCGGTTGTGTCTGATCTCATTCCTCCCTCGCTCTTAATGAAAGCACCAAATAATAAAGTAAGATTTGTCTTTATCTGTAAGAAGGAGAGTTGACAGCTGATGATCTGGTCGGATGACAGAGCCTACAAGAAGGAGTGCTTGGTCAGACCTGGGTGTTAGCACTCCGAAGTTTAAGTTAGTAGCTTTTAGAGAAAGAGTGCTTAGAGAGAGAGAGTTTCAGATAGTCAATACCTAGAGCCTTTGCATTTTAGACTATTTATAGGAGTTCTTTGGGGGGATACTTGAGTACCTTGGGGCGTGACAACTGACGTTGGAGTAGGTGTGCGACGATGTGACAGGAAGCAGGTGGAAGATGTGGGCGCTTGTTTGTGTCAATGAACTAGACAGAATAAGGTGTCCGATTGGACACCACACCTTTATGTCTTATCTTCCAGTTTATGCTTTTGTCATTTTCGTTGATGGGCTTTGGATTCTGCTGAGCGTTGTTGGGCCGACCTGAGTGGAACTTGGAGATATTTTTCCGTAGTTATCAATTAGTTTGGGTTGGATTCAATCAATTTAAGAGTTTAGATAGGCTGAATGGAAAACCAATTATAACCTATCCAACCCATATTTGAATACCCCTAAACAATGGCACATAAAGTCTGGGGCAAAGCCACAAATTTCAGTATAAATCAGAAGAGTATAATTCAAATTTATGTCTATTGGTTTTGCTTTTATGGTAACTCTTCTAGATTTAATTAAGAAAACGTTTTATGGATATGGAGGAATAATTACCTTATTAATTAATAGTATTGATTTGGCATTGCCGTTTCTATAATCAAATCACACAATGATACTAATCAAATCTTAAGGATATTCATTATGCAAAAAGATTATATACACACAGCCAGGATTTCCAACAGTACGTTCTTGCAAAGATTATTATTATATTGGAAACTTGTTTTTCATTTCTAAATGATTGGAAACTAAGCTATGCATTGTAATTAGGGGGCTGTCCTTTTAATAATAATCTCATAATTTTCTTAATTGAATCATAAGAATCATAGAAGTTTGTTAGTGTAAATTCTGTTAAAGAAATGCTGTGAAGGGAGGCAACCATGTTGACGGAAATATAAGGTTCACAAACATAAATAGCTAAACAAAAACTTGTTTAATCCAATTCTAATTTACACACACTGTTTTCTATTCTTAGATAACTAATTAATTTAAACTTTTTTCCCTGCTTAATTAAATTTCCTACCAATTTAGGCAAACGTCACGTTTAATGCTAATTAGCCGGCTTGCTATCTTTTTTTGGGTATCTCTCAATTTGTCTCTCTTCCTTTAGCAGGAAAGTTAAAGAAAGACACTTGTATCAATGAAGAAACCAGGAGATTCAGGAAGGTGGATTCTTGAAGGAGTACAAGTTGATCAAATGATGGATGCTATCAATGAAGAACAGCCCAGGCAGCACCTGCCGCCCAAAATGCCTTCAGGAAACCTTGGAAAGGTTTCAGGAAATCTTGGAAGGCATTCAGGGGCCCTTCCAAAGAAATCAGGAAACCTTGGCAAGAATTCAGGAAATCTTGGAAGGACTCCAAGTAATTTCGGAGCATCCTTCAGAAGGACAACAAGTAATTTCGGAGAATCCATCATGAGAACAACGAGCAATGCTTTGAGAAAGAGTGGTGTTCTGCCTCAAGCTCCTCCTCGTCGCATGCAAAAAATAGAACGAACGGCTTCATCCGCGGCCAGAGGACTCGAAAGCCTCAAGTTTCTTGACACCAAAACTGGGAAAGAAATGGACAATTGGCATGCAATCGAAAAACGGTTTGATCAATTTGCAGTCAATGGAAAACTTTCCAGAGATAAATTCGGAATTTGCATAGGTGATTTTTCACCGAGAACATTATTTTTTGTAGCACAAGTAAATAGTTTTTCAAGGCTGAAAAATTTTGCTGTAGGATTGGGCGACTCGAAGGAATTTGCGGATGAACTATTCAATGGGATGGCGAGGAGAAAAAACATAGATAGCATCAATGGAATTACAAAAGATGAATTAAAGTTATTTTGGGAAGACATGACCAAGCAAGATCTTGATTTACGGTTACAGATATTCTTCGACATGTAAGAAACTTATACTTGTCAAATTTATTTGTTAAAGACAGATTTGTGATAATTTTTTTAGATATATAATTATCTTTCAGGTGTGACAAGAATGGAGACGGAATTCTAACAGAAGAAGAGGTGAAGGAGGTAAGAATATATATATACACATTTTTTGGTTAATTTTATATATTGGTCGAACTTATACTCTAACAATTCAGCCATAAAATAAAATTGTCACAAAAATCTATCAACTTTTTAAATATTATAATTAATATTATTTTAGCTTAGAAAATCATAAATCTGACGTCAGAATGATAATCCAAATCAGTTTGAGACATTCAACGTAAATTGTCTTGGAAAATTTCATGTAAATACAATCTGTGGGGAATTCATAATTTTTCGATCAAACGCGAGATATTTTTTTGAGACAGGAAATTATTTTGTCACTAGATTATCATCATATTTTAAAAAAGATTTCTTACATTTATCGTTCTGTAAAAAAAAGGTTATTGTGTTGAGTGCCTCTGCAAACAAGTTAACGAACCTGAAACAACAAGCAGAAGCCTACGCATCATTAATCATGGAAGAACTAGACCCGGATCATCTCGGATATATAGAGGTAACTTAATTCCATTATATTTGAGTTAATGGGAAAGCTATTAAAATCTGTTGTCAAATTAACTAAAGATATGAATATTATATGAAACAGATTTGGCAGCTAGAGCTTCTGCTAAGAGGAATGGTGAACAGTGACGAGAATGTGAAGAAATCAGATAAAAGAACTCACAGTCTAGCAAAAGCAATGATTCCAAGAAAATACAGAACACCAGTCAGCAAAAACGTATCTTTAGCAAAAGAATTCATCTTAGAGAATTGGATGAGAATATGGGCAATATCATTATGGATAACAGCCAATTTACTACTTTTCCTATGGAAATTTGAGGAATTCAAGAAATCACCGACCTTCCAAGTCACTGGTTATTGTGTATGTATTGCTAAAGCTTCAGGAGAAACTCTGAAATTCAACATGGCATTGATTCTTCTCCCCGTTTGTCGACGAACACTTACAGCTCTTCGCTCCACTTATCTCAGTAAATTCATTCCATTTGATGATAACATAAACTTTCACAAAGTTATTGCAGCAGGAATTGCAATAGGAACTGCATTTCATGTTCTTGCACATTTAACCTGTAACTATATCCGGATAAGCACATGCGATCCATTTACATTCTTGATATTTCTGGGACCTGTATTGAATTATAATCAACCAAATTATGGAGATTTGCTGGCCACAACAGTGAGCATAACAGGGTTCTTGATCACATTTATAATGGCAATTTCATTCATGCTTGCAATGAGTTATTTTAGAAGAAATGTAGTGAAGTTACCAGGAGTTTTTCACAGATTGGCTGGGTTTAATTCATTCTGGTATGCTCATCATCTGCTAATCCTGGCTTATATTCTCCTGGTTCTGCATGGCTACTTCCTCATTTTCCCTAAACCTTGGTATCTCAAGACGGTATGGCCATTCTATCTTTCTTCTCCATCTTTTATAGTTTGGGGGAAATCATAAATTAACTCTTTTTTTAATGCATAATGATATGAATAATGTAATTGCAGACTTGGATGTACATCATAGTTCCAGTATTGCTTTATGCCTCAGAGAGAGTATTTTTGAGATACCAAGAACATAATCATCGAGTGGACGTCATAAAGGTTGGCATTATTGATGATTTAATCTTCATTTCTGCCTGTAATTAACGTTAATTTCAGACTGAAATTTGTCAATTATGATTTCCAGGCAGTAATATATTCAGGAGGTGTGCTAGCATTATACATATCAAAGCCAGTAGGTTTTTGGTATATGAGTGGAATGTACCTATTCGTCAAGTGCCCTGACATTTCCAAATTCGAATGGTAATGTATAATTGATTCCTTATTATTAATTAGTAATAAGTGATTAGCTTATGTTCTCCCTCTATATATAACTATGATTAATCATTGTTAATAGGCATCCCTTCTCTATCACTTCTGCTCCAGAGGATGACTACTTAAGTGTTCATATTAGGACCTTGGGTGATTGGACGACAGAGCTTAAGAACAGATTTGCCAAGGTAATTAATTGCATAATACTTAAATTCCATTGTCTGAGCTTTTGTTTTTTTAATCCGAACTAAAATTGAAAATCGAACTAAAATTTGAACTAAAATTGTAAAATTTGCAGGTGTGTGAGGCTCCAGCACAAGCAGCAACAGGAGGAAAACTAATGAGAATGGAAACGAAAGCAGTGTCAAGTGCAAACTATAATGAGATAAAAGCATCATTTCCACAAATTCTGATCAAAGGACCATTCGGTGCTCCTGCTCAAAGTTACAAAAATTATGACATTCTCTTGCTTATAGGTCTTGGCATTGGAGCCACTCCCTTCATCAGCATCATTAAGGATCTTCTTCATCACTTGAAGAAAACCCAGGCTGCTGCTGTAAGTACTTCAATTCCTTTTAAGTTGTTTTACTTTTATTAATGATAAATTCAATTACTATATAATTAATTAATTATGGCACACTGCAGGATGAATTGATGGAGTCAGGTAGAAAAGGTCCTGAAAGAGCCTACTTTTATTGGGTCACAAGAGAACAAGGCTCCTTTGAATGGTTTAAGGGGGTGATGGATGATATTGCTGAATTTGACCGCAATGTCAGTTTATCAGATTCTGTATTTATGTAATTTAATTGCATGTTTTGTAGATATAAATACTAATTAATTCATTCATTAATAATGGTAACAGAATATAATAGAAATGCATAATTACTTGACAAGCGTATATGAAGAAGGTGATGCAAGGTCTGCACTTATTGGTATGGTCCAGAAATTGCAAATGGCTAAGAATGGAATCGATGTTGTCTCTCAAAGCCGGGTATTAATTAATTCTTTTTAATTATTATTATAAAAAATTTTCAATGCATGAATTATCAATAATGATATAATATTATAATTATATAATTAATTATGCATTGGATTTTACAAAAAAAAAATTATAGTATTTAATTTCAAACTTTAATCTTAAATAATCTTCTTTCATTTCCTATAATATAACTGAAAAGAAAAAAAAAATTAGGACTGATCTGTCTTGGATGTTGTTCTATTCTGCATGACACCTCCATCCATCATGTCCAATTTCAGTTGAAATGTCAAAATTTGTATAATTAATTTATTATTTTTTTTAATGAAATCAATTAAATTTTCAATTTATTTCTTTGTTAACATATTCTTAAACTTATTAAAGATAACAGCATAATTAAATACCTGATGACAGATAAAAACACATTTTGCAAGACCCAATTGGAGAAAAGTATTCGCCCAACTGGAACAATCGCACCCAGAATCCACCATAGGTGAGCCTAAGTTACTACCAAATTCTATTTACTAAATAATGTATGCAATTTCTGTTTTCAAAAAATAATATACATTAATTTAATTATGCAATTTATAATAACTTATTTATTTATTTGTGTGTGTAGGTGTTTTTTATTGTGGAAGTTCAACTCTTGCCAAACCACTAAAGGAGCTTTGCAAAGAATTCAGCCTCAACGACATTACACGTTTTGAATTCCACAAGGAAAATTTCTGAATTAAAATTCATGATTGCAAAATATTAGTAGTTAGAAAATTATGGCAGAGAATATATATATATATATATATATATATATATATATATATATATATATATATATATATATATATATATGCATGTTCTCCAGGATTATCTGTAGATAGAAATACTCGTAGGGTTTTAAATTTTTGAGAATTCTTGTGTAGATAAATTCAGCACATCAACTTGGAAATGCATTTTATTTTTTTATGTTTGAGATAGCAAAATTATGGAAGTTATATTGTTTTATTTTATGTATATATAATTTTCTTACCCTTGACCTTTTTCCTTGTGAGCCTTTCGTGCATAATTAAAATTTATTAGGGTTAATTGTCAGAAATTACAGACTTTGTAGTCCACAAGGTATAAAAAAAATTTAATTTCGATTTTTTGTATTGAGATTTGTAGTTGTAATTAAATTATGCCTCTCTCTTAAAAAACTATTCAAATTGAGGCCAAAGTATTGAATAAATTTGGTTAAAATAATTTTTTTTCCTCAAAAATTGTATTTTGAAAGGCAAATTGCATTAAACATTATTGCATATGCTTCCTGTTTTTCCTTTTTTTTTTTTGCAATGATATTTTTTTTAAGTATTATGCATCAAACTAATTATAAAATTATATTACTTATTAGACTTGAACAGTTTTTGAAGTTAAATTAAATCTAAATCTTTTTATTTTTCAAAAATATCAAAACCGCCTGTTATTAAAATGTGGGCTATCTGTATATTTGAATGTAAAGAGGATAAATTAAGAATTACAAATTGGCTAGTTTTTATAATGATTTGAACAATTTTCACTCACGAGCTACGAGGTAAAATTTGGGGGTAAATTATTACCATATTTTCATTTTCCCAACACTTTTTCTGAAATTATAAATTGAATATTAAGTTGAAATAAGTATGGATATTCATATACTTTCATAAAAGCTTCAATGGATTAGTAGCCCAGCCGACCAAATTAATCCTTGTGTTTGTCTATCTAAAGAAAAGACGAATTGTACGACAGTTCATGGTCCAAGACTGTTTATTCTAATCTTGAATTTTTTTTTATCATAATAAATTTTTTTTTTCTTTTTATATCCAAATCTCAAGAAAAGAACTATCTGATTTTGGCTTTATAATTATTTGAGATGTTATTTAGAAAAAAAAAAAAGAATTTGGGTATATGTTTATCAAAATTTATAATTATAAAAACTGCAAACAACTAAACAATTAATAACTTTAAATATATTTTCACGTTTGAAAATTTAATAAATTCTAATTTAGTACATAATACTAATTACGCCGTAGACTTTGCCATGAGATGTCGAATTGTGGTACTAAATTCCATCTCATGTGCAGAAAAGTGGTGAATGATAATTCAATTGTTATTTATAACAGCAGCAATAATACAATATTAATATTTTATTTGGGTAAATAATGCTGATAAATGTTTAAATATTGCATTGACTTGTCTGAAAGGTCCAAGACCAAGAAAAAAAGCTGATGCTTTTAATATTTAAGTTCTGAACTGTCCCACACGTTGAGTAGCTTTTAGATTAAACATAAAGACAAGATAGAAAATTGAAATCAATACAATACTAAACACCACATTCTATTGTAGCTCAGTACAGGTTCTAATTTAGAAAATAAAACAGTACAAGAATTAATAAAAAGCAATGGAGAGAAGGACCACTTTTAATAAAATTACTCGCTAGACAATTCAGGTCTTTCTCCCTCTACAGACATGCATGCATGCATCTATTTAACATATTTATGCTTGTTGCATACCTTAATTACCAGAAAATTAAACCTAGGTAGAGAAAATTAGAGAGTAATTAAGATTAGTTTGATGATGATGATGATGATGATGTATTGTTGCATTCTTCTTTGAGATTTGTTGATGTAATTGGGAAAAGTTCAAGTGTTTCCAGGGGTTTTGTGTTGCATGGTGAATTAGGAAGACCCACTTCCATCGTCGTCATCATCCAATCATAGCCGTACATTCTCTTCATGGAATTTTCCACCGGGAAATTTTGTGGAATCTCCATCCTCAGTTCATTGTTCATCATTTGAGGTGGTGCACCTTCGAATCCTCCCTGCTCCCAAAACATATATAGCCATGTTTAACTGATTGGGAATTAAATTAATGATATGACTAGAGAAAAAAATTATTTTAAATCCTTATTTTTACTTATGTTCCAGCAAGTCAACATGGGTATAACCTGCATTATTATTTAATATAATGTTTTAAATTTCTTGAAAATAGCATAATTAATCAATTGGAAAAAAATAGCATAAATAGTGCATGCAGTACATTGTTTTGAAGTACGATCCCTAAAAGTTTTCTTGAATTTTTCTGTTATTCGGTAAAAACAAAAATATTCAGAACCAAAAAAATAAAAATAAAAAATAAAAAAACCCTAGCTTACCAGAAATACAACAAGAACACAATAACAACAAACACATATAGTATCCTAAAAAATAATAACATATTTAATCAATATAATTTGTACAGTTTATCATTGGATTCATCCACGGCTTTATTTATCTTATGGAAAAAAATTATATTGAAATATGGTAATATAATATTACTCTATGTAAAGAAGAAAAGAAAATAAACGAAGCTCAAAAATCACATAAAAACATAAAAGAATAAAATCATATGCATAAATATAGGTAACAAAAGAAATAAATTCACCTGATAAGGGAAAAATCCAGCAGCGAAGTTGTGGCAGGGAAGAGGATGAAAAGGTGAAGAAGAAGAAGAAGTAGAAGGAAGAGAAGAATCTAAGTAGTTGAGCTGATGATGATGATAAAATTGCTGATGTTGAAACTGTTTAATAAGTTTCCTTCTTAGTTTCTGTCTATCTCTAGCCTTATGGTTTTGAAACCAATAGAACACATTCTTCCCTTCAATCTTTCCATACAAAGAAAGATGTGCTGTTATTCTTTGGATTTGAGCAGCATTTGGAGTTCTAATCCCATTCCTATATAATTCTTCTAATATCATTAGCTGCTCCGGCGTCGGACACCACCGTGAAGAAGCTGCCGGAGACATTTTCCCTTTTTTTTTTTTTCTTTTTTTGTTTCGGCGCAGAGAGAGATAGATATAGAATGGAGGGACAAAAAGGATGGAGATATATAGAAGGGGTAAGATATATAAAGAACTGCTAGAGTAGCCAGCTTTCACTTTGTCATTTTCATACAGTATTAATGCCACCATTATTTTTCAAGTTGTAATAGTAAAGTTTGTGCCAATTGGAATTAATAATTTTGTGTTGTTTATTATTTTAAAATGACCTGAAGAATAATTTTAAATTTAATTCTCTTCAACAAAATATTAAGTTCGAATTTTGTGAATAATGAAAATTAATGCTGGAAGAGATTTACTTCAAAAGTTGACTAACTCGATCGAATTGAATAATACCAATAATTATATATATAAAAAAAGCTTTTACTATTTATTTTTAACATTCAATGCGTAATTTTTTCCAACATTTCTCTTCGAATGTAACTACTCTTAACTAGCTCAATTGTCATTTTTTTAATCTTTCTCGTCTCTTCGGCTACAGACCTATGCAGTTTTAATCTTTATCTTTTTTCCTCTTGCACTCGCATGTCTCACCCGTAAATTTTTTGCTAGTACGACATTTAATTCTCTAATTACTCTAATGCATTGAATATATCAAATATGGTCGGATAAAAAATTTATTTAAATTAATATTATTGGAAACATAAATATACTTGTGTTTATTACCTAGATCTCTTTTATATATTACTTTTAACTAAAATTTAAATTTTATTTATTTTTTATTTTTAGATATTTGATGTAATTTAATTTATTTTTTTAATTTTTTTCAATAAAATTAAAATCAATTAGATTTGATAATTTAATTTTAATTACGTAATTTAACACCAAATTTAAGTTTATTTATTATTTTTTAATTCTAGTAAAAATAATAAAAATGACAAATAAAAAAGAAATGGAGTATTAAATTAAGAAAAAAAGGGATGATGAGAAATAAGAAGCAAGGAAAGGGTAGGAAGAGCAGGGTTGTCATGCTGATGTTTCCCTGGAAGAGGCATTCAAGTGTAGGTTTCAGTCCATGCAGAGAGAGAGAGAGAGAGAGAGATTCTAAAGAATGAAAGAGAGAGTGAATGAGTTGAAACTCAGTGAGTGGGAATGGGTATAGTATGCAGTAGTTGTAGGGATGAGAGAGTACTTGAATGATTATGTCATCATTGTTTATCTATATATATATATCAACAGAATGTAATGGGGAAACAACAACAGTAAAATTTGGAGCCTGAGAAAAGCCAGAATCTACAGATTTCTTTGGCTTGCAAATTTGGAACTACTTAAAACATTTGCACAACTAATCACATGCCATTCCATCGAGTCACTAAGCGCTTAAAGATTTCACATATTTTGATCCCATGTACAAATTTATTCTAATGCATATATTTTGATACAAGCTACAAATTTATTCTAATATATTTTAAAAATGTAATTTAAATTTAATTCAATATATCAATAACTCATTTATGACCCGTTAAATAATCTAATTCAATTCGATTCATTATGTGATTCATATTATTCGATCGTTTTATGATCCATTTATATTATTTGAGAATTTATAACTTGTCTTGTATAGTATAAACATAAACATCAAAAGTTCACATTAAAAATTAGGTAAAAAAAAAAGAGAAGATAAGAAAAGGTGCTTAGTTGCTACAAAAATGTGTCTACGGAATCTATTGTTTGTTTGTCAAAGAAAGAGTGTAGAGGAAGAAGATTTATTTCTTCCCTAGATCGGAGGCAAGCAATGGTCACTGAGTACCAATAAAATCTTCGGCGATCTTTATTTCTATTATATTTGATCTTGTTGAAATGATCTTCTCTGCCATTATTTACGGCTTCTAAAACTGTATATCTTACCATTTTGCATTTGCTTGTTCACTTTTAGGGCACTCCTAAAACTGTTCACACCTATTGATCCTCATAAAACCCGACTCCATTTAAAATTATCTAATTAATAAAAGCATAGAAACATTAATCATTCTGATATCATTAAAATCTTTTTTTTTCTCGTTTACTAAATTTCTGTCATTTTGTGTTTTATTATTTATAAAATTGATAAATATAAATATTTAATAAATTATTGTTAAGTGTTAAAATGAATTATAGAATTAAATTTAGGTGGAAGTGAATGTTTTAAGTTTATGTACGAATAAATTTGCAGCAGAAAACTTAAAGAATGGAGAAAAGACAAACCATAAATGCATGGGTGGAGTGGCATTGCCCTGTCTCCTTGACACTGGTATGGCCTTATCTGCTCTGTCAACATTCTCTCTTTTTAATAATGCTTTAATTTCATCTCAACCGTCCATTAAAGATCCTTCTTTATTCACATTGTCCCCTACCGCCCTCTTTAAGTTTCTTTTTGCGCAATTTGAGCGACTAGATTATTAGGGTTTAGTAGTTTTAAGGGGATAAAAGCTTTTTTAGTGATTTTTTTAATTATTTTTTTCTTTAAATAATTTTTGTGTATTTTTAGTGTGACATTCTAAGCAAATCCGTACTCATGGAAGGTATTTTTAAACCATACTATATTCAGATTAATTTTTACTCGAAATACTATTAGATGTAATTATATAAACTTTTTCTAACGAAATTTGCTGCATTAACAAGTACTCGAACCTAAAATTACTTATTTAAACGATCGGAGCCTTTTTCACTCGATTTCTAACGAAATTTACTGCATTAACAAATATTCGAATTTGAGATTACTTGTTTAAACGATTAGAGTTTTTTTTTTTCACTCAGTCAACTTATGTTAGTTTTAAATTATTTAAAATGAAGTGTTTTTATTATTATATTTTATAAAATAAAGATAATTGAACTAAAAAAACATTATTGTTTATATGGAAAGAGAACAAAATAATAATAATAATAATAATAATAATAAAACTTGAAATTTAAACTGTATGGTCACAATTCGGCAGTACCATCACTGAAATTTTGTTAAAAAACAGGAGTACGGACCATGCAAGTGTTTAATCAAAGTCAATATATGTATATGTAATGGTTTCGATGTTTGATTTTATTTACTGAGCTAAACGTGTTTAAGCTCTCGTCATGCATGAATCATTAGTGGGATATCTGGTTTCTGATTGGACAGTTCCTTACCTACTTTCTCCACCATAACCTTCCTTCCTTCTATACTATACATGCATTCTTTTTCCAACATTTTCTAAAATAAAACTGTTATTTTACATAAAACCTCATTTTTTAATTAAATTGAGCATTTTCTTTTAGCATAATTTAATGAAAAAAAAATTAAAAGTTTATTTCTTATCATATAGTTAGGGGTGAGCAAATTTTGGTTAAAATTTAACAATCCAACCAACCAAAATGATTTTTCAATTTGGTTAAGTTTTTTTATTTTTAGGTTTGGTTTCAGTTTGAGATTTTCACTAATTTTTTGTTAGTTTGGTTCGGTTTAAATTTTAAAAAATTGAATAAAAATCGAACCGAATAAATATACTAATAAAACAACATCGTTTTATATGCTTTTTAAAACTATACCATTTTTCATTCTTATAACGTATTGAGTATTACTTTTTCAATCTCAATTTTTTTAATTAATAATTTTTAAATTTCGGTAATATAGTTAACCGAATCGATTTAACTGAAAATTTTGATTCATTTGAATTCGATTATTTTATAACTTTGATTTGATTGGCTAAAATTTTAGCATTCAGTTTTATCGATTCGGTTCGGTTTTCAACTGTTGCTCACCCCTCTGTATCATTCCAATTTTTTTTGAGAAGATGTATGAAATTGGATTAATATAGTAAACCGATTTGAAATATTTTTCGAAAGAAAAAGACAAAAGCATGTTTTAAAGAAGACACTCTCTAGTCAACGTTTACATGTGGGAAATGGAGATTGGCTCACGCTAATTACTGTTTATAGATCTGACTTGACTACTGTCATTTATTTATAAATTAAAATGCCAAAAATGCTTTTTTCTTCTTTTTAATTATTTAACAATTTTTTTTTTAAATGCAAACTTTGATTACTGACAACTCGAAGGGTAATGTTGTCCGTACGATCCTGGTTTTTACAGCTATAAGATTGTTATGCTATGCTATAACCCTATATTACAAGATTTGTAAAATAGGGATTACCGTGGGTCCACCTTGTAATTTCAGCCAAAATTCCATTTTTATTTCACACAATTTAAATTTAAATAAAATTAGGCTTTATTATCATAAAACATAATTTTACATATAATTTACTAAAGAAATACATTTGTTATAAAAAATAAGATAATAATTAATATTAGTGTAGTATTGAAAATATAAATTCTCATGTTAATATGAGTAAAATATATAAATGGAGATATAAAATTTTTTTTGTTCAGACCATGAGATATCCTAAGCGGATCTATACAAATGAAAAGACATATTTAAACTCCATCATACTTAAATTAATTTCTACTCGAGTCAAAAAGAACTACAAAGGTGGAGTAAAGCTATATCACTAAATATTTAACATAGCTGCATTTTCAGGATTTGAATTCGATACCACTGATTAACTTAGCAGATACTTTATCATTTTAGTTACGTGCTCGGTGGTGGAGATATAGAGTTTTAAATATCATTATATGTTAAGCATTATTTAGAAAATGATATAAAAAATTGAATGAAAAATTTTTTATTAATAAAAAAATTAAATAAGAATATTATAAGTAATTTATAAATTAAGTATAGGATGGAAATAAAAATGGATTATATTTTGAGGTAAACCCTAAAAAATTAATTATTTAAATGTTTTATTTTCATTCATGTTCATGTAATTTAATGTCTATTAATTAATTAAAATATGAATTCAAATTATATATATATATATATATATATATATATATATATATATATATATATATATATATATATATATATATCTCCCTTTAACACACTAAATTGTGCATAATTAGAAGTTAATTAACATGAAAAAGAAAACAAAAAATTAGTACCCAACACAACCTTCATTGATGCCTGGCAATTAAATTGTGATGGAACAGATCGAACTTATGGTTTTTTACTTTCTCTGAAATTATTGGTGAGAATTATTATTTTTTAGCACAGAAATAAAAATAAAAATAAAAAGGAATTTTTTATAATCTTTTTCAGTCATCAATAAGACTACGTGCCTTTCTGTCTCCCAAAGTAACACTTTGCTCTGAACCATTATTGTTAGTTTTAAGTAAAGTATTTACTTTCACAGTGCAAATCTGTGATTTTCTTAATTTTCTGGGTACCTTTTTAACTATTTCTTCCACGATAATTTTTATTTTTGTCGGTTTTATTTCTATTAGAACAGACAACATGAATAAGATACTAAGTGTAAAGTTCGTAGTTCTCTTTCCTATTACAATGAACGCCTCAAAAATATTAATTTATATCATTAATATTTCTGACATCTTATTCATTATAATTTTCCTTTTGCCTATATTTCGATTGGATTTTTGTCAATTCTTTTTCTAAATTTAGTAATTTTTTATATTTTTTTTCTGTAATTTATTTTTATAGTTAATTAAACCGTTTATTATTCTATTGTGTCAAATTTATTCTAAAAATCAGAATTTGGAGTCTAAATTTTAGATCATATACTAAATTTATGGCTTGTCTAACTCAATTTATAAAATATTTAAGAGTTGAGCTTGTACTCTTTCTACTTTATTATATGCGACTCTTTTAAATAAAATTTAAATTTCATTTATTTGTTATTTTTAAATTTTTAATTGAGTTTATTTTTTTTCAATGTAATTTTTTTCAGTAAAAATTAATTAGTTTAGAATCAATTATATTTGATAATTTAATCAAAATCACGTAATTTAATACTAAATTTATATCTATTTAATATTTATTAATTCTTGTAAAAATAACAAAAGTGACATAAAAAATGAAGGAAGTAACATATTGAAACAAAAGTCAATTTGAGCGGGTTTAATAGAAAAAATCAAACAAACAAGGTCTTACATATATATAATTCTTACTCATCAAAAAAAAAATCAGACTCAGCATTTAATTAATTAGAGTACAATTAACTTAATTACATAAACAAAAATAGTATTAATTTTGGTCATTAATATTTCTGACATCTCGTTCATTGTAATTTTCCTTTTGCCTATATTTCGATTGGATTTTTGTCAATTCTTTTTCTAAATTTAGTAATGTTTTTTTTGTCTTCTCTATAATTTATTTTAATAGTCAATTAAGCCGTTTATTATTCAACTGTTTTAAATTTATTCTAAAAATTATAATTTAGAATCTAAATTTTAGATCATATAAATACTAAATTTATGGCATGTCTAACTCAATTTATAAAATATTTAAGAGCTGAATTTGTACTCCTTTCATTCTTTTATATGTTACTTTTTTTTAAATAAAATTCAAATTTTATTTATTTACTATTTTTAAATTTTTAATTTAATTTAATTCTTTTCAATAAAAGTTAATTTATTTAGAATCAATTAGATTCAATAATTTAGTCAAAATTATACAATTTAATACTAAATTTATGTCTAATTAATATTTCTTTATTTTTGTAAAAATAACAAAAGTGACATAAAAAAAACGAAGAGAATAACATATTGAAACAAAAGTCAATTTGAGCAGGTTTAATAGAAAAAATCAAACAAACAAGGTCTTACATATATATAGTTCCTACTCATGAAACCAAAAAAAAATCTTACATATATATAATTCTTACTCATTTAAAAAAAAATCAGACTCAGCATTTAATTAATTAGAGTACAATTAACTTAATTACATATACAAACTATGCATTCCTAGCAAATACCTTTCTCTTATGTTTAATCCCAAAAGGAGTGATCTGTTTGTCACAAACGTCATCGCCGTGCCATACTTTTCTAGGTAAATACCGACGGAAATAGAAATATCCGGAGCTAAGATGCGATTTTTCTGAAACCATAATCTGAGCAAAACCTGGTCTCCAATCATCATTTCCACCCAATTTTAGATACATATAGCAAATCGGTGAGTCCACACATTGGGTTGTGAGTTGAAATTGATCCACCATGCAAGCTTGGAATGGTTTTCTCGGCATATCATCGAGAATTTCTGGGTTTAATGGATCCAATTTTCTTACATGCTTTAAGCTTAGGTGGTTCACTACTACGTCATTTGATTTATTGTCACCAAATCTTATACTTACTTCGTTTTTTGTTTCTGCCCCTTTAGTGCATGTTGTTTCTATTCTTATTGCATAGCTGCAATTCCCCTGCATTTACATCACAAAATCTTAATTAATTAATATAATTTGTGGATCCAATTGCAATTGCATTCTAGTTTAATTTGGTACTTTATTCTTCTTATTTGACTATTGTATTATAAATATATGGATAGGGTTCAAGATTATGTTCAAATATTACTGTCATTAAATACTCGCTTATAATAATCAAACGTCACATTTATTAGTAATAAAACATTACGAATAACTCAAACTCATTTAATACAGTATAACATTACAAATAATTCAACTCGTTTAATACAGCATAACATTACGAATAATTCAATTCATTTAATTAACATAGTATGATAATTATGATAACTTTTTTTTTCCGTAAAAAAAGGAATATATTAATTCTTGTAATATGAGTTAGATGTGATATTTACATAGACTGGAACTATATCATACTCGGATATTACTCAAAAAAAAAAAAGGAAAAAAATGTAACAATTAAAATATACATTCATCAGTAACTTAATTATCAATGATTCATTAAAATCCTAGAACATATATTCCAAGAAAATTAAAATCAACTAGTTGATGATATTAATTCGTAATTACCTTGTTTTGTGGGAACGTAGTTTGGCCTGCTGCTACTAAACCAAGCAAAACGAAGCAACATATGAAGATCGAACCTCTGCATCTCTCCATTTTCAATCTACTAATCTCAAAAGATTAAGCATAAGCTCAACTATGTTTAATTTAATCCTGATTTATTTTGTGCAATTTATAGCATTTTATAACTCATTCTTTTCTTCATCATACTGAAAAGTATATATTCTTAAATCTTTCTACATTTTATCCCCATTCACTCATTTTTCTTAACTTCTACTCATACTCATTTATACATATATATATATTGAGGATAATTTCCTCATTATTAGGTTAAGCATCTTTATCAACCTAATAAATCTTTTTATCCCGATAGTTAAAGTTGGATTCTCCTTTCAATTGCTCTACTACGAAATTGAAATAACGAGTTCGGTACATTGTCTTTTTTATATTATTATTATTATATAAAAATATGAAAAAAGAATTTATTTAATGTTTTCTTGAGTTCAGCCCAATTTGCTTGCAGGCCCACATAACCAAACCTGTCAAGGGCCAAATTAATGGAACAATGTTTGCTGCCTCTGTGAATAATGTGTCTTTTGTAATGCCAACTACGGCTCTTCTTGAAGCTCACTTTTCAGGTCAATCAAATGGTGTTTACAGTCCATTTTTTCCAATTAGTCCATTAACAACATTCAATTGCACTGGTAATCCACCAAACAACACAATGGTTGGCAATGGGACTAAGCTAGTAGTTGTTCCATTTAACACAAGCGTGGAGCTAGTAATGCAAGAAGCTAGCATTCTTCGTGCTGAAAGTCATCCTCTTCACTTGCATGGATTCAATTTCTTCGTAGTTGGACAAGGTTTTGGAAATTACGATCCAAAGAAAGACCCTGCAAAATTCAATCTTGTTGATCCTGTGGAAAGGAACACTGTAGGGGTGCCCTCTGGTGGGTGGGTTGCTATCAGATTTCTTGCAGATAATCCAGGTTAATATATATATTTGATTGCAGCATCTAAACTATTGATTAGTCTCAACATTGTATGATTTTAATGATGATTAATTAAAATGAATGGAGCAGGAGTTTGGTTTATGCATTACCATCTGGAAGTGCATACAAGTTGGGTTTCTTTATTTTTTTTTTTAAATTAAATTCTAGTAAACATTGCGAAAAATAATGACTGATCGGTCTACCATCATTATTTAAGATGGGAGAAATCAAATTCTGTCGGAATTCTAATAATGACATGAATTACAACGAATCATTAGTTAACTCGAAGAAAATCAATTAATTATAATTTTTACTTAAGAGTGATTAAAATTAGGTGATTTCAATGTTCAGTAACTTTAGTGTTACAGGTCATAAAATTGAAAATTCCCTATTTCACCTGCTATTTAGCTATTTATCTTGGGCTCTTCACTTGCGATTCTGAAATCTGGATTGCCGGAAGCTATGCTGGTTGGCGCCTGGCCTGCCCATTCACATTGTATAATATGATGTTGGAAGTATAAAATAGTGCTGATATACTTTAGACGAGATTTAATACGCCTTTGGGATCCCCTCCTCGGCCTGTTTGTCTTTAATCCTAGGCATTATTTAGAATCTCAGATGCCTTAGAATTTGGCCTTGCCTTTTTGATGAAGAATATAATTCCATTACTGCAGGGTCCTGTCTGGTTCAATGGTAAATATTAAACACAAAAGATCATTAGGTCATATACAAGAATTAACTGAGCCCAATGTATATACAGTCTCTTACTACTTCTGCCTGAACTCCATACACCAAATTCCATCAAAACGGTCCAAATGAATTGGAAACTACAACAAGAAAATTGTTATCTCCTTGCAAACGAAGAGTTGAGACTAAATCAGCATATAGTTTCAGCTTTAAGCTAGTTTTTGTATGCATTTCCATCAGATAAAATCCAACAAAGAATTCAAGGGTCTAATGCTGATATGGATCACCGACAGACAGATATGGTTAATGACAGACATCCAAAATATATAATCCGATTTCAGTGCTAACTTTTCATCAATTAGGTCATATACAAGAATTAACAAAGGAAACCATTGTATTAATTTGATGATATACGTACAAAAGTTTCATAGGCATCCTGCTATATGACAAAACAGATGGAAAGATTCTTTGTTAACATCACAAAAACTAAATATTCAAATGTATGAGTCAGTCAACCTTTTATTTAAAGAACAAGACCAACCTACTCTGCATAAAATATCAATATGGACTGCAAGCAACAATCAGACGATTGCAAGGAAACAAAGTTCTTTGCAAGCACATAGCAATGTAACCATCATCCACACTCTATATAAGCCTCCTAGGAAAGGTACTTTCTGCTCAATTTTGTGACAACAATGGATACATTTGCTACCTTGCTTCTAGTTTTTTTTCACCACATTTTCATCACCCAAGCAGCCCCAACAAACTCAACGCTCTTTAGAGAGTACATTTGGAGCTGAAAACAAAGGTGTCAAATTTTCAGATGTACCTGTTAATCCCAATGTCGAATTTCACTTTATTCTATCCTTTGCCATTGACTACACATCATCTTCGCATCCTTCTCCAACCAATGGATACTTCAATGCATATTGGGACACATATAACATTACTCCTTCACATGTTTCCTCCATCAGAGCCCACCATTCAAATGTCAAGGTTGCCATGAGTCTTGGGGGTGACACCATAAATGACCGGCATGTATACTTTGAACCTAAATCAATCAATTCTTGGGTAAACAACGCTATCCATTCAATATCAGAGATAGCAAGCAAGTATAAATTGGACGGAATTGATATTGACTATGAACATTTCCACACAGATCCAGATACATTTGCTGAATGCATCGGACGGCTCCTCTTCTATCTTAAAACACAAAGGATTGTGTCCTTTGCTTCAATAGCACCATATGATGATGATTCTGTACAACCGTATTACTTGGCCTTGTGGAAGAAATATGCGCACCTTATAGACTATGTTAACTTTCAGTTCTATGCCTATCCAAAGGGAACAACAGTGTCTGAGTTCTTGAAATACTTTGAGAGTCAGAATTCCAATTATAGAGGTGGCAAGCTTTTAGTGAGCTTTGGAACAGATGGAAGTGGGGGTTTGTCTCCTCAGAATGGGTTCTTTAGAGCTTGCAGTAATCTTAGACAGAAAAACAAACTTCATGGCATCTTCATATGGTCAGCAGATGACTCAAAACAGGCCAGGTTTCGTTATGAAAAACAGTCACAGAACTTTTTGGCAGTTTCGAGATGAACCTCAATTTCTTTCGTATGTGTATTAGGAGGTATTTCTTAGCAATCACAGAAAAGTAAACAACACTGTAGTTGGGGGATTGCACAAATTAACTCTATGGAGAAACTATTAGCAGCATAATGAATTCTAGAGTTTGGTTTTCAACAAGAAATTCGTAAAGCTATTTTTGATATAATGTGCTCAGTTCAGTGTCTACTAAAGCTTATTATATTCCATTCATATTTGCTGGATGGCTTTCACATTATTGGTTCATTTTTCCAATGGAGACTAATTAAACAGAGGACCTGGACATCTGGTCTGAATCAAAGTTGTATTAGCATAAAAATAAACACATAAAGTCAGGTTACATGAATGGTCTAACATGTAACTGAGATATGAAAAAAATAAAAAAAAACTTTACTGCAGACAAGAATATATCTTAACCATAAATGTTACAGGTAAATAGTAAGTTCCAATGCCATGGCACAGATGAAAGCAAATGAGAATAAGAGAAAATTGACCACAAAGAGTTTAAAAAGAATTGCCACAAGTAGACTCGCCAATATAAAATCAGTAACCAATGTAAAACGAGCAGCAGCTGTATCTAAGTTGTAGATTCTTTTATGAACAAATGTTAATGCCTCTTTTGGCTATCCCTTTGTGGCAAGCCACACTTCTCATGCTCATGAGTCAAGCCAGCATGCATCAATTTGTTGAACTTCACAACAATTTTAAAGCCTTGTACAATTGGAAAAAGTTTTAGGCATCCTTTCAAGGGGTCAGATCCCCCACTGGATGAAAATTGTGAATATGTTCTATTGAGTGCTAGGGGTGGATGTTTACTGCAGAACTAACCAACAAGTTTCAAGATCAAACTTTTATAGCACTAAATCAAATTTCGGCTGGCACAAAATCCAATCGCTATATGATTGAAATTGAAAGCATGCAATTGAAAGCATTCTTTAGTTTATACCAATGTCTTGCTCCTGAACAATCTATAAAACATGCAGTGCTCGACAGAGTCAGAGAGCACGCATGCCTTATGTACGATGAAAGAGTTCTTGCTTAAACAACTGTAAACATAACTCAGACATAATTTTCTTCAACAATTTGAGGAAGAGGAATAGCTTGATGATGAGCAGTCAAATGATGATTATGCTTAACCAGCTCCAAAAACCATACAAAACAAGCATAATGATAGCAACAGTGAATCATGATATGATTAAATATCAACAAAATTCCATTCCAATCAGTTACTCAAATATCAATGCCCCTAAAACATGGGAAAGCATTACCCAACAAAAAATTGCCCAATGAAAGTAATTGCATTCTTTGCCTCAAAATAATAACTACTCAAACTCCAATAGGAAAGAAACACAACGGCAAATGCCAAAATTACTGACCTTCAATCAATTATCCTCCTCCCCAACTTTTCTCCTCTTCTTCTTCTTCTTCGTTTGCTGTTCTTCTGCTTCATCCCTACTTTCCTCTTCAATCTCTCTATTCTTTCTCTTCTTCCTCTTCTCCTCCTTAAGTTCCATTTTGATCCCATTCCCCTCGATTTTACTATTAGTATAACCTTTGTTCTCTTCTTCTTTAATTTCTCTTTTGATCTCACCTTCTCGGTTACCTATTTGAACCCCATTTTCCTCAGAATTACCACCAAAATCCCTGTCTCTTTTCTTCTTCTTGTGCTTCTTTCTTTCAGTTTCCTCTACTAAATTATCCTCACCATGAGTCTGCTCTTTCTTTATCTTAGTTCCATCTTTGCCCTCATCATCCTGAGAATTACCGAAGTTACCACCTTTCTCCTTCTTCTCCTTCTTCTTTTTCACCTTGTTCTCACTTTGAATCTTCTCTTCCTTGATTTCTCTTTTTACCATTTTACTTTCGTCTTTAACTATATTTCCAAAATCAATCCCGTGACTGTTTGGTCCCTGACTCACCTCCTTTTCGTAGGAAGTAACAGCAGCAGCATTAACAGTCGAAGCATCTGGTTTGTGTTTTTTACGATCGGTTTTCGTATGCAGGCGAACCAATTCATCGAAAGCAAAGGTGGCGCGTCGGAGGTACGCGCTAACAGCTTGGGAAGCCCCAGTCTCGGCGGATACGAACCTGGAGAGGATAGAGGCGGCTTTAGATACAGTATGTGGTGTTGAAGAAATGACTTTTCCTGAGATCGTCTTCATGATTTGATTTACGTTTAGTGTTTTATGGATTCTCTAGGGTTTAAGAGATGCTGGAGTTTCAAAACCAGGAAAGAGGCGATGGTCATTTATTAGGGTTTTTGACCGGGACAAATAGAATTAATTGGCTTTGCCATGTCAGCAGACTACCGGTCCCGCCACATTAATTTTATATAATAACAAAAATTATAAAGAATGTTCGGATACGCTACTAGTCCAAATGGGAGACATCTCTGTTCATTGATTTTAGGTCCCGAGTTCGAACCGTGCTAGGGCAATTCTCCATTTTCGGGCCTTCAAATTTTTCCAGAGCCGCGAACTCTTCTCTGCACTCTTTTTTCAATAACAGAAAGCATAAACCTTTTAAAACCTTTTCTCTTTTAGCTTCCAATTCCATCGACTCAGACCTGCCCTTTTTATGCTATTCCCTTAATCTTCTCTAACTCTCACATACAGATTGTTTTGTTCTCTGAACGTTGGTACTGCCTCTAAAATCTGTCTGTGTATAGCTATTCTTTTCTTCCTTTTTTCCTTCTGGTGTGTGTTCATACATTTTAATTGGTTTATGTTGGTTGTATTCTGATTATCTGCAGTTAATAGTGTTGATCAGAAATGCATAAAATACAGCAAAAATCACAAGACATAATCTACACGAAGCAGCCGTACATTGAGGATGTGGGTCCGCGTAGAATGTAAGTCCATTGATTCAATTTCTTTTGTAGAATTAATGTTTTGTATTGGATTGGATTGAGATGCGGGTTGTTTTTTGTATACAGTAAGAGTATTAAATTCTCTATTATGTCCGGACCGGAGATTATCAAAGCAGCAGAATGCCAAGTGCACTTGGGTCAATACTATGATGTTAAAAGAAAACCTATTCAAGGCGGTTTATTAGATACCCATATGGTACATTCTCATTTTTCACCTGCCTGTGTTTGTTTGCATGAATGTGTTATAAGGCTGAACTTTCTAGGGCTGACCTCAAGATCAACTTGTGATTAAAATTCACATTCAACTTAATATACTGCTAGTCTCCCTTTTCTTTTTCTATACATAATCGTTAGCTACCTTGAATTTCTATGATCATCATATAGTTATTGGTGGAAAATACAAAGAAGAGAAAATGGTGAAAAGGAGTTTTCTTCTGGATCAGATGAGGATGAAATGGCCTTAGATTGAAAATCATGTGCTAATTTGGTCCAACAGTTGATTTTGGGGTATATTGGCTATCACTAAATAGTTAAGGGCTAGATTGCACCTTATTCTATTATGTTTGTTTCTATGAGTTTTGGGTTTTATGAATATGGTTTTGATGATATTCCGTTGGCTTTTGCATTCTGGTCTTACACCGATAGAGGGAAATAAGAAGAGGAGGACTAAGAACTTCCTTTCTTTTCTTCGGTGGTTTCAGGGTGCTGCAAATAAAAGTAGTATGTGCGATACTTGTGGTGGAAGCTTTCATGAATGCCCTGGGCACTTCGGATACTTGAGTCTTGTTTTGCCAGTTTTCAATGTAGGATATATGGGCAATATTCTGGACATTTTGAAGTGCATTTGTAAGGTATGGGCACTTTTTAACTTAACTTATTTGATGTAGTTCTACTGGCAGACAATTAATTTTTTGTTCAATGTTTTCTTATGTTGTTTTTGTTTTTTAATTGCCTTTTTATGTTTATTTTTATTTATTTTATCATTTTGCACTTTGGTTGTTTGGAGTTGGCTTATGGGATGATTATATAGTAGACATAATAGATAATATTTGACCTGTAGGTCAAAATGGCTCAGCATATTACATAAATTATCTCAGCACATAGGGTAGAAGAGTGTTGAAATTCATTAGTGTTTAAGCTGGACTGTTTTAAGGAAGTGTTCACTGTGTATTCCACATCAGGCAAAGTTATGGACCTCAAACTTATGAAACACGTTTCTATATAAAGATTCTATATTTTTTCATTACCATAGACAATACTTTCTTAGTGCTCTCTATATAAGTACTGACAGTAATTCAGTAACTACAAGTCTTAATTTTAGCTAGAAGAGGCTGGCTGAACAACTCTTTTTTCCCATTCATATTTAAAGACATATCCTTTAAAATGCTCAATGCTAATTTTCATTCAATATCCTTTGTTAATGACCTTGTCTTCATTTTCTCTTCATGGTGCTATCAATGATTTCAATATTGTTGATTGTTGTTCTCGAACAATAATCTGGACATTCCTTTAATGCTTTGAGTTGTGGTTGTCAACCACATGGGCTTTCAACTAACTTCCTGAATAGTCAATATTGAATAGTTTGATAATTATTACTCTTATAGCCAATATATTTGACATTTTTTAGTGTCTGGATTTCTAGTCAAAATATAAGTCTGGCTTAGCATGAATTGCTTCTTTGACCTAGACTTGTTTTTAGTTGCATCTTGATTGCTTAGATGCAATGTCTGGGAGTTATTTAAGTTCTTTTTGGTTATAAATGTTGGAAAGCATGCCTATACTCATTTCCCATTTTCTAATTTGAAACTCCAACATGCAAGTGAAAATTAAGTATACCAATTTGTTTGTGATTTCTCATTAATATTCCATTTGTTCTTGATCATCAAACATCTAAGAGATGGAAATGGATGCTTGAGTTACGTTTGTCACCCTTTTCAGTATTACCTCACACATCTTTGTGTGAGTTGGACAAAAATTTTCGGAAGTCTTTCAGTAATGGTGATTGACAAGTAATCAGTTATTTACCTTGTGAATTTTAAACTGATGCTGTTTCAGCAACCAATATTCCTGCTTTTTCCTCACCTTTTGGGTTTAAACAAAGTTTGTTCTGAATTTTTGCATATGGTTTTTGCCTGCAGTTTTTTATAAGGTTTTTTCAAGCATTACTCCATAATAGATATGAAAATGTGTTAAATTGATTTGTTGTGATTGTCACCTGGACTTCCTGTGCAGGCTTGTTCCCGTTTACTCTTGGATGAGAAAACGTGCAAAGAGCAATTGAAAAGGATGAGAAATCCTAAGTTGGAGTCCTTGAAGAAGAGTGATTATGTGAAGAAGATTGTGAAAAAGTGTAGTACCATGGCAGGCAATAAACCTGTGAAGTGCATTAGATGCGGAGAAATGAATGGTATTGCTTCTGCTTTTCTATTAATTATTACATTTATTGTCAAGATTCTTTTATCATAACAATAGAGAAAGCTTGCTGTATGCTGTGCCTTATTAACAAATGTACAAATAAGGCTGTGGCATGTTTAAAAGATTCATTATGATGCTTGGTTCTCTTGATTTTGCTTTTATTTATGTCTTGTTTAAGGACCTAGCACTGCATTGAACACTTCAATGCCTATTTGGACAATGAACCTTTTCGTTTCCCATAATTCATATATGTTCTTGACTGCTCGATGCTGATACAACATATGTATTATAAAGATGTTTTTATGATTTAATCTAGATACAAATAGTTGTCTTGCACTCAAACTTGCATACATGCATTCATAATAGGATGTGGTTGTTTATATAGAAGCTAGCCTACATGTAATATTAAGTGTCAATTACTTGGAAATTGCATGTTAGGAAATACTTATATTCAGTTTTGTAGCTTCAATCTGATACATCTAAATTCCAATGCTGAAAAAATAAATTAAAAATTTGAGGCGTTGAACTAGTTGTTGATGCATTTTCTGTTTATCATTCATATGTGGCTGTCTGTCATTGTATACTGCAAGATATGTGTCAGTCCGAATTGTTCCTACTACTGATTTTTTTCATGTTTCATATAAGCCTTTAAACTGCATTACCACATATATCATATTACTGAAATTGGACTTGGTATAGGTTGCAAGAGAGATTGCTCTTTGTCAGTCTTCTTCGTCTTCCCTCTTTTTTTTTTTTTTTTTGAGAATCTAGAGAACTTGTATAGGTTGCTAGAGAGCTTGATCTCTGTCAACTGTAAGGTTTTCTATGACTCTTGCTGGGGTCTAATCTTAGCATATGTTTGATAATCTGCCCCTAGTTTAGGTCTCGGGGGTTTTCTGGCAGCAAAGAGGTGTTGGACTTCCTTAGGTGCCGTTGGTGCCTGATGAAACTTCCTGAGAATGGAAATACCGTTGAGGAAGTGTTTTTGCAAGCTTATTTTCTGAAGCATAAAATCTATGTGTTTTCAAGGATTTTTTTTTCTTTTTTGGGTGAACTAGTGAACTTTAATATTGTGATTTTCAGGTATGGTGAAGAAGGCTGGATCTGCTTTAAGCATTATTCATGATCGCTCAAAATTCGTCAGTGGTTTTCTGGAAGAGTGTAGGTCTGCAATTTCACATACAAAAGAGTCTAGGGCACTGATCAGTCTGGCTACTTATATTCTTAACCCTGTTAAAGTTCTTTCTCTTTTCAAAAGAATTCCGGAGGAGGTATTAGTTTATTTGTATATGATGAACTACTGTTTTCTCAGGTTTTCTTCTTGCTAATTAAGTATTCCATCCTGTTGAATTACAGGATTGTGAAGTGCTCGGTCTCTATGATCGACCAGAGAAACTCATAATAACAAACATTGCTGTGCCACCTATATCAATCCGGCCTTCTGTAATCATGGATGGATCACAGAGGTTTTCTTAATATATATTTGCTCTAATATCCTTAAGCTGCACTCATGGAAGTATGTTGATCATTGACCTAAAAATTCTGCTTCTTTTGCAGCAATGAAAATGACATCACAGAGAGGTTAAAACAAATTATTCAGGCAAATGCTAGCCTTCGCAATGAGTTACTGGAGGGAAGAATGAGTGTTAACAAATATATGGTATGTGAGAGCATTTTGCTCATGTGCTTACCCTCTCAATTTTAATGTTAAATGGTAGATAACATAACTCAATTTTATTATAAGTTCTCTTGATGAGGTTCTTTCTTTAATTTTGTTTCAAGATAACTAACTGGTGTCTAGCAAGTGTATTAGATCGGCTAGTAATATAGGGAAATATAAATTAAGAGCTCAAATATTGTATCCAAAGGAAACTATGAAAATGCAACTTGTTTTAGATTTTAGGGTGAATATCGTGTGCAAGAGTGAGGATGAAAATTGGAGAGTGGGGTTTATAAAGAGGACCACTTGGGTGAGTGAAGTTTCACTCGGCCGAGTGGGTCCATTCGGTTTCAAGAGGGACACAAATTGGGGCTTCAAAATTTCTTACATTGTTTCATCGGAGAATTTCACTCGGGAGAGTGGCAAGCACCATTCGGGAGAGTGCTGAGGGTCTGCTCTAAAAGCCAAGGAAAAAGAATCATTTCACTCAGGGGAGTGCTTTTGCACTCAGGAGAGTGGCCAACCACTCGAGAGAGTGCATTCCCAAATCAAATCAGACTCAACTCATTTATGATCAAACTTAAAACATAACAAATTATCATTCACTCACCTTTAAATTGCCTTAAACACAAGCCTTATTTGCTTAATTTGTATACAAACTTATGCCAATGTCACACCTCAGTCTTTAAGCACATTAAGATCATAAAGAATAGATACACTCCCTTTTTAGTCATGAAATAAAAACTAAAGTAAACTAAAGTAAAACAATTTAATAACCATGTAACAAAAACACTTCAGACACAAAACAAAATAACAAAGGAATCACAAAGGGAAAATAATGAAAAGCAAGGAAGAGAAAGAGCTTAGTTTTGAGTTTAGAAAGTCCTCAGCTAGACTTGTAACCCTTATATTAGTCTCAAAATACCATGGTTGCTAGGGCTGTGCAAATTATCGGTTCGGTTTTGGACCGAACCGAATAGACCGAAAACCGAAATTCATGAATAAAAAGAACCGAACCGTAGACCGAAATATTTAGAACCGAAACCGAATAAACCGATTTAATTTCGGTCGGTTCGGTTCATCCTTTTCAAAAAGGCAATTTCAGAATTTGATCTTTGGATGCCGTGCTCCATCAAAAGAATCTTAGATCTTTGGATGTTGGATCAAAAGAAACTTGCTCTCACTTCTCTCTTCTTTTGTAGATCTAAAAAATCTAGATTTCAAATGTATGTTTTCAACTCATATCTCTTTTTTCTTCTCGGTTTTGACAGTTGTTGATTTAATTTTGGATCTTTGGATGCTATGTTTTTTAATTGATTTTAAATCTTTGTATGATATTTGGATGAAGAACCTTTAAAGTGAAAATGAAAGAAGGTATGAAACGAGGGAGAGGGAAGCATTATTGAAGGCAGAATTAAAGAAAAAAGGAATTATCGCCCACGATCTCCCGCAGACAAAAAAAAAAGGCAGCCTTTATTCCGTTGTGGCCTTCGAAGGAAAGCTCCTTGACATCCCTGACTGCATTTTCTTCCTATGGGGCTTCAAAAAGAATGGAATCCGAATGATCATCTGTGAACAAATCGGCTCTTGCAAGAGGTGAATAACAGAAGATAGAGAATGGAAGAGAAAGGTGGGTTGCTAGGGATTTCAATTTCAGGTAGGGAAGGAGAAGATTTAGTTTTAGGTGGTGACTGCGTGGGTAAGGAAAGGAAGAAATAATTAGGTTTCTTTTGTGTGTGTGTGTGTATATAAGAGCAAAACAGTGAGTTTTAGGAAATTCAGTCGGTTCTGTTCATTCGGTTTCTCAATTTCAAAAATCAAACCGATTAAATCGATTTTTAATTTTGGTTTAGAACTAAATAAACCGAAATAATTGAACCAAATAGATTAAAATTCATTTGGTTCGGTTCGGTTCTCGGTTTTGGTTTTGCACACCCCTAATGGTTGGCTTAGCAACCTCCATTTGCCCAACTTGATATGGTTTTAACCTGTGACCATTGACTTTGTATTCACTTCCATCTTTCGGGCTCTTGATAGTCACCACTCCAAAGTCATTACTTGACAACACTTGGTATGGTTCAAGCCATCTGGATTTTAGTTTTTGCTGAAATAACCTCAATCGACTGTTATATACCAAAACAATCATGCTAGGAGCAAATTCCTTTTGATTAATTTTCTTGTCATGCCATCGCTTGGTTTTGTCCTTGTACAGAGCTGCATTGCTATAAGACCACTGCACACCTCAAATCAAAATTTAGCAATTTTATAGCCCAATAAGCTTTATGTTCTAATTCGACTGACAGATGACACGCTTTCTCAAAAACTAATCTATATAGAAACATGCCTATATGAGTTTTTAATGCAGTTCTATAAGTCCAAAGAGCCTCATCTAATTTTTGAAATTAATTTTTTCTAGAATTATTCACCGTTTTCTATAAGATTGATTTCAACTCCCTATTAGACACTTCAACTTGCCTATTTGCTTGAGGATGATATGGGATAGTTATCTTATGCCTTACACCAAATTTTTTAAGTAATACTTTAAATTGATAGTTGATAAAATGTTTGCTCCCATCACTTATAATAGCTCTTGGTGTTCCAAACCTAGTGAAAATATTCCTCCTAAGGAATTCGAACACCACTTTGGCATCATATGTTCTAGTAGCTATTGCTTCTACCTATTTACTAACATAATCCATAGCTACTAAGATATATTTAAATCCAAATGAGTTTGTAAATTTTCCCATAAAATCAATTCCCTAGACATCAAATCCCTTGCCTTACCAATAAGAGTAAACGGAAATAACTTAAGTCTAATGGCATACATAGACATATTGGGTATTTGAACTGTATTACTTATTTCTAGAAAGATGTCTAAATGTTGAGCGGGGTCTTCTATTTCTGACCCAGAAAATTGATTTTTTTGTACCATGATTATGGTGGTCAGTTTTATCTCAAAATGTTGATCGTCAGGTATTCGGATAGTTCTATGATCCTCATTTTACTTAAGTATGATATAATTTCTAATGGTTCTAGGCCTAAATCCATCCCCTTGAGTTTGGTTAACTTGCCCTTCTATCCTAGGGTGTGGATCATTTATTGGTCGATCATAGAGATGATGGTTATTAAGGTTATTCCGTTTTTGCTTCTCTAAATTCATCTCTCTTTGCCTTAATTTCTTAATCCTATGGAATGTCCTCTCAATTTCAGAGTCAATAGGCAAAATTGGTTCTCCTCTTATCATAAACTATTGACACCTGCAAAAAATAAAAGAATAAAATTAATAAAGAATGAAGAATAAGAAAGAAGAAGAAAGACACACCGAATTCACTTTTAAATCTAAAAACAATCGCCAATGTTTTCCATGCAATGGCGCCAAAAACTTGACCGGTGTCTAGCAAGTGTACTAGATCGGCTAGTAATATAAGAAAATATAAATTAAAATCTCAAATATTGTACCCAAGGGAAACTATGATAATGCAACTTGTTTCAGATTTTAGGGTGAATATCGTGGGCAAATAATAAAAGAAATTCCAAGTTTGTGATGGTGATGAAAGATTTAATAAGTAAAACTTAAACAATTAAAATTAAACCTAAACAAAGCAATCAATTAAAGTTGGTAAAATTCAATACTAAAGGCAACTTCTGCTAAAGGACTATCTGCCTTAACTAATATTACAATGACTTAACTAAAAAAAATACAAGTGACTATGGAAAACTAGAAATATAAAGCCAGATAGCTTTTTCAGACTATCGTTTTAAATATTAAATCCTCTTATCAAGAACAATTTAACACTTAACATAAAGATTTAGTTTTAACTCCTAAACATCCATTAATTTTTTTTCAAGCAAATTTAATTTCAATCTATTTTTGGTTCAACTTTTCTTAATTTTAATCCACTTTTACTAATGTATAATTATCTTTTATTCAGAACTTAATTATACCTCAACACCAATGAATTAACCTAAGAACGTGCATATCATAAATTGTAATTAAAATCAATCATCTACCATTTATTCAATACGTTAATCAATGACTCAATACAACCCAAAGATAAGAAATTGCTTAAGAACTAAAAAATAATCAATTTGTATTAAATGAAAGCATAGCTAAATTATTACAATAAGAGTTAAGGATTCAAGTATCATTTAGCAAAAGTTAAGAAAACTACTCACACTTCATATTAAAAACCAAATAAAGTAAATAAAGGTGATACAAACTCATAGAAGCAAGTGACTATCTTGATAACTCTGTAGAACTCTAAGCAAGGCTTCTAAACTCCAAGTGTTTGTATCTTACAAAATTAAACCTAAGCTAATGTAAACTAATGAAAGAAAAATTCGTAACTAAAGTGCTCTCTAAATCTTGTTGTCTTTAGACTTTTTTATAGCCTCTTTGGGAAGAGTTTACGCCTCCTGTGACTTCTTATCTTGGAAGAATTCATGTTTAATTGAAATAGGAAGGTTTTAATCGCCTAATTAGAACATTTACTCGGGAGAGTGACCATTGTGCTCGGGAGAGTGGCTTTCTACTGCAAATTATGTAATCTCTGCTTGGGTGAGTGCCAATTTCACTCTGGAGAGTGCCAAATCACCCAGCCGAGTGATTCATGGCTGCCTCCCATGAAAGCCATAATTCTCCTTAATTCCAATTCTGCCGGTAACTTTCTCCTTTTTATATTTTAACCCCTTTTTATCTTCAATTTAGCCCTGAGAAATATCAAAACTTACAATTAGTCCTAAAAACACATAAACTAAATAATTAAACCTAAAACCAACTAAATTAAGACTAACTTTACTCAATTAAACACATAAAAATACACTAAAAACATAGTATAATTCACACTTATCAATAACTCAATTTTATTATAAGTTCTCTCAATGAGGTTCTTTATTTAATTTTGTTTCAAGTGTTGGCTTGTCCTCGAATTTGTATCATTTCATATATTCGTGTCTATATACCATTCTTGAAGTTTGCTAGAGCCTGAAGAATTGGATATCTATCTCCTGCTTTACAATTTTTCACTCTGTTCAGCAAATCTGCACTTCCATTGCATTTTGGCATTCTTCCATTCCTTACTTATATATAAGTGATACATTAACAATCATTTTCTTTCTCTCTCTGTTTTCTTTTTTTAGTACTTGAGTAGACATGTGTCTATTATTTTGTCCTCAAAAGGATAGTAAATAGTGGAGGTTTTTAGTAAATTTTGTTTTAGTTGCTGATATATTTCACTATTGTACTCCTTTCTTCTCAGAGCTATAGATTTTTTTATGCTGAATGGCTCAACAAATCTGTTTTCAGTTGATTGGTGGTCTATTTTCTTAAATTCATGACCTACAGCATCATGATATGTTTTAGGCTCAAGTGCATTTTGTATTATTTTTTCCATACTTTGAGGTTTCAAATCATTATTGCATTGTGTTTATCTTGGCATCTGGGTTCAGGATTCTTGGGATGGTCTTCAAGCTGCAGTTGCACTCTATGTAAATAGTGATGTTCGTGTTCCAAATAATGTGGAAGTTGGCAAGCCATTGAGTGGTTTTGTTCAACGCCTCAAAGGAAAGCAGGGTCGATTTCGTGGGAATTTATCTGGGAAGCGAGTTGAATATACTGGCAGAACTGTAATATCCCCAGACCCAAATCTGAAAATTACTGAGGTCAGCTGTTGTAAAAAGTTGAATGACATATGAAACTATTTATAAATGTCATTTATTTATATGATATGTATACCTATGGATTTAGGTAGCTATTCCTATCCATATGGCTCGGATTTTAACATTTCCTGAACATGTCACCCATCACAACATTGAGAAATTGAGGCAATGCGTCAGTAATGGCCCCTCTAAATACCCTGGGGCAAAGATGGTCAGATATCCTGACGGTTCTTCAAAGTTTGTACTCTTTATCTTGTTTTAATTGAATAAATGTTTGTTTCCTTTTATCTGGAATTCATTATTTTGTGCTGCAGGCTTTTGCTAGGAAATTACAGAAAACGTGTAGCTGAAGAACTGACATTTGGTTGCATTGTTGATCGCCATTTGGAAGATGGAGATGTTGTTCTTTTCAACAGACAACCAAGTTTGCATCGAATGTCTATCATGTCCCATAGGGTAATTAGAAATAATTTTCATAAAATTAATTATATCACAACCTCTTCTGCTGTTCAATTGAATTTTATTTTCAATTGTGAAAAAAAAAAAAGCAATTCATTTATTCTTGCAGGCAAGAATCATGCCTTGGAGGACATTGAGATTTAACGAATCTGTTTGCAACCCATATAATGCTGATTTTGATGGCGATGAGATGAATATGCACGTTCCTCAGACACAAGAGGCTCGAACAGAGGCTCTTATGTTGATGGGGGTAAGTTTTTTTTGTTCCCATTTATATTGCTAATGTTTTACTTTCCCATTTCCCTTTTTGATGATATCATTTTTTTAACCTTTCCATTCTCTCTTGACGATTTTAATTAACTTGCAACTTTGCATGAGATGAAACTTTTTTTCTAAAGCAAATACATTTATTACTTATAAAATATGAGACTGGATGCCTTTGTAATTTCTGCAAAATATGAAACAGGTTAACTTCTCCACACTGTTTATCTTTATATAAGTGTACTCTGACCAACAGTTTCATATGCAGGATTGAAGATCTGGATGTGAAATTTTCATAAAATAAGTGTAATATGATGTGATCTTTCTATGTTGCTATTGAACAAATATGATATAACATAATATTGTTATTCAGCACTTATTTTGTGCTCAAAAATCTCTACTTCCATTTCCTTTTAAATTGATTTATAATTGAGTGTATTATTCATTTTTATATCTGAGTCACAAGTTTCTTAGTAATTTAAGTTGATACACAAATAGAGGAGTTATTTATCAAGTATCTAATGTGGCCTGTCTATAAGCTAATCAAATATCTGCAACTATTCTGATGAGGGGACCCTGAGAATTGAAAAAGGAAAAAAAAAAATCCTCTATAGGCCAGATATTAGTGTGTGTGTGTCATAATAAGTGAGCGATCACATCCTTTTGTAATCGTTATTCCATTCCCTTAGAGCATAACCAACCAGCATGAATAAAAATTGCAAATTGCAGTATAGCCTTGATATGGATTAATGGTGCATGCAGCAAGATTTAAGGTGTTTTTTCACGTTTAAGATTAAAGGCAACTTTTACGGATTCTGATTAGGAAGATATTTACTGGTGAAAGTAGGGGCTGTAGTTGAAAATCATGGATGGATGTTACTTATTATCATTTGTAACATTCTTTGGATCTGGCTGCTTTTCATGGATATGTTGCTTTTGCTTTTCCTAGAAGATAATGATTTTTCCTATGAAATCTTCAGTCATGTGAAAGTCATCTTTTTACTGTGCTCTCAGGTACAAAACAATTTGTGCACACCGAAAAATGGAGAGATCTTGGTTGCTTCCACACAAGATTTTTTGACATCATCCTTTCTCATTACAAGGAAGGACACATTTTATGATCGTGCAGCTTTCTCGCTGATGTGTACATATATGAATGATGGCATGGAGTTTGTTGATTTGCCAACACCTGCTATACTTAAGGTCAGATAATAGATATAAAATCTTCCTTATGTTTCCTGTTTTAACTTAGTCTTATGAAATCCTTTTACTCTGATGATCTACAAGTGAGGTTACCTCATCTCCAAATGGTAGAATTTATGTTTTTGTTGATTTTGTATGATGGCCCAAAACAGAAAAAATACAGTTTCATTCTGCCTATTGACCTATCTTAACATCTAAGGCTTGTGAAAACAAAGGACCATGTACTTGCAATTAAATTATCTTGGTGCAAAGTCAAACAATGAACTTGTACATCTAACTGCTAGTAAATTTCCTAGACACACTTTAGAAGTAGCTGGTTCACATGAAATTGAGTTGGATGTGCTTAATGTTCTTCATTCTGTCATTTAGAAATGTTTACTCTGGATGATCATGCTTTAAAACTTATTTTGAACATCAGATATTTTTGTTAGGAGTTCTGGAATGAGATGGACTTCTGATAATTTATAGTGTTTCTGCTTTCCTCTCCTCTATCTTTGATTATTGAGTTGTCATGCAGCCAATTGAACTCTGGACTGGTAAACAATTATTCAGCGTCCTACTTCGTCCAAATGCGAACATTAGAGTGTACTTGAATCTTATAGTTAAGGAGAAAAACTACTCCAAGCCTAAGAAAGGCGATAAAAGAGAGAAAGAAACGATGTGCCCTAATGATGGTTTTGTTTATATTCGGAACAGTGAGCTAATATCTGGACAACTTGGGAAGGCTACTCTAGGTGAGCATTCTTATGAGATTTCGTCTTATTTGATATAATGATAGATGATAGACATATCTCCTATGAGATTTTTTCTTGAGACATGTGCTTGTCTTCTTTTTTCTTAAAAAATGTATTATTAAAAGAGTGAAGAAATTAGTCGACTAAAGTATTGGATGGATATTGGTTATATCTAATCCATTATTTTGATGCTTTTCTTTCCAGAAGTAAGACTCTGTTGTAGTTTAATGGGGCCTATTTCCATAATTTGCCTAAAATTATCAAGTGCTATTGATATACTTCCATTTGCATGAGAACATGTTCCCAAAATCCAAGGCCTTATCCTCCAATTATACAAAATTGCGTTGATGAATTTTGTTTGAGCTTGAGCTTGTTGTGGTTTTAAGAACAATGTTGGCTGAATTATTAAACATGTTAATGTTCTAACTTCTCTTTGATTCTTTAACGACAATAGTCTAAGGTTAATGGTTATATCCTGAACACTGGTTAGTTTAGGGTTTGGGAAATCCATCCTGCCTTAATCCTGTTTGAAAATGTGGATGGCTTGACCCTTCTTCCTTTCCCCACCCCCTCATCCCCTTGTGCAGGTTAGTTTTTACAGTTGTGGCTATTATGCTCTTGGCATGCATAATTTTATATTCTTAAATCAGGAGCATTATTCCAGGAAATGGCAACAAGGATGGACTTTACTCTGTTCTTCTTAGAGACTACAATGCTCATGCTGCTGCGACTTGCATGAATCGATTGGCTAAATTGAGGTAACTGTCTATGCAAGTTCTCTGATCAGCATATCTGCCACGCTTTGGTTATAATGCTATTGCATATGGTCTGAAGGTTGTCTTTTGAGTTTATGTGTAAGAATTTACATGTTATTTTATCTTAGAATTTGATTCCCTGATATGAAATTCTGCTCCTTTGAACTCTGCTACCTGTTATTCTGATAGGAGTATTCATATGTATGTGTCATGCACACTTTGAGTTCAAGCTTCTGGGAGAGGTCCAGATTAACCTATGTGCAGGCTTGGCAATTTGGCATTTCATGGTTTGAATTGATGAAAAATGGGTTGCTTGTTTGGGGTAATGTTAGAAAGTAATGAAGTTTGGTGACAGAAATAGCCAAATTTAATATTTTAGCGTGGAGGTTTTACTGTAAAGAACAAGAATAAAGAAACATGCTCATAAAGGAATGTGAAAGGGGGAAAATTATCACAGAGATTTACATGAGAAGAAATCAACAGGAAAAAGTCACAAAATGATTAAAAGAAACTCTTTGAAGTTTCTTCGCTTGGTGCTAGATTTTCAAATTTTTGTAAAAAGCTGGTACTTAAGCCTTGAATTCCATTGTACTTGTATGCATTGGAAGAATTTTGTCCATATGTTGATTGTGACTCCACCTGACATTAGTTCTAGCTCATGATCTTCATCTAGTCCATTTGTCATTTACTAAATCCTAGGATATTTCTTGAAATTTGAGGTTTGGACTTAACATTCCTTTGATTTTGCTTTTGATTTAAAAACCCACATCACTTGGAGAACAAAATAGGAAAATGAAAACTCATTGCTAAATTATTGCTGGTTTGTTTATCAAAGAGTATGGATTTCTTTTTTTTTTTTTTTAATCATTCATGCCAGTGATCATGCATCTTTCAGTTCCTTTTCATTCAATTCATACCATTTTGTTTTGCTCTCTTGTTGCTGTAGATTCTCACCTTTTTGAATGCTTAGGAATCATTTCATCTTTTAGTTGGTCCAAGACTTAAAAATTACTTGAACATTTGGTGCTGAATGTTATCTTCGAGAAATCCTGCTATTGTGTTTTGGGCTGCAATTTGAGAATCTCATGGGCAGAAAGAACAATCTGCTGTATTTGCTTGTCGTTTCTTTCTGATTGTTGGTCGTAATACTATCTTAATTTATCCAGTGTATGATTGTGAGAGGTTTGTTTGTTTGACGGAATTTTGATTTTTTCTGCTTGAATTCAGTGCTCGGTGGATAGGAAATCATGGCTTCTCAATTGGGATTGATGATGTCCAGCCAGGAAAAAAACTGATTGATGGGAAGGGAAAAACAATTTCAACTGGTTATCAACATTGTGATAAACTAATAGAGGAATACAATGAAGGAAAGCTTATGCTTAAACCTGGTTGTGATGCCACACAAACACTGGAAGCTGAGATAACTGAAAGACTCAATAAGCTTCGAGAAGAAGCTGGTGATGTGAGAATCCAATTTTGCTTCAAATTTATAATTTTATGTGAATGTGCCTTGTTTCTGTCAGGTTATGTCGATTGCATCCATACCCTGGTGCCTATTTTCCATCTAAAATCCAGAATTGCAGACTGGGGATGCTTATTTTCAGGGTTATTGTGTTTGAGTGGTATTTTGACCAAACTGTTCAAACAATATTTGATCTGACACTGAAACCTTGAGTTCAAAGAACTGGACTGAATTGTTGGTTGATTAACTGATTTTGTTTTATCATCTGAAGAGATTGATGAAGGAAAAGGTTTGCAGCAGGGAGAGTGGGAGATCTGAAATAAGGTTTCACAAGCTTTAGTTTGTTAAATTTGATCCCACGGAGGGAGGGAATGTTAGACACAGGGAGAGAGAGAGAGAGAATGTTAGAAACTAAACTAGGATTATCTGCTGAAAAAGGGAGAGACATATTTGGAGAACAAGAGACAATGGGTTGGTGGTTGGGTGAAAGACTCGGATGGTAAATAAATATGAGTGTGGCAAGGAAAAAAAGCAGAATATAACCTTCTATATTTTAATCGGAAACATGTTAAATAGCATCACAAATCAACACTTTAGCAGAATGGAGAACAAAACATGGAAAGGAGATGCTTTTTCATCTTAATTCTTGATTCAGTACAGAAAGACTATATTGGCCCAGTCGATTGATCAATGGACTTTTGATAGTGCTCAAAACTGTACTGGAACTGAAAATGTTCTGGAAATGCAAATGGAAACTGAACTAACTGGTTCAACTAAGCTTTTTGTCTTGATATTTCAGCTTATTTCATCTACTTCTTTTGGGTGATAAATTGGCTTTTCTTTTCAAACTCCTTTACTTAAAAACTGCATTGTTATTTCCTAGTAGTTGATTTCTTTCTGATTAAAACTCATGTTATTTTTTTGGCTTGTGGAGGAACTTTAAGAACCCCAACGGTAACTTTATTTTCATCATATAGGTATGTATGAAAGAGTTGCATTGGAGAAACAGTCCACTAATCATGTCACAGTGTGGATCCAAGGGTTCCGTTATCAATATCAGCCAGATGGTAGCATGTGTTGGTCAGCAGTCTGTTGGGGGTCATCGTGCTCCAAATGGATTCATAAATCGAAGCCTTCCTCATTTCCCTATACAATCTAAGTTTCCTGCAGTAAGTTCAATCACACCTTTTCAGCTCATTGTGATATATTTTTCAGTGTATTCTGGTATGAGAACTCAATTAGATGAGGATGCTTCACTGAAACTTTGATGGACATCTTTATATATGCTATTTACAATGAAAAGAGAGGATGATCGCTATTTGTTGAGTGACATCATTTCATTTAGAGAAGCTTCAATTCTATACTTTCTGAAATTGGTTATACTCAACAGTAGGTACAAACACTAAGATCATGCGACATTGATGTTAGTTGTTTAATGGATTTGTTACTTAAGTGGAATTTCTTTGTAGTAGGTTCCTCGTTTTTATTTTTAATGCAGGCTTAAAGGTTGTTATGGTATGTGTTACTGTACTTTCTTATGGTATGTTATATTGTCACAATTTCTTTTATTAACGATCAGTGGCTGCTGAACTAAATTCTAGTTTTAGTTTGAGTACCATTGTACTTGCATTAGAGGCCCCAGGATTGGCATTTAGATACACATAGTTGTGTGGGTATACTGATCTACATGCCCGGAAAACAAAGCAGTTGTTTTGTTGCCAAGAAAAGAGTTTTGCAGGCCATGTGATCCCTTTGCTTGAGCTGAATAGGCACATTTATTTTGCAATTGATGGTATTGTTTGATCAGTCAGCTTATGCATCCTAGGTGAATCAAAAGTCAAAGTATGAATGGGACTTTAGCCTCTTTATTTGGGAATAACCACTTTAGGATGGTTAATTCAGATTCAAACACATTTCTGTCTAGCATGGCCAATATTGTCAATATAGCCAATATAGGACCAACGTTACTTTGCTTTTCTGGCTATATTAAACACCATTCTTTTCTGGGCTCCACTAGAGAAGAAGATGGAAGGAAAAGAAAGAGCGCAGTTAGAGAGAGAAAAATGGGGCGTGCATGGGGGATGGGCTAGGGTTTGGCAGTTGGTTAGGCTGCTTTTACTACCCTTGTGTCCAGTGGATCTGATTTTTAACTTTCTCTGCTTTGTTGAGCCTTCTTTTCAGTTTCATTTGGTTTTTCAGCAGTAACTGCCTTCTATGAGAAGGGTAACATATTTAATATAATAACTATCTCAAAGTTTTTGTTTTTCTAGTTTCGTATTTGTGCCATCAGCCACCTTTTTTTACTTTATCTTAAACCTGGCCACAGGCAGGTTTGGTTGGGTTAGGGCTGGGCCTAAATTTTTATGGTGTCCAAGCCTGCTTGCGCTGGGATCAAAAGCGGCATTCCAAGCCTGTCTAACAAAATTGGCTTATCCTTGGGTTTGGGCAGGGCTTGAACACAATACTCCTGGATTTGTAATGTTGTAATTTCTATTTGTTTTTCAATAATAGTCAACTTTTAATTTTTTTTATTGCAATAATTGAAGAACTATTGATCTCATCTGATTAATGTGACTACTAATTTAATATTCCAATTATGACTAGAAAATCTTTCTTCTTGTTGACTAGTTATTTTCATATGTTGGAGGTATCCTTATGTTGAATTCAGTTGCATAATATTGAGGCCGCAAATTTGAGCCATTGAGTAATTTGTTGTGCACTCTGGCCTATACAGCCTTATAAAATGCAAACATGACAATATTCTTTAAAAAGTTCTAAATTTTGAATTTTTTTGGGTGACAATATATTTTCATATGTTGGAGGTATCGATATGTTGAATTTAGTTGCATAATATTGAGGCTGCAAATTTAAGCCATTAAGTAATTTTTTTCATGTACTCTGGCCAATACAGCCCAACACAATGCAAATATGACAATATTCTTTGCAAAAGTCTAGCTTCTGAAATTAATTTAGTGGCAATATATTTAAAGCCCCTGTGCCTTATTTACTTTCAATGTGCTAAATTAATATTTGAGTGGCTGTCTGAGCAATCTGAATTGATTGCATTTTCTAGTCACTGAGTGTGTGTATATATATATATATTGCTGAACTGGAGCATTAGTCGGTTTGCTAATGACCTTTACGAATTATTATTACTAATTCTTTTTGGATATTTTTATTTCATGCACCCGCAAACATAGGAGAAAGAAATTTCCAATTCTAAATCATTATCCTAATTCCTTCGCCTTGCGGTCTGCTAAACTCCACCAATGTGCTTACAGTAGTTGAGCTCCAAAAGTTGACTATTGACCTTTTGCAACATAATTGAGTGGAATGGAAATGATATGGTGTCCTTTACATGGTATTTTTCATAAGAATACTTACAATGAGATGAATAGCGAATTCGTTGCACAACATTTTACTGAACTTTGAGCATTTTGAAACTAAGCATGAACCTACTCCTTTTTTTTTTTATCCTTTGGTTAACTAGCAGTGATTTTTTGAAGCATGAAACTAGACTTTACATTTGTTTTATGCAGGCTAAAGGCTTTGTTGCTAATTCATTTTATAGTGGTTTGACTGCAACTGAGTTTTTCTTCCATACAATGGCTGGGAGAGAAGGTCTCGTGGACACTGCGGTATGGATAATCCTCTGCCTTATACAGTCTTCTGTTTTGATTGCTAACTGTTCACTAGTTCATTTATTATGGTGTAACTTGAGTGAAAAGCCAACATGTACAAGCATAAATCATAGGTGTTATAGAAAAGCTAGAAGGGGTCTGAATAAACTTTAGTTAGATTTTTCCGTATTGCAGGAAAGAAAATAGTTCAAAAAAGCTACAAAGTTAAGCTTTGGTCTGTTGGGAAATAACTGCTGTGTGTGAACAGTGTAGTGTGAATGCTTGTTGTGTATGTGAACACTGTAAATTGGCTAGCTATCAGTTTGCTAATTCAGTGGTGAAATTGTGTATAATCGAGCAATTCTTTCCTTCCCTTTTCTGTCTCATCTTCATTCTTCTCTCTGTTTCTAATGGCAGTGACTATATTGAGAATTCTGAACATTGTTAAACTGTTATTGCTGCAGGTCAAAACAGCTGACACTGGTTACATGTCTCGTAGACTGATCAAAGGATTGGAAGACTTGTCTATCCAATATGATAATACAGTAAGAAATGCAAGTGGATGTGTAGTTCAATTTCTTTATGGAGATGATGGCTTGGATCCTTCAAGAATGGAAGGAAAAGGTGGATTTCCATTGAATCTTGATCGGTTGCTCATGAAAGTAAAGGTTTGTAACTTTCCCATTTTTATTGTTTGGGATTTCATGTAACTTAGAATGTTGAAAATAACTGTTGAACATCCACATGCAGGCCACCTGTCCTGCTGGAGAAGAGGACTACTTATCTCCTTCAGATATCTCTGCTAATGTAGAAAAGTTGCTACTAAAGTATGATGAGGAGCTTGGTGGCATTTGTTCTGAAGCTTTTAAAAAAAGTTTGAGTTGTTTCCTTGGGGACCACGTTAAGAGATTGGAAAGCACGATGAAATTGTTTAATGGTACTGAGGGGCAAATTCCTGAGATTATTGAAGAAGCTGAAGGTTTAAGAAGTTCTAAGAATATAGAAAAAATGGCACACAAAATATCTGGTATTTCTGGAAGACAGATGGAGGTTCGTATTTGCTATTTAATGCTATGTGTTTCTAGCCTGTGCTTGGGTTTTCTTTCTATTATATTATTAATGAGTTGGGGTGCTGTTTATATTGTCTTTTTCTTGTGCCTTTTATAATAGCACTATATAGATTCTACTTATAGCAGAGAATTACTCAGTTTCACATGTTTAGTTGGTAATGGGTGCAACCTACCAGCTAAGAAATGCATATTGTCTGGAGTGGTTATGAGGAATAGGGGATAGTCTGCTAGGTACTGAGCCTATTTACATGTCGTCCTTTGTTTGGCACTGAATGAATGGGAGTTTGATGGAAACTTTTAGCCTGTGGATTGTCATTTGATGGAAACTATTATTATGTATAACATTTGAAATTTTCTTCTCCACTGTGGTGATTTTCGTCTGTTTTTCACATTTAATATATTATATTAGAAAGAAAGATTTTCGTTATCTTTTTTAATGAAGCTTTCAAATACCATTTCATGGCAGGGGTTGGAGCCTAGTGTTTTTCCATTGGAACTATGATTTTGGAATTGTTGGTTGTTTTTATTCAATTCTCTTCTTGCGCTTAAAGTTTTAAGCAATGCTATTTCTTTTCTACTAATCTCGAAGAAATATGAATTGACGAGTAATTTATAATCAAATTACAGGTTTTTCTAAGAACCTGCCTCAATCGTTATCTATGGAAAAAAATTGAACCTGGGACTGCGATTGGTGCAATTGGAGCCCAAAGTATAGGGGAGCCAGGGACACAAATGACATTGAAGACTTTTCACTTTGCTGGAGTTGCAAGCATGAGTATCCTTGCTGATTTAAATCTGACTGACAATTGAATCTTTTCTGAATTATTTCTTATGGTCCAACTATGAGTGGCTTTAAGTTGATTCCTTAGCATTATAATAGATATAACACAAGGAGTTCCTCGCATCAAAGAAATAATAAATGGGGCCAAAAGAATCAGTACACCTATCATTACTGCAGAGCTTGAGTATAATAGTAATGTCAATGCTGCTCGTATTGTAAAAGGTCGCATCCAAAAAACTGTTTTAGGCCAGGTATGCAGTCTATCAAAATAGCAACTTCACCAGGCAGTTCTTGATAACCCTATACCTTTCGAATATCATGTTTTCTTGATTTTTATGGCAAGTAGCTCATGACTTTTGCACATCAATCTTTGTTTTTGATATTTGAAATGCTCTCATCCAATGTGGTCGAGTAAATGCTAATTGTTTCTGCCTTTGATGTTTTTCTTTTTTTTCTTTTTCCTCTTCTTGCGCTTTAGTTAGTTTATGTCGCGATTTTTTATTTTATTTTATTGGATCTTCAACCTAGGTGTTCTTGCACCATACCTAGTTTCCAACTAGCTAGAAAATATATCACCCTGTGATTGAAAGTATTTTGTCATCTTTCTCCTTGTTAAGCATTTTTTTTTTTAATTACTTGCAGGTTGCTAAGAGTATCAAAATTGTGATGACTTCGAGATCGGCATCTGTGAGGATCACACTTGATATGAAAACAATTCAAGAGGCCCAGTTATCTCTGGATGCTGACATTGTGAAGGAATCAATTCTGCAAACTCCAAGAATTAAACTAAAGGCACAGGTAAAAAATTCTCATCTGAAGAATTTTTCCATTTTGAGAATTACATTTAAACACTTCATGGCCTTGTTAACATGCAGCATGTCAAGGTTTTGGATGTTAGAAAGTTGGAAGTTGTTCCTGTGGGTGACAGAGAAAAAGTTCATTTTGAGCTCCATTCTCTTAAAAATATGTTGCCATCAGTCGTAGTAAAGGTGAGGTTTCTATTATTTTTCTAAAACTTTATATGGTACTGAATTGCATTTTTCTTATTGCTGGAAGAAGATTTGTTATTATTGTGTATTTGGACTGCAGGGCATAAGAACTGTTGAACGTGCTGTTATTGCCCAAAAGAAACGTGAAGGAAAAGCAAGCGATCAAGAACTCCCAATGTACAACATGCTTGTTGAAGGGTTAGTTTTCTATATTTTCACAATTTTCTTATTTCTGAAATTAATGATTTTCTATTTTGGAAATCCTAGTACCATTTCAGCCTCTATTTTTCATGAAACTTAGATGAGTCTTTGTTCTGAGTTTCTGGACATCTATTGCTGTTAAAAATGCTTATTAAAGGACTAATGGGCATTTTAAGCCACTTTTATTTATTGCAGTGAGGCCACAAAACAGTTCCAATCATCTAATGAATCTGATCACCAAAATAATTGCATGTATCTTCATTTTTCACAGTAATGCTAGCCAGACTGGTAGAAGCAAGTACCTTCCATCATAATGATGATTCCATATATAGAATTGGCTAAGATATCTATGGTAAAAAAGATCAATTCTTGGTTTAGAGAAATTTCAGCATATTGACCGAGCATGCATCTGTTGTAAAGGCTGAGATGAAATGTGGATGGTCAAGATAAGTTATCTGCTGTAAACAAATTTTAGTTATACTGGCATCCAATATTTGTCACTTGATGTTTTCCCCACAATAAAAAGCATAATTATTGATGAGTTCATTCCACAGTTTGTTCCAACCTTCGAGGACTCCCTAAGAATCCCTATAGGTGAGACTTCAGTGAGTCTTGACACAGATTTGAAGGCATACTCCCCCACTTTCTCGTCTTTTTTCATTATTTTCTCTCTTTCCTCCAAAAATATAATTCCACAGTAGCTCCTCTTGCCTTGATGAAATTTAAAGTTTACAAAAGAGTGGGGAAGGAATTGTTCTGTTGCTAAGAGCAATGGGATGATTAAGGCCTTTAGCAAGCCAATAATCCTCCTGTGAAATCAAGACTTACAACTCAAGCTAAAATACACTATCAATCTTCAACTGTTCCGTTTGTTATCCTCTTTGTGTACCTACCTTTCTTTTCAGGTGGATCAGAAAATCTTCATCAAGGGATGGAGGATGGAATAGAGTAAAGAAATTAGTTTTTTGATTGATAGTATTCTATTGCAGTAGCTAAAGTTCGTTTTGTTGCAGAAACATAACAAAATTGAATTTTGTTTTAATGAGACTTCTGCAACTACATTCCTGCCAGAAATTAGCCAGAAACCTCTTGCGAAAGCTAGTTTACTGAAAATAAGAGATGCTCAAAAAACTGACTCCACTTGCTCTCTCAATAAGAACTACAGGGTGGATTATGCTAGGTTGCCATATGTAGTAATTGAATAGATTATAAACCCCAGTGACCTTGCTGAAATGAATGCCTAAGCTGAGGTTTTTTCCCTACAATTAACTGAAATTTAATTATTGAGCCAAAATTAAGTTCTAAATTGAGTGACTACTGCTGAAATTAACACCGAGACATGCTTGCTATTTGGTTCTTAACCTTTTAGCTTTTACCCCAAAATATGAAAAACAATAAAAACACCTTGGTTCACTTCTCGTAATTGAGGTGGTTCATCATTCATGATAGCAAATAGAAAGTCATTACTGGTTGTCAACATGATTGCGCCTGAGCTATGCACGCTTAGTCTTTAAGAGGAGCTATCATTGCTTTAAAGTATACTGCATGAATATTGAACAGGTCCACAATGTGGTTCTTTTATGTTGTTGATTGTTACTGTAATGACCTCCATTATAGAGTGTGCTCTTAGGTATTCGATAGCTTGGATTCTTTTTTAACCAACACTTGTTGCATCTTTGTAGAACGGGTCTTGACCTTGTTATGGGGACTGAAGGAGTGGATGGGCGGAAAACAACAAGTAATCATGTATTGGAAGTTCATAAAATTCTTGGAATCGAAGCTGCAAGAAAGTGTATCATTGATGAGATAAAACTGACCATGGAAAGTCATGGAATGAGCATTGACAGCCGTCATATGATGCTTTTAGCAGATCTAATGACATTTAAGGTGTTTGTTTATCCCATTTTATATTATGTCATCCAAGCTTTAGCCAACAGATATCGGTGTTGCGCCATCCTCTTTGGACGTGCATTTTCAGGAAAATGTTTTTGCTTGTATATTGCAACAGGGTGAAGTTCTTGGAATCACAAGATTTGGCATTCAAAAGATGGACAAAGGTGTATTAATGTTGGCATCATTTGAAAAAACAGCGGATCACCTTTATCATGCTGCTGTAAATGGTAGGGATGACAAGATCGAGGGTGTTAGTGAATGCATCATTATGGGAATTCCAATGCAGCTAGGCACTGGAATACTCAAAGTACAACAGAGGTAAGAACAGCAAGATTTGCTCTTATATATATATATATAAAGGAACTAGCTTAATTCATCAAAACTCACATTCTGCATGCATGTCTTGCAGTGTTCATCAACTATATTTCCTTATGAAAATTGAATTCTTATGGATGGTCTTGCTTTCATTTTCTTTGTTTCTCTTGCTTTATTTCCTTCGTGCATTAGATGTCTCTGCATTTTCTTTATTTGAGATATTCATGCACCTAAGATCCTTTTCTTAGCTTACCTATTTGTTCTTAAAAATACATGTAACCACATTGCCTACATATCAACTTGCATGTAGCTTAAAGTATTAGTGGTAGAATGTTACGAGGAAAACATAGCTTTCTTTTATAGAAGTGCCATAGGAACGGGATCATTGAACTAGATATTAAAATCCTTTGAGCCCCAGAATGGTATATATTACTATAAAGTGTCACAGTTGGGCGAAATTTTATCAAATGTTGAGGAATTCATTACTAAATTATAGTTTACCAATATGCAAACTTGCACAGTTCATCAGAACCTTATATTTTTACTTTCCTGGAGTTGGTTGATCACTTTCAAAGGAGTTCTTTGAGGACAAGTAGTATGAGTTTCATTTGCAAATATAATGAACTTAGTTTTCATTCGGTTCCAAACACAATATAGAAAGCATTAGTCTTTTTTCATTTGCAAATATAATGAAAATTCATTTGGTTCCAAATACAATATAGGAGAAAGCATAAAGTCTTTTTTTCATTTGCAAATATAATGAACTTCGTTTTCATTTGGTTCCAAACACAATATAAGAGAAAGCATTAGTCTTCAGGAAAATGCAGGCAATTCCTGAATACTGGTTTGCATGCTCTGAATTTCTTATGCATCAAAATGAGTAATGTTTTTCTGATGGAGTAATTCTGATGAGCCAATATGCTGATAACATTGTGCATAATCTGAGAGGGAGGCTTTAGCTAACTCTGTTTCTCTGCAGGGTTGATCCGCCACCAATGCTGACTTATTTATCGGATCCTATCATCTCTTAAGCATTTGTGATCATTAAGGTTCCAAAAAAAAGGAAAGAGAAGAAGCGAAAGCAGCTATTAGATATCTTTTCGTTACTGGGTTTAGGATTGGGTCAGAGCAGGGTCCAAAGGAGTAGGTAAATATCAGGTCAACTCTACGGACCAATACATAGCAGATCATTGCAGTTCACCTGGTGGAAATACATTAATGTCGGCTTAATCTATGAAGGTTGGAGAGATTATATGTCAAATGCAATTCCAATTGGTTTTAGGCTTTTCAATTTCCATTAAAATTGTGCAGAGAGAGAGAGAGAGATCACCCCCACTAGCTCCAAAGGAACATTTGTAAATATCAGAGCTAGTGAAGTATGAACTCCTGATAACATTTTTAACAGATGGAAGAACACAAATCGGCAAAAGATTGGCACTCTCCTGGAGTTGCAGTTCTAAATGGTATCTGCAAAGCAGCAGAATTTGGGTTTGCAGCCTTGCAGACAAGATGATTTTATTTGTCATATTAGCACATCAAGCACGCCCATCAACATTCAGTTTTCCTCCGATGGTGATGCTATCATCACCGGATTTTTATAGCCTTTTAGTTTTTGTTGAGAGCTGTGTAATGAGATTTTGTTCATGCAGAATAAGTCATAAAATTGATATTCATTTAGTTAAAAAAAATTATGTATTTGTATGTACAATGAAAAACAGCAAATGGTGGATGCCAGCTGAATAATTTCGATGGTCTTTCGCTCACGCTCAACACGGTGAGCACCATCAATTCATTTTTTCCACTAGTGCAAAGCCCGATACTGTGCAACAGGTCTTATTCCTTAATAATGCTGAAATCTACATTAGGATATTTGTGGCAAACTTTCAAACATACAGAGAATTCCCCTCACTAGTGTGCTTCGTTTCCTCACTTGAAAACATAACACTGCAACTCTGGCGGTACTTGTGTTTCTCAGTCGAGGACTGTTGCAAATGCTTGGGATGTTTGCATAAATTTATACAGAACTTTATTGCTCTCTCATCCTCCCCACCTCAGGAAGTTTTTTTTTTTTTTTACCTTTCTCATAAAAAAGCCTTTGATATCTAGTTAAAGAATTTTCAAAGAATACAGTTCACATCACAGGTATGTACTGAAAATATTGAATATAAGCTGAGGAAAAGAATCTTAGTAAATATGTACATGTGATTTGGACTTTGCTGTAGTACCTTCAGCTGGGATAATCACAAACAGTGATTTGCAAATGGGAATTACTATGCTCACCCGCATATTGCCTAATAAAGGCCCTTCTCCACCAAATCTCGAATGCTCTCTGAATATTTGGGCAGTCATCCCCCTTATTAAGGAATCGATCAAACCAGTTCAGCAAAATAGCTTGCTGTTGCAGCAATGGAAGGGTAAGAATTGTGCGTCCCAGTCCTTCCTCAACCAGTTTCTTATCAACAGATTTGCATGCCCTTCTGATCCATGCAAAGTCTTCGTAAAGAGCATCCAACCAGGTAGACAACAAGGAAAATCGAGTTTCTTTTGGTACCAAGATTTGACCTCTACCAATTGCAATGCATAATTGTGAAGTAATCTTACTGATCTCGTGGCGGTAGATGGTAGGAATCTTTGAATGGAGAAATGCAAGCTCCTTCTGATCTGCCCATAATCTCACAAATTCTTCTGCTGTTTTTTTATCAATTAGAATATCAACAATCCACTGCAAATTTTCAGCTTCTCGAGCTATTTCACTCATTAAGCCTCCTTGATCGCGCTTGCCATCATCCACACAGGAAGCCTCTGATAAGCATAGAACAAGAGAACTAAGACATCCATGGCATAGGGAGTAAAGGGTGTCTTTACGGATATCGAGCCTATTATCATGGTCTGCTGAATCTTCTCTAAATAATCGAGAAATTACAGTCTTCATCTCTCTCCGAGCTTTGTCATCTTTAGCTTGTAGGACACCATTCAGCAGTCTCAGGAAGATGTCATCAGCTCTTGAAGAAGTAGATAGTTCAAATGATACTCTTTGAAGAACTTCAGATGCTAAGCCATGAAGCTGAAGTTCATTGAGATGAGATATGATCTTTTCCTCTTCATCCTCTGACCATGGCACAGCTTCCAAGTATTCCAAGCCTGTCATAATCCCTGTATCAAACATGATATCTGCGGATACCTATAAAAGGCTAATAACATGAGCACTTTACCAGAACAGAAACACAGAAAGGAAAAAAAGAAAATCCATCATTCCACACATAAAAGATATAGAGGACACTGCCAGTGAGATGTATCCAAATTCAAACAATATTCAGTAAACACATATCACTATAGAGCAATCCAGAGCACCGAGATATCACAGAGGGACAAGATGTTTTCTACTGCACAAAAAAAGAAATGGAATTAAGAGATATTCTTCTAGCAACTAATCTTGCGCATCCCTCGTGAAAATGCAATCACAATGTCTGCCAACACTTAATTAACCAACAAAAGAAATGCTTTGTGAAACCACAACTAGTCAAAATACAACTTTTGGATCTATCTTTCAATTGTCCAACAATGCAATCAATTCTATAATCTGTCAACTGAATGCAACTCAAAGAGAAAACCCTCCACTCCCAATCCACCCCTCTGCACAATAAAGTCTGTTTCCATGCTTCATCTGGGAGTGGTTAGTTGTTCCTTTTTATACACAAATAAAATTAACAAGAACAATAAAAATGAACCTGCAATTTTCTCCCATTTATTCCACAGCTTGACCAGCAAGTAAACAAAAGAGAGGGTTCAAAACTTTTAATCACATATCAAACCCAGCGTATATAGACACAAAATATTTCAATAAATATATTATAATAACAACAACCTAGTTAAGAGTAACACATCTTCCAACTTGATTTTCCTTCACTCCCCAGATTCTCACCGCCACCAAAGTAAAACTAAAAATGAAATTGTTTCCAAATACAGAATAACTAACGGCACTCATCCAAATAGAACTAAAGAATTTAAATAAAACAAAAAAAATCAAACTAGCACTCGGCAAGCTAACAACACAAACACAGCCATATATAGACATAAAAATTCAGAAATATGTCATTACCTTGAGCAATGCCAAAATCTTGGTAACTTCCTCACCCATCAACCTCTTCTTCAAATCATCACAGTACATCAAAGCCAGAGTCTCCAAATACACCTCCACATCATCACACTCACTAATCTCAACAGAATGCATAATCCCCTTTTCTCTCTCTCTTAATTTCTCCCTGAAAAATCCACTCTTTTCCATCAAAACCATTTTATGCACATCACATGAAATTTTAAACCCATCTTTCCCAATCACTGTAAGCCTCACATCGCCCGCTCCCAGTCCACAATTATTCAAGTCATCAAATTCTTTAACAAGTTTTAAAATTTTAGATTGGGATTTATGGCGATTCTGTTCCAGGGCCTGTTCCTGAGACATCATTTGGAAGAGGGTGGGATGATGACCCGGGCGAGTTGATGGGTGAGTCGACTCATTGGAGTTAAAATGGGGTGGAGAGTTAAGGGCTTTAGAATTAGGAGAGCCTAAAACCCTAGACAGTGCTGTTGTCGAAGGAGTTCTTGAAGGTGAAAAGGAAAGTGTTTGGTCTGAGATAAACCCATGTTTTAGCATCGTGGAAACTTCTCTTGATGCTGCCATTTGAATTCAATTCAAGAAAACTGGTATCAAGTGCAAGAAACTTGTTCTTTTGGGTTCTTTTTTTCCCTTTTCCCGGGAAAATTATCAAAGCTGGATTCTTTCTCCGGGAAAGTAACTGGGTTTAGGTTTACGAAAAAGTGGAAGAATCCAAGAAAGAAGATGGAAAAGGTGGGGACTTTGGATCCGTAGTTGAATAATGGCATAGCCAAGGAGCTGATAAAAGTGAGTAAAATAATTATGGCGATTGCTTTTCTGTAACCTAAAAGAACGGTTGTTTTTTACGAATTGGGAGAATATATTATATTATTATTTGCTTGCACCTGTGGTCACGTGACTTGTTAGAAAAATAAAAACAAAATTAATCTTGATTTGTTCAATTTGGTCCCTAACAATTATTCCTCGCCTATCCTTAAACTTTCTTTTTATTTTTATTTTTATTTTGTTCCTCCTTCTCCTTCAGTTTTTTTTGTCATAAAATTTAAATTATATTTATCAATCATTTTTATAATTTCAATATAATTTAATTTATTTTTTTAATAAAATTAAAATCAATTATATTTGATAATTTAATTTTAATTACGTAATTTAATATTAAATTTAAATCTATTTATTATTTTTTAATTCTAGTAAAAATAATAAAAGTGACTAATAAAAAAATAGAGAGAGTACCATTTTACGTTATAAATTTCAAAAAGGCCCTTTTATGTTGTGTTTTTTTCAATTGCCATCAACTACTCAAATATATTCGTATTGGATTGAATCTTTTGACCTTAGGTAAACACCCATTAAATTCTTATAAAAGTGTTTTAAATTTTTAATTAAATATTATAATTAAAATTATCTTGGTAGAAAAATTATAAATTTAATAATAAAATATTAATGTAGCATGTCACGGCAATTTAGAAAATTTCACATGATATATTTTAAAAGATTTCATATCAAATGTTAAGAAATATTTTAAATTAGTGCCGCATGTCACATAAATAGTTCAATATTGAATTTATGATTTTTAAATTAAAGATATTTTAATTATAATATTTAACAATTATAATTTTTTTGAGAATTTCTTTTATATATAATTGAGTCGTTATTAAAGTATAAATTTAACCATAAATGTGGGAAAATAATGAGACTCCTGATGATACTTTGGTGGACTAATATTCAGTGTCATAAAATATTATAAAGTTAATTGGAATGAGTTGGCCAGGAGTAACTTTTTTTTTTTGGGTTACTGAGGAATTTAAAACAAGATTTCAATGTTGACATGCATGAATATATATATATGGTGCTTTAACTTTAAAAGTTAATTAAATTGGACATGGAATTTTTTTTTCTTTTTTAAGATGGGATAACAATTAAATTCCGATCAATTACAAAAATTATGGCTCTTTCAATCATTTAAACTATACTAAGCCATTTTTCGGATATAAAATTTACATATGTAGGTCCACGTATATAATATAACAACTATAGAAAATGTCATTTGCTTAACTACTTAGCTTGATTGGACATGCATATCAATAATACTATATTCATTATTTATTGTGTTGTAATCTATAGGACAAAGAACTAATAGATCTTGGTGGCATAGAATTATTCGTTAAAAAAAAAATTAAAAGGTGGTTAGAGAGAATTGACGGGTCATAAAATTATCTCGTGAATTGGTACAAAGATGCATAAAACCCTTTTTCCTTTTCATCCTCTCGTAATTTTTAGGGAAAATGATTGAATTAATCTATAATTTTTTTTTCTTTTGCTGCATTTCGCTAAAAATTGAATAAAAAAAAGGCATAAGTTGTTTCGATCACTTCTTCTTGATTATTTAGAAAAAATTGAGGCACCATTTAGATGGATAAATTATATGTATATGCGAAGCAACGTCAAGCATTGAAATTAAAGAGGAGTAGTTCGTTTCCCTAAATGTTGATTAGGATTTAGGAGAAGTCCAAAAAGGAATTCGACCAACTGAAATTATAATATGGGGCCACCACCACAGTATTAATTCCTGAATTTAAGGTGTAATGGTAATTAACATATTCTTCTGTTTTTCTTCAATAATGGCTGTCGGTACCAACTTCTTGACTTTTCTGTGATCTTATCTTTCTATCCCATCACATAAAAAGATGAATTATTGGTAAAGAAGTTTATCCTCCTGGACAAAAAATTATTTGGAAGGTCCATCAGAAATTGGTTCCTAATAATCAAGATTCGATTCGAATTGCACCCTTCACTGCCCCAATAATGTAATAGTTTTTTGTTTATATGCTCTAAATATGTTAGATTTTTAAGTCATTATTATTACATAAAGGTTCATAATTATACATAAATAAATAAATTAAAGAAATAAGCGGTTATAGTGATATTCAATTAATAAATTAATTAATTAAGGAAAAAAAAACTTCCAAACACTAATTAATACATATTCAAAGAACGGGAGAAGAATTATAACATCAGAAATATCAAATTTCTTACAAAAGCAGGCTCCATTTCCAATTTTCCATTCCAAGCAAAATCAAACCAAAGCCTTATTTATGGAGATGAAAATAACTTGAAAGCATGTAACGTCCTCAAAAAATTAAAATCTGCACCAAAATACATGAAATTATATTTTTAATTTAATATATTTTATTATTTTTTCCTATAATATAAATAAATTAATTAATTAAAAGAATTTTATATAATTACCTGTTCAGAAAACATTTGTTTGTAGATCCAGGAGTTGAGGATCAACAATTTTTGCTTCTTTTTCTGCTTCGGTATTGAAGAGAGGAGTAGCAAGCTCCGGAGGATTCTGAAAATATATACATATATGTGTCATCAAATTATAAAGCTTAAAAATTAATAGTGATAACCGAATTACTGCATTCGCAATTCCATAAGGGCTCGAGCATCAAAGTAAATGTTATAATTATTAAACTATATACTATGATATTATTTTCTTTTTTATTTTTAATTCTTCTAAAATTATTGATTTGATCGTCAAAATTTTCAATATAAATCATTTTTAAAGTGTGGTTAGCTGGACAGCCGTCAATTATGATTAGATTAATCCATAAATTAATCATGAGTAACTAAAAAGAAGAAATTACCATGCAGCGAACTAAAGCCCAGTTGATGCCCTTGAAAAAGGGATGGCGTTTGATCTCATTTGCACCTTCATGAGAACCCGATCTGTTTTTGGGATCTCTGTGCAATAATCTGTACATTAATTGCTTCGCTTGCATACTTACCTGCATCAAAAATAACCAAATATTGTTTTTTCATATATATATATATATATATATATATATATATATATATATATATATATATATATATATCAACAACTAACTAATTAATTAATTAATATTCATGAAAAAAGTTTAATTAAAAAAGAATATTGCACCTGTCTGCTTCCTGGAAATTTAAGTTCCTTATGAAGAATATTGGCAAATGTCTTTTGCCTTGTCTTTCCTCTAAATGGTGTGTATCCATAAAGCATTTCGTATAGAAGTATGCCTGTGCCCAAATAAATAAATAAAATATATATATATATAAATATATAAGTAATTTCAATTCAACTAATTTTGAATTATCAAATGAATTTTTTTCAGTATGTTAAATCTAATAGTAGAGACAGAGATTAATTTACCAAGAGCCCACCAGTCCACAGCACTAGTATGTCCTGCCCCAGTAATAACTTCCTGATAAAGCAAAAAATTAAATAAATTTCAGCATATATAATAGCTAGGACCCAAAATTAATGATACCATTAAAACAGAGTCTATCACCTTCATTTGCATTGCTTGAAGACAAAGAAAAAAAAAAGAGAAAAGAATATGCAGCTTAATAAATTTACGATTCTGCAATTCCTAAATCGAGCTAATAATTTATTTGGAAAAAAAATGTATTTTTTACTATTACTTTTATATTTGCAAAATAAAAATAAACAAACCGGAGCTATGTATTCTTCAGTGCCCACAAAAGAATTTGAAGCTCTCATGGGTTCAGCCATAAAGATTGGATCCTGCTCCTGCTGTTGTTGATTTTTCCTATGCCTTTTCTTTTCCTTTATAGTTGGAATCAAAAGCTGCAATACCATTATGTATAAAATAAATAAAAAGCCATTTAATCCAATTATTAAAATAAGAAAAAAATAATTATTAGATTAGATGAACAGAGTGTTATATATATATATATATATATTATTCAGTTTGAATCGAATTAAATCAGTGTAAGGATAAAATTATCTTAATATTAATTTTTACCTTTTATAAAATTCAAATTTCAAATTTTACTTATCAAATCATTTAAATCAATGAATATCGATACGAATGAAGTGTTGTTACGTACACTGAATGTATACTACACACCATATCATCTCCACTGAAGTACCTGAGGTATACTTGATGTCAAGCACGATAGATCGAAATCTGTCAATGACACGTGTCCATTACCCTGAAGTAGAACATTTTCCGGCTTTAAGTCTCTGTAAATGATTCCTGCGATAAACATTTATGCAAAATGCTTAACAATATAAATCAATTACAATTGTTTTTTTTTCCTTTTTTTTAAAAAGAAAATTAATTTCTACCTTGGCAGTGAAGGTATTCCAATGCAACAACTACCTCTGCAGCATAAAATCTGTAATCATCAAATATTTATGTCAGGCATCAACATCTGCAATTCTTCAAGGCTGAATCCAATGAATTGTACGTAAATCTTGAATTTTACTTACCTGACAGCATCTTCCTTGAGTACTTTGGTCGGCTGTCTATCCAAAAGCATGAACAGCTCTCCGCCAGGGCAGTAATCGGTTATCAGACAAATATGTGTTTTGGTCTGAAATGAAGCATATAGTGCAGGTAGGAAAGGATGATCCAACATGTCAAGAATTTCTCTCTCTGCACAAGCTCTATGCACCTGCATCGAACAAATGAAGTCATGTAGGCCGATCAAGAATGCTCGAAGAGACGAGATGTGATTATAGGATTAATTCCAATACCTTATTTCTGTTGAGCATAACATGTTTATCCATAGCTTTCATGGCAAAATACAGTCCAGTTCCATACAATTCTACCAAATGCACACTGTCATTCCAATTTCGGCAAAGTCAGAATTTGTAAGAGTACATATCCGTAAAAGTCTGATTAGTTTCTAAGAGACAAAACCTGCCAGTGTCACCAGATCCAAGAGGTTTAACAGGCCTAAAATGTTTAAGCCCTATTTGCTCTCCATCATCTATGATCTGGACGAATTATTCGAATGGTTAACGCGTATTGATTCGAGCTAAAGGAATTACTTACGACAAAGTTGTGATACCTTTTGGATTGCTTTCCAATATGGAGTGTCCCTCCTATGAGGTTTCGGATGAACAATCTTCGAGTGATTAGCCCATAAATCTTCTGGTTTCTGCAGAGTAATGCATACTTTTTGTTTACAGAACTGCATCACAAAAACATTTCTTGAGGCATGTACAAGCATTCCAGGATTTTACCGAATTGGCATCAGGAAGTTCTCTCACAGCTTCATCAACATTTTCTGCAGTTTGTTTAACCTGATAATGCGCATCAAACATATAAGCAAAAACTGCTGAAAAATGTAAAAGGAAAGCTGAGACAGAGTTGAAATTCAGACCCGTTTTTCAGTCTCTTCTGCAACTGTCTCCGGGATAGAATTTGTCCGTGGCTCGACATGCTCGCTACCATCTAGTTGTACTCCAATGAAGTACTGCACTTCTCCCTGTTAACAGAAACCTCTTTGTTCATAACAAATTCAAAAACAATCGCGTAGCTATAAAATGAATGAAATTCAATGAGGACTTGTACCTTCTGATCACGCATAGGTTGCAAATGGAACAAGTTCCAGAACTTCTTACCTGGAATATATTTCTCGATCAATCTAATCAACTATCTTCAAGTAGGACACAAAAATTTGAGAATAAGATATATATATATACTACGCATACCGGTCTTGGTATAGTTAATCAATTGCACTGTAACATCAGTCTGGTTATCAATTGCCTCCCTTATTTTCCTCACAGTTGCTGGATCAGTTTCAGGCCCTTGCAAAAATCTACAAATTCCAAGTATCATCAAGATTAACTACACAAACATATACCCTGACTAAACTACGCGAATTCAGAACGTTACCTGCAATTTCTGCCTAAAATTTCTTCGCGGCTATACTCTGTGAGCTCCAGGAAGCTATCAGAAGCAAAAATCTGAAAATTTAAACAGTCAGAAAGATCATGTATACAGTTTGACCTGGTATTTATGCCGATTTAACAGGACTCTTACAATGGGATTATCCGGTAGCCTTGGATCCGTAATGACAAAGTTTTTCTCTATACGTTCGAGTGTTGTAGCCAAATCAATACCCATTCTCATTTCCTTCTTCCTGACTTTATCGTCTACGCTATCAGGCCTAACATCATCATCGCTTTCTGTCCCTTCATCATCATCATCATCATCAAGAATAAGCGCATCATCGACGCTTTCAGCCTTGGACTGAGTACTTTTTCCTCATTAGCCTGATTCAGAAAACTCATATATGTCAAACAGTTTGCAAATGAATTGTGCTGTGCGCATGTTCAAAGTCATTTACTACCCCATGAAAGAAAGGCGAATCGATTTTCTTGTTTTTTTTTCAGGCAACTCATCGATGCGCTGCATTGAGCTTGAAGGCCTTCGGCTTGAAGGTACATTCTCCGATTTTCGCCTTTCTTTTCTTTCATATTCTGCATCGCCTCCTGATTTCCTGGTCAATGGGCGATTGCTGGATTCGCTAAGTGCACGAGGTCTCTTCACTGCTTGAAGAAGTTCTTCTACTGAACTCGCGGCCTTATCTTTCTGACGTGCTGCACAAATATTTAGATAATTAAAAATTGAAAGTTTGATTATCACGCTTAATGTACTGATTACTAATTAGCTAATTAACCCAATTAGTAAGTTCACATACTCACTAGATTTCCTAATAACAGTGACAAAAAAAAAAGGTTTTAATTACAATATTTAAGAATTTAAAGTATTTTGTGAAATAATTTTTTATAACTATATGGTTAAGAGGATATGAATTAAATGATCAAGATGAAGTTAATTCTACATTTTCTTTAAAAGTCTACTTGTTTTTTTGCTACCCAAGCAACAAATTTTGTTAGTCATTAATTATAATCACTATAATTATATTCGAACTCCAGACAATTAATCACTCGTAATTATCCTCTAACTCCTGATCATGAATCACATATGAATGATATTATTAAATGAACCAATAACTGGATAATTTTCAGGAAGAATGAAGATGATGACAGGCATAGAATACCATCATATCGGATCAAAGATTCAGGCAATCCATTAGGACGCAACGTTTTTTCTTTGGACCCCTCAGTAAATTTGCTGACTTCCACTTGCATCCTGCAAAATCAATAGACAGAATATGATTATTGATTTCGAACTATTCTTCAAAATTTAAGAGAGGCCAAATTATAAAATAAATAAAATTTCAAGGGGCTTTTATAAAATTTATGAGAGCAAAAAAAAAAATCTTAGGATATAACAATGTCCTCGTCCATCATTGTCAAGCACTGAATTTTAGCAAGTAACAAAAATAATTGCCATAAAAAAATTGAAGAAAAGTTAATTAGAATAATTGAGATGATATGGGACAATGGTACATGGTCTGGGAAGATTTCATGTGGTGTGTTATGGGACAAATCCATATAGCCCTACCGCATATTTGTAACTCTTCGTAATACAATCATTAGCGTTTCTTTGTGACATTTCCTGTAGCTGTGCCTTTATGTCTTAACATCCACAGTGAATTATGATAAAGATGCAAGACAAAATCCATTTTCAGGTCCCAAAATTTAAGAAAAAAAATTATACTAAATTTTCTTAAAAAAAAAAAAAATTGAAAGGACATTATACTTTAATATGATGTAATATGTGTAGTTTTCTATAAACGGTATGTTAGATGTATATTTCAGTCACTGTTGATGACGCATTATGCTGGCAAAATTTATTCTTGATTATATCTCTAAACTTCTAAAATTTTTCATATTGAATTACTGAATTTTTAAAATTTTTCACATTTGGGTCAATTTACAAAAAAATAATGCATCTTTTAATGGTAATTGAAATATATACACGTTAATTTTGTTAATTGAATATCGTGTTTTACATCATATTAAAATATAGAAATTTAATAAAAAAAATTTTAAAAGGATTCAATATAAAAAAAAAATTATAAGTTAAAAGATAGGTTTTGGCAAGATGCAATTGAAAAAGAAAAAGAAGGTAATAACTTAGAGGGGAAGTTACTAAGTAGGTTTTGAATTAAAAACTTCGTTGAATTAATATAGTGACAATAACATTGTAGGACCCAAATCAGAAAGAATATATGTACGTAATTAATATGAAAATGAAAGTGCCGGCAGAGAAAGTGCACCTAGTATAGGAATTTTTTTTTTCTGTTTAAATTTTATAATTATTTTTAAGTTAAAATATCTATTTAGTAAATTAGTAATAACTATTAAAAATAATTTTAAATTAATACTAAGAAAATCAAGAAAAAGACTTCTAATTGTCACATATTACATGAAAATTTTATTTTTATTACTAAGATCATTTCGAAAAATTATATTAAAAATAAGGGATACAGTGAAGATATGTATATATATGTATATAGGATTAGCGAGTTTTCTCTAATTTTATTACTAATTCCTTATATTAGGAGAAATTTCTTGGTGGGTATTTATTTATAAACCTAATATATAAGAGTCATGCATTGTTATGCAAATGCCAAACTAATTCTAAAATTTATTTTTTAAATGAAATCAAATTATAATTAGATTAAATTGGATGAAAATTATGAATCTAAATCTAAGTAATGTCATTTAAGTCTAGGTTGGATTACTAATAACAAACTACTCTCTCCGTGCTATTTTAAAAAATACTTTTTTATTTTTTATGAAAATTAAAAAAATAATTAAAATATCTTAATTTCATAAAAAAATTATAGTTATTAACAAAAATACCCTTTTATATTTTTAAAAATTTAATTTAATTATAGTTAAAAATACGGAGTGATAAAAAAAAATTTGATAAAATGTATAATAAATATATGTATACTTGTAAACCTATTACTCAAATTTTGAAAAAAATATTTAAAATAAGATAAAGTAAAATAAAAAAAAATAACGAACGATAGAAATATGATATGATTGATTATTCATAAATGAAATTAGTAAACAAAGGAAACTAACTAACCCAATATATTTGAGGACTTTGCCGGATTCATCTTTAATAGGAGAGATTGTAAGAAGGTTCCAAAATGGTGTCCCATCTTTCTTATAATTCAGCAATCTTCCACAGTAACTATTTCCTGCTTGTAATGCCTCCCTAATTTTAGCCACATCCTCTGGGTCCGTACCAGCACCCTGCAGAAACCGGCTGCATCCACAAGTTTATTATCCATGGCTACTCTTTCTTACCATTCTTGCTGCGATCACCGCAGTAGATATACAGTTAAAAGTAAAAAACATGGTTATAGTAAATTTAATTTACCAATTTCTGCCAACGACCTCTTTCGAGGTGTAACCAGTCATTTTAAAGAATCCAGCACTTGCATACATTATCGGGTGGTCGGGTTTTGTAGCATCTGATACTACAAACGTTTGTTGAAAAGATGATAGTGCATCTTTTATATCTTCAGATACTCTTGGAATTCCTCTACTTTCATCCTCCGATGATAACTCCCCGGAGCTCAGAACCGAATTGCTCGAATTCCTTCTGGACGTACCCGCTTTCGCATTATTCGGGTCGTCCCCGCCAGATGTTCTTAATCCCACTTGCGGTTTCCCCGTTTCCGTGTCGGTTTTTAGCACCAGACCCCACTCCGCCGCTCTTTTAGCTTGGATGCCTGCTTCTCCAGTTAATCCGGATTGATTTCGTGATAACGATGGCGACGATAATAATGATACTGGTGCAGCAGGTGATGTCGGATCCTTAATTGCCATCCATGACGATGTTTTCTCTTCCTCCCCACCCGACTTGAGAGAGACACTTGATGGGTCGGATTTTGGGCTTTCGTGGTGCTGCTCGACCCAAGTTTGCCAAGCGGGATTGGGGCGAAATGGCGGGTTGGTGGGTCGGGTGGAATAGTTGGATGAAGGATTGAATACCTCGAGTGATTCCCGAGGGTCTCTGGGTGGAACCGCGGATGATTGTTTTGACTTGCCAGTGTGTTCCATCTGCAAATCATAATTAACAAAAACTAGTTACGATTAATCCAAGCAATTAGTATTTTAGTGGATAATTATACAAGCTCATCATATAAATCTATGGGCCGCCTATAGCTGAATATCTAGCAAGTAAAAACAAACATATTCATGAAATTTCAATGTCAGTACTGAGTGTGGGGGCAATTTTATGAACTGGAATTGGGACATAAGAGAGTGATGTTTTGGACCAATAAATATACGTGGCTAGGATGAAGTATCCGAGTCAAAAAGCTTATATACATTTCAATGTACTGCAAGGAAAATTAAATAAAAAGCCAATATTTTATATGATATAGTATTTTAATTCACATATACCATTGTTTATCGTTGATTTGTTTTCTAAAATAAACCTATGAACTCAAAGAAGAAAAGATAATTAAAGCTGTTCAGACACTGCTGTTTACTGCACATGAGAGTGAGGATCAACAGAAACACCATGTAAAAAGAACAGCAATTTCAGTTTCTGCAAAATAGAGGAAACTACAGCCACACATCAGAAATTTAAGAAAGATTTAAGCATACCAAATTCATTAGAAAACTTGTAAGTTTGTAGACAGTGTACAGCAGCAAGAAATCGAGATTATGAATCTCACTGAATCAACAATAAGTATAATTTTATACTAGAGATTGAATGTAATAAGTTTATTAAGAAAGACATGCAAAAGCCAGGTGAAACAAAACATAAAAAAGAAGAAGGTTTATATATATACCTTGAAGAAGAAGAAGAAGCAGCAGAAGGAGAAGGAAACTAAAGAAGTTAATTGATTGGAATAAAGAAGAAAACATTCAGGTATTTCCCATCACTCTGGACCTCAAATTCACGTGGCAACCTCTCCTTCTCGGATCCCTAAGAGCTAAGGCAATGGGTTGGCAACCAAGAGAAGCAAAGCGAGAATTATAGATGAAGAAGATGAAGATACGAGAATATATGTAAGTTTCTTGTTTGCACGTTGCAGTATTGCTGGATGTTGCTTCTTATGTCTTTATGTCTCACTACTGTCTAAATTCCTAGAGAGTATAATTTCATTATTTCAAAATATTTTTCATTTTATTTCCTTCTTTTAATACAATAATTTGGTATTCAAAATCCATTATAGGTCTGATTAATTTAAATTTTTGCTGAACATATCTAAAAAAATTCAAATATTTATTAAAAACGGAATTCAAACCTTTTTATTTTAGTGAAAATCAATATTAAGAAAAAAAATTTGGTTGAGATAAATAGTCAAAAATTAAAAAGATAAGTTTATTAGAGGTATGAATTAAAAAAATATATATTAATAATTAAATATTTTTCAAAGACTCTGATGAGATGCCAATTGTTAAGTGACATTTTAATTTTTTTTAAATAAATTATTAGATTTTTTCAATTAAGCACAATAATTTTGCTGCGAATGAGCTTAGGGAGAGTGGATTACGTAGATATCTGGCAATTTAGAGAGGCGTATGAGGAGTGGACACGTGGCAAATCGGGCTGGTCTTGGATTATGAGTTGCCCAATTAGTAGTAACACGTTGTCATCCAAAAACTAAAAAGGAAACTTTTTTCTTTGTTGAGTTCCAATCAGCTGCGAAATAAACTTATTTTCATTTTATGATAGTTTCTTACTTAAATAGTATTCATATAATGTATAATAGTTAATAAATCAAATTAATAAATTTAAAATATATATCTCAAGAAATTTATTATTATTTTGAATAAATTAGATTAATTAAAAAATTAATTACAAATTTCAACAATATACAATTTTCAATTACATCGTAATTTCTCAAATTGATCTGAAAATTTTATTTTATTATTCAATGATGCAGTCACGTAGGAAAAAAGGGTATATATTTTTTAAATTTAAATTTAAATATTATTTTTAAATATAAATTTTAGGTTTCGCTGCTGTTATGATTTAATTATGAAAATATTTTAGGGTTGAAATGATTATTACACGTCATTACATTAATGAATTGGTGATGCAGAGAATATGATTGAAAGAGTACGCCCAGAAGGCAGGTCCCACAGCCACGTGAATTACTTTTGGGAGAACAATCTTATCTGTTCACGGCTGTAACATGTCAAATCCCAGGCACTGGCCAAACACCCCCTCTCTCCCTCTCCATGTGGGCCCCATGCTTTTATTCACTTCCATTTTTCCAATCTTAGGTGGACATCAGACATGACATGAGAATCCCACCCGCTTACACTATCAACCCGGTCCGATTCAGATGAATTAATTTAATATTAAAAATTTATTTAATTTAACAGTTTAACCATTTGACGGTGATAGCGATAACTAATAGTTGATTGAAAAAATATAATAATTTTATTTGATAAAAATTTATCTGTAATTATTTATATTAAATTATCATTAGTTAATATACATATATATATATGTGTGTGACATCTAAAAAAAGATATTCCAACTGTAAAATTAATTTCAATACAATGAAATAACTCAAATTCAAGCCTCCATTTTTCCATTCCTCGTATAAAAAATCATATTTATCCGCATAGTTGAGTTGTTATTATTATTTATAAAATTTATTGATGTAAAGAGTTGAAAAATACTATATAATTGGTACAACGATACTATAGTCTAAATAAAAAAATTAAAAATGAAATTAACCACCGTATGATGAGAAAAGATTTTAAGGTGTAGTATTTCAAATAACAATTGATTGGAACAACAATCAATTATCTAGTTGATTGAAAAATACCTTTAGAGTGGTAATTTGATACAAAAAAAAGTTAGTTATCAGTTATCTCAAAAAATTAAACCAAACACTCCTCAAATTTTTCTCATGGGTTGACAGGTGACTAACTTTTATTTTTTATTTGGATTATAATATTATTTTATTAATTATAATTTTCCTATAAAAAATAATTAAATCAATAATATCTCTTGGCTTATGAAGAAACTGAAACGTTATAAACAATAACTATATAATAGTAATTGTTAATTCATATATATATACACCCATAAAAGCTAACTTCATTTGGTTATACGTGCTTATCGATACGGTAATAAGTATATATAGGAAGTCTTTAACACAAACAAATTGTTTATTTAACTGATTTTTGTTTCAATTCTTGAATTGAATTGAATGAACCATTCTCTAGGGTGAGAAAAAAAAATAAAAAATATGGTTAACGTCTAAAATTAAACCAATTTTTTCAGTTAATCAATTCGATAGACTCGATTACGATTTTTAATTTTTATTATTTTTTGTTAATGGTCACGGTTTAGGTTTTTAAGCATGAACTGATTAACTGGTTTATACTCACCTCCGTCAATCTCTAATGCTTTAAATCTCATTAATATATTTATAAACTAAAGAAAGATGTGAGAAATAAAATAAAATAAAATTTGAGCTTATTGTTACTTTTATGACAACATATATACTTGTTTACATTTATGATACCTTTGAAATATACTATGTTTAGATAAAAAGAGGACGTAAAGGAAATAAAAAGATGAAAATATTAAAAAAGAAAAAGCCAAAAAAGTGTTAATTTCCTTTTCACTTTCTAAGATCCTTCTTTATTTTTTTATTTAGAATCAGAATATAAATGTTTTCAACTTTTTTTTGCTTAATTGGCTTAATTTAAGAAGAAAATTTTATTTACTAGACATTAATATACTAATTCATTCAATTTTAATTGATAAATCTTAACTTAATTTCAGATAAAAGATACAAAACTCTATGTTGTGATCCCCTTTTTTTTCCATTGAAATAAAAATAAAAAATAAAAAGGGTTTTATAAGTAATATGATTATAAAAATATTTGTAATAAATGAGTTATGATGATAGATAATTTCATGAGGATGGATGGAGACAAAACATATAAGGGATAGAGCTTTGATGATGAGATTCCGTGATGATTGTAGCATCGAGTTCTTTGATCCACAAAATTCGGAAGATACCAAAAAGAAGTTGCATGTCGTTGGCTGCCTCTACTTTGCCCTCAATGTTGATATAGACTATACATTATACCAAAGCTTAAATTTGGGTGATGTCTACAGTATACTTGATGGCCACTTTAATTTTAGTTCATTAATTAACACATGAGATATCCTGATATAATGTGATAAAAATTAGATCTGTCAATTTTTGTATTCTAACTTGAAATTCAATCCAAACCTATTGTATTCCAAACATGAATCCGATTTCGAAAAAACCATATGACCTGAATCGAACATTAAGCATCGGGTAAAGTTTGATCCAAAGACAACTTGAATGACTAGCATTTTTTTTTAATTATTGTAATATCCTATATTATTATTATAAAATATAATATATTAATTGTATATAATCTAAATATATTTATCATATAGAATTGTGCAACAATGAACCAGAACTGAAAGTCAAATTAAACTAATGAACAATTCAATCTGTTCTATTACAAGTTAATGTAGTTTTAACCTAATACTACAAATAATAATACAGGCTAAAAACCATAAATTATAATACTATATCGGTTAATTTTAATAATACATAGATTAATACTATACAAATTAAAATAATATATGTAACCATCCAGATATATAATATACTTTGAATTTTGGATGAATCCTGAATTTAGATATGGTACACGATAATTCAAACTACATATTAATTGTTGAATGCAGTGTGCACAATACATACCTGCAACTATTTAATAATAAAATTAAAATGCCATGCAAGTATTCGAATATTTGTTTATGTTGTTAGCATGAATAAGTTCGTGAAACTATTTAATGATGCACTGTTGTGCTTGTATTTTTTTTTAGGATAAAGTTTTAAAACATCACTGTTGTTAAAAAAGAAGCTTCTTTTTTTAGAAAAAAAAAATATTATTAAGGAAAAATTATCATCACGCTTAGATTTTTTTTTCCCTTCTTTTAACCGATTAGATTTGATAAGGAAATGTACATAAAATCAAAATTTGCATTTTTGTCAATTTCAGTATAACGATACGTATTTATCATGTTTGAATAAAATAATAAATAGACAGAATATTACTCTGGTTTTACAAGATAAGAAGCGAATTTGGACTTCCAACCAAAATTTTTGTCAATTGACTTTAACATTAATAAAATAATGAATGGGTTAAGTTCCTTCAGCTGAGGTTGTCGTCACCAAATATTAATTTGCCTGAAAACTTAAAGGAATTAGGCAAAAAATATTGAACCGTAGCCATTAATTGGATATTAATTGCTTAGAAGTCTATCTTCATAATATCTCGGTTGTATTCTGGTTTGCATTGTTGTTGACGTCACCTAACTTCCTTCTTAAAAATCAATGAAATACATGGAAAAAGTAAAGCTGAAAGAAATATATATATATATATATATATATATATAGAAAAACAAATTGTTAGCCTTAGTGATTATATATTGATTTTATTAATAACTTGTTCATTTTTGGTATGGGTTTGAATATCTACGTTACGTTTAATTTTGGCTCATCTCTATCGTATTTGGTATTGGGTTTAGATATTTACCTATTAGTATATTATACCACTAAATAATAAAGGCTAATTATAATTAAATATATTAGATTTTTTTTATCACGTTGAGATGACTAGAAGAAGAGTTTATAAAGTTAAATACAATCTGAATTAAATGTGGCACCTAAGCATTGCTGAAAAAAAAAATGGCGCCCTAATATTCACAATCCGAACACTTGTATTCCAAGGAGTCATCTTTCATTAAAAAAAAAAAGGCTAAATGTGTAATTTATCCCTTAAAATTTGATAAAAAAAATAATTAATTCTTTAATATTTATTTTGGTACAATATTTTTTTAAATTTTACAAATTGAAGCAATATCATCCTAAAACTGATGAATTTATTATTTTGACTATTTCGTCAATTTACTGCTGACGTAGCATTGGAATTATACCAAAAACAGTGTTACGTAATAAGACTAAATGTGCAAAAAAAACCTTAAAATATTTTAAAAAGAGCAGTTTACTCTCTAAATTTTATAAATTAGGACATTTTAATCCCTATTGATGTGACATACTTATACTATATCAGCAATCAACTGACAAAAAATAATCAAAATAACAGATTCGTTAATTTTAAAGTAAAATTGCTCTAATTTATAAATTTTAAAGAAAATATTACACTAAAATAATTTTTAGGATGTTAATTGTTTTTTATTAAATTTTAATTATTTTTTTATCAAAATTTGGACAATGTATTGCACTTCAAGCCAAAAAATGCTTTTTTTGGACGGTGAATTGTACTTTAAGCCAAAAAAAAAAAACAGACCCATGATCTTGTTAAGTACTCATCTTTTAGCTGGTTATTGTTAGGAATATTTATCAATTTTTTAATAGGCAACTTACGTGTTATTTAATGAGCCAAAATAAACAGGTAGCAAAATAATACCTAACACGAATATAAAATTTTGTTAAATTTTTTGAGACCCATGATCTTAACAAGTACTCATCTTTTGGCGAGTTATTGTTAGGAATATTATCAATTTTTTAATAGGCAATGACGTGTTACTTAATGAGCCAAAATAGACATGTAGCACAAAAATACCTAACACGAATAAAAATATTTGTTAAATTTCTCGGCAGGGCGCACGAGGCCCTTGCTGTAGCGCAACGCAGGGCCGACGCTCGAGGTTCCCAGTAGCAAGCAACTGCTCTGGAACCTCCCCTTGACAAAATTAATTTAATATCATGTGAGCACTTGGCTCACGTATCAGATATTACACTTGATCTTAGCCAAAAGGCCGAGAGAGGTATGAGTTTTATCCACTTCCAGACTTCCTTTTTACATCAGCGAGTTTTATTCGCTTCCAGACTTCCTTTTTACATCAGCACTTTGTTTTTGTGCTTCTACGCCTTTCGGTGTGGGATCTATGGAACTCGTGAAAAGCCTTCCTTGTCAATATATGCACATCAAAAGACGAGAAATTAGCATCTCGTTCCAGTATGACGATTTCAGTTAAATTTACTTGTTGCAAACTAACTTCACAAATAGTCTAAGTTTTCTGCATCGGTTGGGTTCGGATTTTGCACGCCCTCTTAATTGAGTTCAAATCTTAAGATAATTTAAAAAGAAATGTTTTAGGTTTAAATACTTTTAAGGCATGGAAAAAAAATTAAAAAAAGTCAATTCATTAATCCGAAATATCATAGACAATGACCCAACGAAACTCAAAAAAAGTTCACAAAATTGATTTTATAGGAAATTCAAATAAAAGTGATCCAATAACATGATACGGTATCATCGACATTATCCATATTATTAGTGAAAAATTTCGACTAATGTGCAAAATGGTATTCCTGTTTCACCCAACTTGATAATTTTAATTTTTTATGCAAATTAAAAAGTATAGTTAATTAATATCAATTCTATAAAATTTTCATTTAAATTTATTAAAATATCTTTTTATCAATTTTCTATAATCATATATTTTTCAATCCTTACGAGTCCTTACTTGAACTAGAACGTGTATATGTCATTCCAAAATGACCTATTAATATGGGGTCAATTTCACCCATGGTCACTGAACTTAGGCCATATTACCCAAAAGTAACTGACTTATTTTTTCTAACATAAATGTCACTACCTTTTTTCATAAAAGTCATGTTCACCGGTTTCCGACGACGATCTTGGCCGGAATGCTGACGTGGCATGCCACGTCATCCGCCACGTCAGCAACCCTTGCCGAAATGATGACGTGGCACGCCACGTCATCCGCCACGTCACGTGAAGATGCCACGTCAGCCGCCATGTCACCTGTTGAAATAAACAAATGAGAAAATGACACATGTCAACCCATTTGGCTTAACCAAATCCAAATTGGGTCATCCATCCAAATTGGGTCTTGCTAAGGTAATGGGCCTCCAACCTTATAAACCCATGCCACTCCCTTTCTCTTTCCAATGTGGGATATGGGAAGTTTGAGAACATGATATTTTCATGGTTTTTCTAGCTTTTTTAACCATTGAATCCATCACATTTTCATAATTTTTTTTGCTTTAACCATTTCTAATTCTTTCATGGGATGTGTATGTGATGGTTAAAGCCAAAAAAATTATAAAAATGTGATGGATTCAATGGTTAAGAAAGCAAGAAAAACCATGAAAAAATAAAGTTTGAGAAGATTATTCTTTTTTCATGGTTTTTCTTACTTTTTTAACCATTGAATCCATCACATTTTCATGGTTTTTTTGGCTTTAACCATCACATACACATCCCATGAAAGAATTAGAAATGGTTAAAGCAAAAAAAATTATGAAAATGTGATGGATTCAATGGTTAAAAAAGCTAGAAAAACCATGAAAATATCATGTTCTCAAACTTCCCATATCCCACATTGGAAAGAGAAAGAGAGTGGCATGAGTTTATAAGGTTGGAGGCCCATTACCTTAGCAAGACCCAATTTGGATGGATGACCCAATTTGGATTTGGTTAAGGCAAATGGGTTGACATGTGTCATTTTCTCATTTGTTTATTTCAACAGGTGACATGGCGGCTGACGTGGCATCTTCCCGTGACGTGGCGGATGACGTGGCGTGTCACGTCATCATTCCGGCAAAGGACTGCTGACGTGGCATGCCACGTCAGCATTCCGGCCAAGATCGTCGCCGGAAACCGGTGAACATGACTTTTATGAAAAAAGGTACTAAGTTCAGTGACATTTATGTTAGAAAAAATAAGTCAGTTACTTTTGGGTAATATGACCTAAGTTCAGTGACCATGGGTGAAATTGACCCATTAATATGCTAATAGATCGTTTAATAACGGTTTCATTTATCACTTTATTGTGAAGTGCATACATAAAAATAAAATAGGAGGATGTATAATTAATATTTTTTAAAATTAAAAATTATCAAGTTAAGTGAAACCAATACAGTACTGGATAGTTTATACTTTATATTAATTTTTATAGGAAAATGATACTATTAGTTTTTGCACAATATGAAATATTTAATTTATCCATCAAAAAAGGAAACATATATGAAATGACCCGATCCATTTAAGTCAACATAGATTGATTCTAATCCGATAAAATTTTTTGGGATCATACAAGTCGAGTCATATATAAATCATTTTTGGTGTATATAAATCTCAAATTTCTAATCTCTTATTTGTCTCACTTTATTTCTGACACCATCAACTTTAAAATTTCGGCATTACAATAATATAATTTTACTGATAGCTTGATCGTTCAATTTTAATATTTTTGAATATTGAAAATCAAATTTATATAACCAAAATTCTATTTAAAAAATGAACTGAAAATATAAAATTGATTTCAATCCGGTCCAATTTGATTTTTGGTCTGATCCGATACAGTAAGGATCAATTCAAGTTTTGGTCCAACATTTTACTCGTAATTGTGACCCGAAATCTTATCCAATTTCGTCTAAAAAATAAGTGACTGGACCCGAAAGTGACCTAAAAATTGATGATTTAGAAAACTCGATCCCGAAAAGAACTGATTTAATTCCAACTCGGACCCGCCCGACCTGACCAATTTGCAAGTCTAATTGAAAGCATATTCTTTTAATTTACTCATATGATGATATGCATTTGCAATTTCTTTTTCATACTTGCATTCTGTAAAGGGAGACGATTTGGAATATTTGATTAAATCTTGGAATATAAGTAAATAATTATATAATAAAAACCAGTATAAGAGGCAACTAATAGGTTCTAAAAACATGCAGAGGAAGCACTCACTAACTAATTTGCTAATTTAGTTATAACTTGCATGAAATAAAGCTGCTCATTTCTTTAGCCGGATTTTCTAGCTTTAAAGCATCTTAATGCTTAACATGCTTGACCATATATGAGAAATACTCGCATTTTAAGTTGGTTATTTTCAAACCGCAAATGGCACTAATAATAAAACATGTCAGAAAATAAGAAGGCACAGAAAAATATAAAATAAAAATCACAATTTTCTCTATTCAGATCCGAAGAATTCTCAATCTAACCTTTCACATCCAACTCCATGAATGGGAAACATAAAGCCAAGCATCACAAAATAAAGCGCCAAGAAAATCAAGAACAGTCATAAATCTTTCAAAGAAAAATGTCATCATCCCAGCAAAGATTACTATCACAACTAGGCTTTAAAGCGGTAGTATTTTGGTTCTTTTTCGTTCTTGGAATGCTTTACATTGTTTATTCTTCCAATCTTCTCTTAAACAAAGGTCGCCAATGTCTGTCAGAAGATGAAAATATTAAATTTATAACCAATGTGACCACATCAATCCGAATGGATGATGATGATCAGCAACAAGATTTTTCTAAATCAATTCAGCTTCCTCAAAGATCACAGTCTTACAATACAGAGCTGAAGCACATTGTTTTCTGTATAGCAGCATCGTCTAAGCTGTGGGAGAAGAGAAAGGAGTATGTGAAAATATGGTGGAGGCCAAGAGAGACTAGGGGGGTAGTTTGGATGGATAGAATGGTAAGGACTGGACTAGATGAAGATTTGCCTGAGATAAGAGTTTCTAAAGAAACATCAAAATTTAAGTATTCGAATAGGCAAGGACATAGATCAGCAATAAGGATATCGAGAGTGGTTTCTGAGACCTTAAGGCTCGGATTAAAAGACGTTAGATGGTTTGTTATGGGAGATGATGATACTGTTTTCGTTGTCGATAATGTGGTGAGAATACTCTCCAAATATGATCATAGGCAATTTTATTATGTAGGTAGCTCCTCAGAAAGTCATCTTCAGAATATATATTTCTCTTATTCTATGGCGTACGGGGGAGGTGGGTTCGCCATAAGCTATCCATTGGCACAAGAGTTGGTTAAGATGCAAGATAGGTGCATTCAAAGATATCCTGGATTGTATGGAAGTGATGATAGGATTCAGGCTTGCATGGCTGAACTTGGAGTCCCACTCACCAAGGAAACAGGGTTCCATCAGGTATATTTTTAATACCCTTGATCTAATTTTAACCATTTTTCAAGTTTCTATGGCTGATCGGTTGAGGTGCTGTTTTTACTGGTAGCTAGCTAAGCAACAATGATACTAAGCATAGTGATCATCGCTTGTGTTTATGCAGTATGATGTTTATGGAGACCTTTTAGGCCTCCTGGGATCACATCCTGTGACTCCATTGGCATCACTTCATCACCTTGATGTAGTGGAGCCAGTATTCCCGAGAATGACAAGAGCAAAAGCCCTCCAACACTTATTTTCAGCGGTCAAGCTTGACTCAGGAAGCATAATGCAGCAATCCATATGCTATGACAAGAGAAGGTATTGGTCTATCTCGGTCTCTTGGGGCTTTGTTGTTCAAATCTGGAGGGGAGTAATCTCTCCCAGAGAGCTCGAGATGCCTGCAAGAACATTCCTTAATTGGTATAAAAGAGCAGATTTTACTGCATATGCATTCAACACAAGGCCTGTAGCAAAGCACCCATGTCTAAGGCCCTTCACTTTCTACATGAACACTACTAAGTATAACCGATTTAGAAAGCATACAATTGGCATCTACAATCACCATGATTCTCGTTCTCATGATTGCCGATGGAGGATGCCATCCCCAGAAAAAATTAACTCTATAGTAGTAGTGAAGAAGCCAGATAGCCTTCGGTGGCAGAAGGTAAGGCTTGGAATGCATCAAACAATTTTCTCTGCTATTGTTGATGATATTGCTAACCCTAATCAAATTTTCTTTGCAGTCACCAAGAAGGGATTGCTGCAGGCTGATGCCATCAAACAGACCCTCAACTATGAATATACGGGTGGGGAATTGTAAAGAAGGTGAGATTAGTGAATTGTAGAATGGAACAATGAGGAGCTTATATCGTTTTTCTATGATTCTATCTTATTTCCCAAAGATTGCCCAGCACATACAAGAATAAAAATTAAAGCCAAGGGAGTCAATGGAAACAGAGCTCAAGAAATCAACTTTATTAGCTTTTACCATACAAGAATGTTTACAGAAGCAGAAAAATTTTGATTTACTTTGTCGATGAGGAACTCACCTGCAAATTTTCATTCATTGTTCTATTCATCTATGTAAATTTGATACAAGTTCGTCAGCGATCGAGTTTTCTCTACAAAGTATAGTTAGCAACTAACGAGTCCTGCTTTCTGCTGCAATCAGAATATTGATTTTGGTGCGAATTGTTTTTTGTCATTTTCTACAAAAACTTTCTACTAATGATCATCAATCAGTTTTACTTACTGGATGAGCTTCTTCAGTTTCATTATTGATGGTGAGCCTATGAGCAACCAATGCAACTGGGGAGGAAGCAGATGCCAAGATTGCTAGCTCGACATGATTATTATTGAGAGGCTGTGGCATATTAATATGATGAATTGCTACAATCTTTCCATCCTTCATCACCACATTCACTGCTTTCAAATACATACAAAACATGGTTAGAACATGAGTAGAGTATTTCATAGATGAGGAACTTAATCAATGTTAGAATATGATATAACACAATTTTATATTGAACCTAGAAGATGACGTGGCATTTCATTCCTCGAGAATCAATGTGATTCCCTTCTAATGTCAAGACCAAAATTCTAAGTAACAGATAGAGTCCAAAAGAGAACCCTAAAATTCGATGCTGCAATAAGAGAAAAATCAAAGAAACAGAAATTTTTGCTTGCAGAAAACTGCAAACTGCATATATAGTTTTTGTTCTCATGAATCTGTAAGGCAGCATTCTCACTTTCAAAAATAACCAAACAACAACTCAATATTAGGCAGTTTCTCTTTTCAAGAAATGACCAAAGACAAAGAAATCATAACTAACAACCAAATTGACCAAAATCCAGAAATCAAACAACGAAAAGAACCCAAAACAAGAAACAAAAGAACAATCTTGAAATCATTGAAATTGAAATGAAAAGAATACCTGGGGACGAGAACCACCAAAGAGTGAAGAGGCAAAACATGACAACAAAAGGAATAGCATGGACCAACTTCTGGGAGGCTGATTTCCTGAAACAAATGGTGGAAGAGCGAAAGTAAAGAGGAAGAATTTGGGGAGAGTCATCCATTGAAACGCGTCTTGGTGAAGAATATTTAGGTTGTTGGTGGGCTGTGTTAACTTGATCATCTTGAGATTTTCCTCTGGTGCTCGAGATGAGCTTGCTGGTCTCTGCTGCATTTACACAAACAAGATATGGGCACTATGAAAGTTTAGGGCTTTTTACCGAAAGACTGCGCCAACATAAAATTGGAAATGTTCCCTTTTCTTGTCAAACATTTTGTCGATCGTTTTGTTCTCTTTTCTTAATCATAAATCTCAATGTTTTCGGTTGTACGTTGCTGAAAAGTTGCACACTTTGCAATTTGCATGTATATTATAAGCTCGCTCAAACTACCAATTTCTTGCGAAAGTGCTCTTTATAATATACATGCAAAATGTTAATAAAACTCGTTTCATTGGACTAAAGAATGAGAATTTTGGAACAGTTTGTAAGCAAAAGAGGAGAGAAGAAAAGGAAGAAAGTACCCATTTTCCCAGTTGGAAATTCTAACAAACTTTTCTGATAATTGCTTGAATGAAATTTATATATCAAAAGTAACAATAGAAAACTTCCCAGAAAACCGACCATTATGGGAAATTCATATAATAAAATACCCAACAAGTCAAGCACCATGAAATTTAATCTTTAAGCTTCATCACTCTCTTGGTGATGGCTTTTCCCTCACGGGAGCTCTTCTTTCTTGCTTACAAAGAGCTCAAAATCCTTTCATTCCTTGGACACTTCCTCCTGGCAAGCTCATATGGAAGGCAAAACGACAACGTTTTGAAGGCTGTGACTAAAATTTTCTCTTTAATTTTCAGTATTTTATCAGATTTTTGTTCAAGTATTATTAAGGTTGAAGATATTTATTTATCCCCAATTAACAATGCAAATCAAGACTAAGCTTGGAGTGGTAAGCTCGTCTATTGCAAGATGTGCCCTAGTACGCACTATATATATATATATATTTCATCAAATAGTGTGTATGGAATAAATGATCATACTTCTACACTTTCTCCATCTCAAATTATAGTCCAATTCCATTTTTACTTTGTTGAAGAAAAGATAAATTTTATTACTATAAAATGTAATTTTACCTATAGTTTATCAATTTTTTTTTCATTTATATCATGTATGATATTGTTGAAACAAAAAAAAATCTTCTATTAAAAAATATTTAAGTTAGAGTATTAAATATCAAGTTGTTTTAATTTTTATTTGAAAAAAGATATAAATAATTAAATGAAAATTTTTTAATTATTGAGAAATTAAATAAGGGCAATTCACAAGTTAATTGTAGGATAGAAATAGTAAATGACTACTATAAAATAAGTTTAATGCATACTTTGTACCTTAAATTTGACCCTGAAATAATTTTGTTACGTACTTTAAATATTTGAGTGCCCTATTACACACCTCAACCAAATAAAAATTATAGCCATTACATCTCAAATAGTTACATTATTAATTTATTTGAATTGTAATTGATAATACCGTATCATTTTTTAGGCCCAAACAAAGTCTAGGCCTAAAATTCAGAGATTTTGGCCTCAAAGATGCCTAGCGCGTGACAAACAAGCACTAAAACATTGGTTGGATCGAACTGATAGGATTGATGAGACTGGCAGTATCATCAATCCGTTAACATAGAGCAAAGCCTACGTCTTCAACCTGCTCCTTATCACAATGTCGTTCTCTTACTCTGACATCCATGTAGCCCTATTTAGGTACTTGAGTGCGCTTCAAGTATTGTAAAATAGTGTCCATAAAAACCTTTTCACTAATATTGGTTGGTTCAACTGATTTAACCCTTTTTTTTTGTTCAAATGTTATAAAACACATTAGAAGGTAAATCAAAACAAACGATAATTGTATGCAAAGGGTGAAGATGCCAATATCTATGGTCAGGACCGTAGCCAGTAATTGAATTCAGTGAGATAAAAAATTATTTAAATATATTAGTGGGGTCAATTTTGTAATGGAACCAATTATTAATGAAATCATTTAAAAATTTTAGTGAAATTAATTATGAAAAAAAAAATTATCAAGGATATTTTAAAATATTTTTTAAATTGAGTGGGATCAATTGACCCCACTTATTATAAGGTGGCTACACCCCTACCTGTGGTCAATCAACATAGAGAAGATGTGGCGGCGTAGTTATTTTTCTTGTGGTCCATTTTACAATACGGTAGTTTGTTATGGTAAAGTATGATTTTAACTTTTAATAATATGATATATGGAAAAATTGTAGCATGTTTGATTCGTTGCATTAAATTAGTATGTATTTCATTAGCCTATATATTAGCATGAATTGCGTTAGCCTATATGATATTAGACTATACGGTGTTAGCATGTACTATTTAGCTTATATTATTATATACAGTCTTTGATATAAATCTGTATTAACTTATAATATTTTATATTATGCTAGTTGTATAGTAGTATATTGTATTATTTTTTAAAAATTTTAAAAAAAGCAAAATTAAATTTTAATGTTGCTAATTAAAAAAATTAATTATAGAATACAATTTTTTATATATCAATTTTATTTTTTTAAAAGCATATAAATTTTTTGAAACATGAATATATGCTAGTAGATAAATTAACAATAAAGCAAATAATTTATGATGCATTCGGTAAAATTATAGGTTTTTCGTTTTTTATTTTTAAAATTTAAAAATTATTTTTAATTTTTATTATCTATTTTAAAAAAAACTATTTTATATATTTAAAAATTATATAATATTTTTAAATTATATGTGGTAAAATTGATCCAAATCCAAAATTCAACCTAAATTCACAAAAAGACGATCTAAAATCCAACTCAATCCAAATAAATACCCATTAAATCAACCCAAATTTGATCTATTTTATTTTTCAGTCCAACCCAACCAAATATCAATTGGGTCAACTCAAAACTTATTTATTTCATTTTTTAATCAATTGAATCCGTACCCAATGAATTTTTTCCAATTTTTCTTTCTTCCTAACCTCTCTTCCTCTTTTTTGCCTCTCTTCTCTTCATCGTGGCGTTTAATTAATTAATTGATTAATTAATTAATTATTATTATTATTATTATTATTAGGTATAAGATATGAGAAAATTCCATTTTTATAAATCAAAATGCAGGCTTTAGTTAGATTCTTTTGGTGCCTTTGCCTTAATTGAATATTTGTCAGAGATTCGATTAGATTCATTTCGTGCCCATTTCCTGCAATTTCTTTTGTTTCCTTTCCACTTCAAGTCTCATCCATGCAATATCCAACATCTCTTAGTGAGTGAATATATAGATCCAATATATATATATATATATATATATATATATATATATATATATATATATATATATATATATATATATATATATATATATATATATTAGAATTGTTATTTTTCCATGTTAACTACCCAATATAGAATAATTAAGCGAAAATTAAAATTAATCTGATTGTGAATAATTTATTCTGTTTAATTTGATATATTTGATTATTTTAGTATGGTTCTCATTTCAAAAGTTTAGTCCATTTATAAAAAAAAATTTATAATAATTTACATTAAATTCATGGATCGATTCAAATTCGTTCAATACATTTGAATATTGATTATTTATAACTCATATTTTTTTATGCATTTATAACTCATATTTTTTTATCAATTTATGATCAAATTCATTAGTGATTCATCTATTAATAACCCAATTCAAATCCGTCTAATCCATTCATTTGTCACCTATGCTTTTAATATACATATTATACTAATTACTACTACTGAATTGGCAAGAGTTAAATACTATTAGACGAAGATATTACGTGATTTAGAAAACAATGTATTCACAGGAACACCATCCAAACACACTTTTATCAATAAAGGGAGGAGATTGCGATGGACAGGGACTTTTGTGATTTACGTAGGAAAGCTTTTTGCACTTGCAAATCACGTGACTATCACTTCAAATGAAAATAAAATTGCTGATTTTGCAAATTATTTCGCATTTGCTCAATAACATTTTTTTTTTGTTTCAAATCAATCTTAAATCCTTCTTACATGAAAAGACAATCTGATAACACACAAATTGCATATTCTAAAGCGAGAGCTAATCTTGATGTAATTTCAATTCTCATTTAAAAGTTTGAGAAAAATCTTTATAAAAATGTTTTTCCAAATCTTTGAATGGTGTCCCAAAAACAGGGCAAAATAGTAGACTTTCAAAACATTTGAGAAGAGCTTAGAGCTTCTCTTGGAGAGGAAAAATAGTACCTTCCTCAGGTATATTATTATTATTACTAGCATTGGATATTATGGCTAATTCTACTGTGAAAAAATGGTTTCGAAACAGAGGCATCTTACATACAAGAATCCGACTCAAATTTACACCAGAACAAAAGGAAAAGGGCAGAAATTTCCCGTATGACAAGTCTTGAGGATGATTTATGCTGCCTGCTATCTCAATGATACAAAAATTGATATCAGGCACCTTATATATTATCAACACTAAAGCATTGACCGTTCAATTAGCCCCCCTGAATTATGAATGAGGACCATCACCTGCACATTGTCCTCTATTATTATCATTCTTCAATCTCGGGCTAGACTGGCTCTTGCACGGGCTAGATTGGCCCTTGCGGGCACCATGTACTCCATCGGTTTGGGGATCATATGATTGAGAAGCAAGATAACTCAGAGCCAAAACTACATCTGATCCATTAGGTCGCATATTAGGCTGCTCCTGAACACACATTGCAGCAATGGCAAGAGCTTGGTACAATCCTCTGGTGGGATAATGTCCTCGAAGCAAAGGATCAACCATGTGCGCAAAGTTCCTGCGGTCTTTGAACATTGGTCGCGCCTGCAAAGAATCCAACAGATTTCATAGCTTTATCAATTAAATATTCCAGTTGATCATTATATCCTCTCTATTGACCTCAATTCTCATAAACAAACTAATATTCAGATTTTCAAAATTATAAATCATCTCACCATCAATATATTGCTTTTTCACTTTTGACACAAAAACCATATGAAAACTTGCAGATATAAAGAAAGCCAAGTAGACAAGACATTTTAAGATATTATTACCAACTTAAACTAACTGATAAACAAGTGGAAGTGAGAAACTGATGCTAAATACTATTGATTACAGAAATAAAAGAAATGTCTACGGAAGTTAGGGGCAGCACTTTGGCAGCAGCATTACTGATTGTACATAGGGACAATTCATTTCAAGTCTCAACAAAAGAGGCAAATCTATAATGCATGTTAAACATAGGATTTGTCTGACATTTTATTTGCAATCCGTTTACCTATTAATTTGTGCAATCCAACGCAGAGAAGTCAGTTATTCAGCTAAAGTTTTATTCATTCCTAGTGGCACAACTCAACATAGGACAGTTGTTTGTTAGGCTACAGTTCTATCCAAAAAGCAAATGACATTTATGATTTCATTTTTGCAGTTCAAACTTTGTCAGAAGACTGCCAATTCATCCACACAACTATGATCTTTCTATGCATGGTACCCTGCCAAAAGGAATCTACTGAAGCCATTGAGTTTGATGGATGATCAGGTTCAGTCATAAATAAATGATTTCAAGAATGACTAGCTTCATAAAAGTGACAAGCAAGCTAAATACATTTCCCAAAGTTGGAAATAATCTGAAAAGGACCCATTCATATACCATTGAAAAGGGCAACTGCAATAAATCCATAACCCACATCAATCTGAGGTTTAATCATAAAACAATTAATTTCACCAAGTAAAACAAACATCTTGGACTAATTTAAATCACATGGTCATTGACCAGATATTATCTTACCCAAGAAACAAGATTCTGTTCATTACGATCCTTCATTTGATCAATCGCTTTCCTGCCTGTAATGAGCTCCAAGAGAACCACTCCAAAGCTATAAATGTCTGATTTAAAAGTCAGCTGACCTGTCATTGCATAGTCTGGCGCACAATATCCATATGTGCCCATAACCCTTGTAGAAACATGTGTCTTATCCCCACTGGGTCCTTCTTTAGCCAAGCCAAAATCAGATAGCTTTGGATGATAATCCTCCCCAAGCAAAATGTTTGAGCATTTAAGATCACGATATATAATAGGAGGTGTCATTTTCTCATGTAAGTACTCCAGACCCTGTGCTGCACCAGCAGCTATTTTCATTCTTGTGTTCCAATCAAGTGGTTGTCTATTAGGCGGAAGATCTATCGGAGGAAAGATGTAAAAAGAAATGAATAACAACAGCCAAGTCACGAAGATGAGCAAGCAATCAAAACAAAGAGTCATATGGTAAGTTTACTTACATACCATGTAAATGGTTCTCAAGAGATCCTAAAGGCATGTACTCATACACCAATAGCCTCTGAGTTCCTTCTGCACAATATCCAATTAACTTGACAAGATTGGGATGATCTGCTTGACTTAGTGTTAGAACTTCACACAGAAACTCTCTAGTACCTTGTACGCCATTTCGATCAAGTTGCTTAATGGCAACAACCTATTTCGAATACAAAAACACAATTTAAGCTCACAATCAATCAGAAACATATCATATCCTACAGTTCTGAAATCAATTAACTGTTCCTATGCTAACCTGGTTAATGCTCTCTAAGAACCCCTTATAGACTTTGCCAAAACCTCCTTCACCTAAGAAACAATCTTCCTTGAAATTGTCTGTTGCAGCTAAAAGTTCCTCGTAGCTAAATACTCGGGCCCGCTTGACATTGTTTCTATCAATAGACCCAACAATCAAATTCAAATTATTTACATCAGAAGATGGTTGATCATGCATAGAATCATCCTTCTTTATCGCATTTGCATATGGCTTTACTTTCAATGATCCTATAAAACAAACAAAATATTAAAATGAATGGAAAAAGAAGAACAAATAGACACAAGTTGATGCACACGGTGAATAAAATCCCTAAAATATTATTTTCATTGGGTATGATATTGTATAGAAGCCACAGTCATCAAAGTCGAAAGCAAACAAAAGAAGACACTAAAGACAAAATATATTCATATACATATATGAAAGATGAAAGGACGTTTTTGGATTTTTGGTCAGATTTTACGAAATGTACAAAAAAATAAACAAATAAAGATAATGGCCATTAATACAAAAGCCTAAACCCCAGGCTCCTTGAGAGAGAAACAGAGAGGTTTTAAAAGAAAAAAAGAAAAAAGAAAAATCGAACTTTGAGTTTCTGATCACTCGAACCCAATTTAGCAAAAACAGAACAATTTAACTTTCAAATCATTTAAGCTACAATAAATATGCAAATACATGATTGATGATACAAAGGAAACAAAAAAGAAAAGAAAAGAAAGGAGAAGAAAAATCCCATTTGATAAAAATTTCAAAGATGGAAACTTAGGGTCCCACACGGAAAGAGAAAGAGGTAACAAGAATTCACAGAAAACAGGGTAACATTTCAAGATTTTCGCCAAAGATTGAAACTTTTGATCAAGAAATGAAATACCTGAAGCGGGTCTAGTTTGATCGTTGCGTTTATTGCTACTACTCTCTGATCGCCTCTTTGATTGTCCTCCATTGCAGAAAAAACATCCCATATTATTTTTTCAATGATTAGCAATCTTTTATTATTCTTAATTCCCAACAAAAGCACCAAATTTCAAAGAATAAAAATATCAACTTTCTCCCCACTTTTCTTTCTTGCAAGAAAGAGAGATTATTAAGAAAAAAAATGAAGAAAACAGAGCTCTAACTCTTAGCAAGAAAGAACCAGAATGTGGCGAGAAAGAACCACAGAAAGGAGGAGAAGAAGAACTGAGCTCCTTGATAGAATTTTAGGGCTTTTATATGAGCTTTAATATTTTGTACACGTATATTTAAATATAATATTACAATAATTAATATTTTATCTATGTTCCAGTGATAACACAACTATAGAGTTCCGAACGCCCACCAACCAGAGACACCCACGTGGTAAAGCGCGGAAGAGGATGGACACGTGGCCAAATGAGGAATCACCGCGTGCGTCCGGTCCATAAGATAGGAGAAGTTGCGTTCTTGTTTTTGTCCGTTCTGTGTCTCGGTGCTGACATGGCACATGGTTAATAGTAAGGCACAGTGATTTTGGTGTTTCTGTAGATCTTTGTCATTTTTCTAGAAGAAATTATCAATTTAAATATTTTGTTTATTATTATTAAGTTATTAATAATTAATCTTAATGTATTACCTGCCCGTGACGTACTCTCGCAAAGCGGCCATTAAACGCCGTCTGATCTCCGAAACGAGTGAGTATAAATGTGCTGCAAGTCAAATATATTTTTTAAATTTTAAAAAGCATTTATTTTTATTTTTTGAAAACAGGGACCCACCTCGATTTCCTCACCTCACTTCCGAGTGGGATCCAGTGATTAAAAATAAAAGAAGAAACGAAACGAAACGCGGTTTCGCCATTCAAAACGGCATTTTTTTTAACGTTGGTGATTCACGCGTTAGTTAACCCGCCCGCCACAATCAACCGAAAAAAAGCCAATCAGATTACTGGACTTTCTTACTTATTTTCCTAAATTGCAGCACACTTGATCCCAGCTAATTTTATACAAATTTACCGTTTTAACCTCACACGATTTTCTTAAACCGGCTAGTTGTTTTCGATAATTAATTAATTTCCAAATAGGAAATTAAGGTCAGTCAGTTAAGGTTGCCATTATCAGAATAATATTTTTTTTTAATCACAATTATTTTTATGGTCAAAACAAGTCGTTCCCTTTCATTTTTTTTATATTTTATAGTTTTTTTTCCAAACTATTAAAAAACGTGAATAATTTTATAAAAAAATAAAAATGTCAATAAGTTGGGTGTGAAAGGTGCCTGATTTAATATTTTTAAGTTCTAATAACTATTGCCAGCTAATTTTGCCCTTACGTGAAAAAAAAAAAACGAATTTGTTTTACATTTGTTTTTGTTTTGTATATTGTATTTCATTAACGATAATTAAATTACGTATCTCTTAGTTCGGTTTAGCCTAATTATCCAACAGACTGAGTATTGATATAATCGTTACAAATATTATATAATTAATAATTTTATGAATAAAATCGAGTAAGGTATGGTATTATGCTGTAAAAATATATCGTTTAGAATTTTCATAGGGAAAGATTTATAAGTGATTAGCAATTCGGGGGGAGATTTAACGACGAAAATGGATATGAATTTGTAGTTAAATATAAATTTATCCCCGGAAGATTTTCTTTTAATGAGTAGTAACTACATTATATATTCTGTTTCAATTTAAATTTTAAATGATTTTATCTCTTCCATAAATTTGTTGTACCAACTTCGATTTTCTTGATTTCTTTCCTTTTTCTGTAATTTTTTTGCATTTTTAAAAATACACTAATAACAATTAATTAATTGAATAATTTAAGTCACTTTTCTTTTAATATTTTTTTTTATAACTTAATTCGAATAGTGACTAAGTGTACGTACATTTAGACCACGAAATTAATAACGCACATAATCGAACAGTTTAAATACACATGCACCGCCATATGCACATATACGTTATTACATCTTATTTAAGTCAAGCTAATAAAACATAAGATTCTATTCTGAAACATATATTAAGAGAAAATCGTTTTTTAGAAATTTCTAACTTTATAAGTAGATAATATACGGTAATAATGGGGAATATACGACAACATAAAAATTAAGAATAATAGATAAACTAAAATTACACTAGTATGCGAAATATAAAAAAGCATTTAAAGCTCCAATAATATTAATAAAATTAAAAATAAATATCTTTATTTATACTTTCAAATAGGAATAATGTATAAAAATATACTTGAAATTGATTAAATTATTTAATTACACAAACTCAATTTTAGGAATGATATTTTATGATGGCAAAAATATATAATCTATTGTTTATATGAACTTATCAATACATACATATTACTCCTCCCAATCTTGACAAGAATATATTCATTACCTCATGAAATTCCTTTGGCTCATGAGTGTTTTTTTTTTGTTACATTAATTATATAATGTTGATGAAAGTATATATATTACATTCTAAATTTAATGAAAAGAAATATGAACTAAAGAAATTCCAGAGAAATCATTACATTTTTGTTAAAATAAGTGATAATATATGTATATAGTCAAGTTGAAACGGGTAATATATTATTTTTTTGTTAATTTCAAGTATGTAAAACGTTATTTTTAAAATGAAAAAGTGACAAAATACTTTTCTTATATTAAAGCAGTATTTTTATGTATTTCTCTTATTAAATAATTAAAGGCGAATTGTATGTACACTTAATTAGTCGAATAAATTGTATAGGAAGCAAGTAAATTGGTAGGTTAGATAAGGAGATTATCTTTTCTTTAGTAAGACGCAATTCATGGATTAGGTAAACAACGGACGGCGAACAGAACAGAAGAATATTCCAAAATTTTGCACCCAAAAAAATATAGAAAGAATTAAAATGATGAGTCATGATAGATAGATATATACAGAAGTTTTCGGATATTATTTAAAAAAAAATAAAACTCTTTATTAACTCAATTCATAAATGAAAACTCAACTATTATATTTTGGTTAAAATTTGTATTTTTTTAATTGGTTAGATTTATCTTTACTTTTGTTTCAAATTAAAAAGTTAATTTATAAATTAAATAATTGTCACATATCTCAAAAAGAATTTTGACACATGGAGTGCTTAGATTAGCAAATAATTAAGTGTCTAAATCACCAATGAAAATGCGCATGTCACAAAGGTGGTGTATTCTTTGTAGAATAAATAAAAAACATGAAAAGATAAAGGATTTAAATAGTTCTATTATCCGATTTCAAATTTTGATTATAGATATTTTTAAATATTTAGTGATAAATCACAAATTTTTATAAAGATATGGTATCTCCATGTTGAAGTGAACAAGAGGCTTAATAGCTGGGGAGGGGGGCTTTTATCCTATCAGATTGGTGTAGATAGAACCTGTAAAAAAATATTTGTCCGGTTGTTCCAGACGTCGATACTTTGATGCTTAAATTAGCAAAGGGTATGAAAACTCTTTAAAGAGAATTTATGCTATGTAGAAAAAAAAAATATATATATATATATATATACATTTTAGAAAGAAATATACTATTTATAGAGTTAAAAAAATTTTGAGCAATATTTTAACTAGTTGACCTACTTTACGGTATGTATGACCTATTATTGTAGATGACAGCGTATATTAGATAATTTTATTGTTAGGAAGAGATCAAATTCAATCGTACGAGCTCAATTTTTATGTTTGACTTTTCAACTAATATGATTTTCACGTACTTTTATTTCAGGTATTTTGGGCTTTCAGGTTTGATATTTTAGGGTATTATCATTTAGCATAAAATATTTTATTTGATTTTACAAATCCATTCAATATAATTTAAAGTATCCATCAATAAAATTTAAATATTTATTATTATTATTATTATTATAAAAAATATCAGAACCACTAATTATAAAAATTTAAACCAAGTTTTATGTCATCAATTAACTTTTGGATACAATAATCTATAACTAAAAACATATACGTCAGCATTAAAATGACTTGCATGAATAATTTAGGGTTTGAGCGAGACAGGCGAAGAAGGCAGGATAGTAATTGCTTATCTTATCTACGGATCAAACAGGTTTGATCATTGATTTCCAAAACTTTATTTTAAACAAAAAATCTTAATAAGGACACGTTAATGAACACGTGGCCTAATTGGGATAATCTAAATCCTTAATCAGGATTAGTCAGCACAGGGGGATAGGGTACATTATTGATTTGATTTGAGCCACCCAGTTGGGATTATTTTATTTTAATAGTATATTTTTTTAATAGAATGGTAAAATAATAATATATTTTATTATGAAGGAAATTGATCTAATCTTTGGCTTTATTAGGAAGGAGGTATTCTATTGCTAACTAACCTATTATTCTGGCATCACCTATTTTTCTGGCATCACGAATCATTTAATTGAGGGTTTTTTTTTTTGGTGTAAAATTTAAAAAAATTTAGAAAATTAGTGTATCAAAAAAAATAATTAGAGATTAGAGATTTAGGATATTAAAAAATGACAACTTTAATTTGAGAGGGTGTCCTTTTTTAACATACGTAGCCCTCACTAACTTTTTTATTTAAAAAAAGAATTATACAGAAAACGGAACCTTTACGTACCGTTTTTTAGCATATGAATCTCACATCTCGCTTTTCCTCAAAATGATGTTGTTTGAACTTGTCAAAAAACGGCATGTATCTGTGCCGTTTTATATACAAAATTTGTAATATGATGGGTGGAACCCACGTGATCAGAAAATGACAATTAAGGATGTTATTTTTTAACACCCTAAATCTCTAATTATTTTTGTCTGTTATACTATTTTTTAAATTTTATACCAAAATAAAAAGAAAAAACTCCTTTAATTTAACGATAAAACAAATTCTAACCATTATTAATCTTTTTATCTATTACAAAAAAAAAAATATTTCCTATGTAACAAAATATAAAAATCCTTCATAACATATGGCAGTTGAGTTGAGTATTATGAAAAAAAGTCAAAGTTAGTTTTGCATATAATTCTTTCTTTCCTTTCAAAATGTACTCATGGATTATCAAGAGAAAAAATAAAATCAGAGCAAAGGTAATAATATATGCATAATATTAATTTATTTTGTTAATTTGTTTAATTGGTAATCTCATTGTATACACAAATGGGTAATTAGCATTATAATGTGCATGACACTTCCTTTCCTAATGTGATATGTGTGAAGCTGAAATAAGCGGTTTGACGCATCAAATCAAATACATTTCAGCAATTATAAAATTTTGAATCTTCTAACTGCTATTTGGGATCCAGTTACAGTCTACACTATTAATTTATTTGGTAATTGGCAGTTGACTAATTGTATATCAACTGTTGCAAATCTGAATGCACTCACCCACTTGCCCACCAAAAGAAATTCCCACGCTTTTATCTTTGGAAATTAGAAGGAAGAACGCATCCTAACCCAACTATTGCGTTTCTCTCTCTCTCTTATATTATTATACTCTAAATTTAGCAAGGAATTCTTTTACTGTTCGAATTACCTACATTGGACATAATAAGTTTAAATTTAATGATTGATTGTAATAGAAATAATAACTAAAAAATTTAAATTTAAATTAACTAAAAAATCGATTTTTAGATTAATAGAACAGAAAATTTTAATTTACCATTTTTACTTTTAAAATTCGGCTGATCTATATATTTTATTTTCAATTTTACTCTTAAATTTTTGAATATTTTTATAATTTATAAATATTATGATATATAATTTTTTAAAATATTATTATAATATATATTTTTAATAAATAAATATTGAAATTACCTTTTTATTACTATTATTTATTCATTACACATGTATAATTAATACTTTATTATTAGTTTTATATTAAATATATTTAATTTTTATTATTAATATTGAAAATTCTGTTTTTATTTTGATTTTTAATGGATATTCTAAAGTATTTTTAATTATTAATAATAATATTATAAATTGTATAATTTATTAAATTTATATGTTAAAATTTTTAGTGGTTAACACATAAATTGATCTGAAAAAATTGATTAAAAATCAAAATCAATATAATATTTAATTGAAATTAATAAATTAATTAACAAAATTAATAACAGACTTATTAACCGGATCCATGCTCTCCCCCCTTAATCACATCCATGCTCACCTTTAATAAGCACATACCGACAAATACTTGTACAATTAAAATAGATCTTATACGTCTAATCTGTTTATCAAAAAAATACATTCTCATGTTCTTAAATTATTAAAAATTTCTACATTATACTTTTGTACTTTTTGAAGGAGTAGCATCAAATTCAAAAATGACAACGGTTGAGATTGTCAAATTTAATCTATTTTGAGTGATTCAAAAAGTAAAAGGATTAAACATTACAAAGATCCATTGTAAAAATTTGTAATACAGTTCATGAAACTGAAAATGTATTTTTTTTTTTTGGCTGTTAATATGAATGAGCACCTCACTTGTAAGACTGCTCACTTTAAGTCAGTGGGGTCGACAATTTTACCACATACATATTATGTATGTCAAGATGACAAAGGACATTAAGATTTAAGAATAAACAAACAGGGTAAGGAAGTTCCCCCAATTTTGGGCAGCCCCATTTGAATTTCACAGTAGCTTACGAGCATAGAGTCAAAAAGTTTCTCTCTTTAGAACTAACAACAAAGTAAATTGTTTGTTGCAAGTATAGTAACAGCTATCTGGAAAACTCTGCTACCTAAACCTGGAACACATTCCCTGCATAATACACAGCTACTCCTAGTCTTGTGTTCACAAACCTGCATCTACCACAGGGACAAGCATCAGGTTAGCAATATGCATATTTCGGCTGCTATCTTACACTGTCATAAGAATTGTCTTCAGAAGTGAGCTCGTTGCTCTGGCAATCCCCAGCTGCTCTAGAGTCGGACCTGATAAACAAGAAACAAAACCACCGTATTAGCTTAATGTATAAATAATGTGATTTCACAGTTCTAATCCCAGTTTGCTTTTTTCATACGTTGTTTGTCGAACAAACTGTCCCTTCACACGAGGCCGCTGTTCTGCCAATCTTTTCCTGCTTTGGTATCGGACCTGAAGATGGGCCAATATCACACTTTCAAGCATAATTTTTGGCGTAAGATTTATGAAAATAAATACATAATGCTAGGTGAATCATTAAATGTCATCAGTGGGCCATGGCATCCTTGCTACACGGGCTTGTAGTTGAAAGCTCACAGGAAAGGTAATTTGAATAGCCGTTAGAGTAATCAAGCCAACAGAATAAACAAAAAAAGAAAAATAATAATGAAAATGGGTTACCCTTTTCTCGAAACATCTTTCTTTCCTCTTCTGTCGAAACTTGGACAATGCAGCCTCTCTCTGCATAACCCGATGATCATCTACTGCATTCCCACTGCTTTTCCCACTCATGCCACCAGCTCCGTTATTTCCAGCTGCTGTATTGTCACATTCTGTGTTTGTCAGTCCAGTATTCAACACGGTGCTGCTTCCATTTTGCCTATTGCTCCCATGGTTACTCCCTGAGGCACTCCCATTCATGCTGTAGTTTCCAGCATTGCCTTCAGCTGTCCCTCCAACCACATTTGATGATCCACATTGTGCAGCAGTTGCTGCCATATTCTTCACTGAGACATCATCATGGTCTTGCACTGATTGATGCTGCTGTATATTGTGGACATGATGGTGATAATGGTGATGGTGATGGTGGTGTTGGACTTGAATCTGCTGGAGGGCACCTCTACATTGTGCATGAGCATTGTTAACCCCCAAATCCTCTACCTTAGCAGGTGTCGCTTGCTGAACAGGACTATGACCATTCTGAACGGGCTGGAAGGCAGAAGAGTGAAATGATTTAAAAGCTGATGTGGACTCTGACTTGTCATTAATAGCTTCTGGCTTGGGGGTAACATTCTTGGCCGTGGAGGCCATGTCATTGTTATTGCTACTACCATTAGACTGCTGATTGACAATAGTGCCACTTAGATGAAATGGAATATTATGTGTAGTCTCTGTCTTCATTGCAACTGAGCTATTATCAAATGGAGAACAACTCCCAACATTCCCTGTAGGACCCTGGATATCAGAAAAACATCAGGCCAGCAAAATACTTTAGGTTAGGGTATGAAGCACCAACACCATCAGTGCCTTCTAGAATGACTTCTTTTACCACTTGATTAGTAGTATCATGTTCTCTCAGATAACATACAGCTTTGTTAACTCATCAAAGTATATTTCTTTAGCTAACTGCAGTTTGTTAGAAACTAGGGTGCCCTATGATTTCCCCAATCCATCATATGTTTGTTCTCAGCAGATGTGCCAAATCCTTTCAACTACATTATAATAAACAAGGCTCCTGCCACCATTTCTATGAAAAATACTTATTTGCTCCATAAAACCTCAGAGTAACAAGTGAGATGGGATATTTTAGGTAGATATCTTCTGTTGAAATTTTCAGTTAGCTGATGATAAGGGGTTTCACGGAGGGAGATTAACGTCGGCTAAAGCGTAGCACAACTATCTTTTATCTGATTGGAGTTTGGTGTTTGGATGTGAGCAGGAGAGCAGTCAATATCAGGAAGAACAAGAGAAACACGAAAGAAGATACTCAAGAATAAGAGTTCAATCTGAGGGATCATAGATCATTTACCTGATTAGCCGAAGAGGCAGTATTGTACCTGCAAAATAAGCAGACATAAGGCAGTTTAAGTTTAGAAATGGTTCAAAAAGAAGAATGCTTGTCATACTAATCTAGCACACTCATCTTACTTAGAGAATGCTGACAAATCTGAATGCCGTAAAATGTTGCGGTCATCATTTGCAGAATTCCCGCTGTCTCCCACTCCTCGCAACCGTTTCAAAGATAATTCAAGAGATGGCAACTCTTCAGAATCACAGCATGGTCTATCTTTGAGTTGTAAGATGTCAGTATCAGTTGAAGCTCCAAAATTTTTGTTTTCAATATGCAGATTGACAGATTTTGCATCTGTACAGGCCATTTTTGGATTTTGATCCCTCACTTGGGTCCATATATTTTCACAGTTGTGCTCCACTTTTCCATTCTCAACTGGCTTACTATCACCTTCAGGAATTTTGCTTTGCCAGTTGCTTGTAAAGTGGGATCTTAAATTCTCAAATTTACAGTCATTCCGTAAATCAGGATTGCTACATACTCCTACTTCCAAGTCTTTGCCCAACGCAACATCATCTTAAAGTGAAACATATAAAATGTTATTTTATTTTTTCACAGTAAAAATTGCCAAGTGAAAAATGATTGAACCAATTGAAGCAAACCTTTCTTATCATCCTTTTCTTGACATTCTTTTGTGTCGGTGACATATACCCATTTGTTGCCAAATGTTTCAGGCATGGTATGGATCACCTGGGCACAAGTACTATCAGGAGCATCAGCCAATTGATATGCAGGTGACATGGGTTGAGGACTGTCAAATTCAACAGCCTTTTTCTTCCATGAACTCTGCAAAGTATTAGAATTGAAATAGAATTGATTCTGTTAGCACTCAATATTCAGATTGTTTTGGCTCTCCTCACAATTCAGGTTTTACTTTCTGAGCACAAGTAAAATCTAAAAATAAAAGGGAGACTATAAATTGGCACATGTGAATTTGATGACTTTCATATAAAGTTAAAACTCTAGAAACTTGTGAATTTGATGGCTTTCATATCTAAGCATATATTTAAGTCCAGCTTTAAAGGAAAGTAGGCAAGCAATGCTTTTGGTTTTGATCTGTTTTGCAGTAGGCTTTTGAATACCTTTGAAAAAAACTTCAATAAACTATTACATTACACTATCATAATGAACAGAGGTGTTCAAGGTATTGAAGGAAGAAAAGAAGAAGGTTCGGTAAAGAATCTTGCTTCTTCCCAAGCAGCAAGAATAAGAGTGGCAATGGCAGATGCAGACAAGAAAACTGGAAAAAGCTCAAGGCTCTAATACTATGTAAGAAGTTTAACTCAGTAACAGTTTTGGTATATTGAATTGAATTCAATGAGACACATCACAATTACACACACACGCACATCAGGGATAGGTTAGTATAGATGAGTTCCTAAATACATAAATATTAATTCCTAACATATAAGGATTTATAATATTTAGAAATTGTGGGCATTAGTTTATAGTTAGTAGATATAGAGTGACAGAGCACTAAGCTGCGGCAACTACAGTTCTGGACTCAAGAGAAGCACTTTAGAAACATTAGTTGTAGACTAGATCACCAGAAGCTCCATGCTGTGGGTACCGGGTAGAGCTGTGTAGAACACTGTCCACCAATGCACATAAAAGCTTTATGTAAAGAGAAATACAGCTATGTGACGCACGTGTGCTCATGGCTTGTGTTTAATAATGATGTTTTCCAACAAATTAAAATTCTCACACAGGAAATAATCTAATTTTTTTAAAGATTAATAAGGATGCATAATAAAAAAGGGATCATAAGCAAAAACTTCCAAAACCATGTAATAGGAAAGGTCAGCCAGTGCACGATTTATCTTGCTGTTGTGGAACTGACACAGATTCCAATGAGGTCTATAGACATTTTAAGGAAAAAAGTGAAGAAAAGACGTCTTTGGCATGAGTTTTTGTCAAAGTTCTTTTGAAATCTGAAATTGCTTTTTCAATAACTTGTACAGGCACCGAATAGTCCCTTGGGTTTTGTCTTCAAGAAGCCTAAAGTAAATGCAATGCAATATTCATATAAATCATTTATAAATATTAATGTCTGCAAATTATAAACCACAAACATAAGAAGCATAAAGTGTCACCTCATTGCTTATAACAAATCAAAGAACAACTCAGTAGTCCACAAAAAAAGGTTCTGACAATATCATTGCTATCCAGCTGTCAATGAAGATAGTGGATGAATTCCAAGCTTTATACAACCAGCCAAGATACGAAAAGCTTTAAAGCTTGCACTCCTAGGTGGATAAAATGGAGAAAAAGCTTTTTTCCAAGGAGGCGATGACTGGAGAATGATATAATACTTACAGTAGAGCAACAGTAAGCTTAAATACCAAAGCATTCAACAATTATGATCCCAAAACGATCTAGGGCAACTTGAAGTATAGATCCTTAAGGATCTCATTGAGTTAGCATTAAAACATCACTGTTGTGTTTATCTAAGTGAGAATTGGTTTATTTAATTGGATTGTACTTATAAAAAGAAGAGTACACTGAAAAATTTTCAAAATGAGACAAATTTTCAGTTTAATCTAGGATTTTTACTTGTAGCTCTTACAGTTCTGTATTTATGTTCTGAGCTGTTCACACTATCCATTAAAGAGTAAAGGTTCTCATTTTTGAATGAACCCAAATTCCCTCCAAAATTAGAGAAACCTGTATATATGCTTGTAACAAGAAAGTACTACCAATGTACTCATAGCATAAACCATACTTAAGTTTGCCAAACAAAACTTTGATTTAAAAGAAGAAGAAGAAGAAAAAGAAGAAGAATTAGTTTTCCAATAAAACCTAGAGTTTGAAACCTAGAATTTTTAACCCATTTCTTTCATTTAGAAGACATATTCATTCAAAAGTGGATAGGTTCTTTATTCAAACCTTAATCGATCTAGCAATCAATCACAACAAAGTAACCTAAATGAAATTCACTAATTAATTCCAAAATTTCACTTAAACAACTACTAAAATCCAAAAACAAGTGCCCTTTCTTTTTTTGCAGTTAGCTGCTACTGTTAGGACACAGCTGATGAGTGTGACCTCTGCTAATGGAAAAGAAGATACAGAGAATAGAGAACAATAAAGAGAGGACATAAACAAAGAGGAGATTGATTGAGAAAGAAAGATGGTAGAGAGAGAAATAGGACTTCCATCTTGTTCAATACTCAAATAGTGAATTATATTCCCATTGTTCCTTTAGTACTAGTCTTACACCTAACCTATCTAATCGGTAAAGGATTAAAAACCTCAGCTCATCTAACTTACTAACTTGGCCCTTCTCTACAGATTCATTGCAGGCTTACAGCTACTAAATCCACAAGAAACTACAAAACCTTTACTGCCATTACTGATATCAGGTATGGCATACATCCAATTTCTGCTTGCTGTTTGCATTGATTTTTTGGAACTTGGTTTAAACAGTTATCTGATATTTAAGCTCTCGTCAATAAAAGGAAACTGTTAACTCAGAAGACATGGAGTGGAGAAAATTTTGCAAAAGGGTTTTATCCTTATTTTGCAACACCAAAGGAAGCAACAATTATTAAATATCCATATGGTGATTTGAACATTATTAGTCTCCATAACATCAGATTTTTATTAGTCGGGAATATCATTTAAAGCAATAAACCAAACAGCGACTATCTATGTGAATCAAGAGGCATATCATCATTACCTGAGTGCCACTCCCATTATCACTTCCATCCCGATTACTCAGACCATTGCTCCCATTGTCGTAAAGCTCATCGCTGCTGTCAGAGTTGTTTTTGGATTCCTCATTACTTTTTGTCTTGGCAGACTTTGTAGTTTGTGTCCCACTTTCGCTCCCACTACCACTAGACTGAGAAAGGATAAGATGTTAATCCTTGAGGAGAAACTTTTCACAATTCAGTGTCTGATGGTTAACAGAATTGTCATCAACTCACAAAACATAGAAAGAAAAAAAAAAGTGGCAGCATTTCTGTAAAGCCGTAGATAAGTTGCAATAACTTAAGGTGTTGCCATGGAAAGATATCACCTTTTTGCAGAACCTCTCACAGTTACCCTCTAGGAAGGTGCAATAAATAAGCCTTATATCCAACGAAGCATAGAAATATGTCTTTCTTTAACCAAAAGAATCAACATGATAATATTCATACTGGTTCAAAACATATTATGTCTCATCTGAAGTACAAATGCAAGGGAACTCACGCTGTGGCATCTCCTCCAAACATGCTGCCAAAGGTTTTTAAGTTCATTCTTCCGAATAGGTTTCACTAAAAAATCAACAGCACCTTTTGACAAACACTTAAAGACTATACCCATAGAGTCGTGGGATGACATCACTGCAAGCACAACTCATTAAGCGTCATTGTCAAATGCACCAGATCAGAAATAAAAATGAGATATTAAAGGTTACATTTCATGGAATTCAAAATAGAAGCGCATCAGAGAATTACTTACTTATCACTGGAATATTCTTTAGAGTTTTGTGGCTCATAATCTTGCATAAAAGGCCAATACCAGATAAGATAGGCATTACTACCTCTGTTAGGACAATATCAATATGACTATTCAGATCTTCCAGAACTTTCCATGCTTGAAGTCCGTTTCCAACAGCAGTAACTGTACACATTAGATGAAAGATAATCAGCATGAGTAGAATATAAAAAAATTTGGCCCAAGTAGAAGGCAAGTGTGGCACATTTCCAACAGTATCATACAACAGAGCGTCTAGAGAATTCGAGCGTCATGGGTTATTTGTGTAGGCTTCGTTTGGAGAGAGTTGCACTTAATCTCCATTTCAAGTTGAAGCTTACGGCATCGGTTATTTGTAGACTTCGTTTGAAGAGGATTTCGCACTTCTTTTCCATTTTGTTTTGAAGCTCGAATTCATGTTTTGAAGTTTATATCAAGAAATAAATTTGTAACAAGCTGAAGCATAATTAAAATTTATGTTCCAGCTTGAGGAGGAATGTTAGAAAATAAGGAATACAGCTATATACAACTGGATATTTCTAGTATGCTCTAAAGTTGGTAGGAGCAAATTTAGGAGTTGTATTTTATTAACTTAGTTTTATCAATTCTTGTATAAATAGGAGTGTAATCTTAGTGTTAATCAATTGAATAAAAACAAAATCAATTCCCCTTTTCTCACAAAGAGGAAGTTAAACTTATCACCACACATACTAATTACACCTATAAAAAAATTTATCACAATCTCAAAATCGCATTGGGTTATAGCAATCCAACAGAACTACTTCATCATTTTTCAAGCTTTTTAAGTGATAAGGCTTCATCATATCGCATGTAGGAGCATTACTAATCATTACTTACCTAAATAAGCCATGCCCATTACCAGAAGAATCAAAAACTCATTGTCAGACTTCATATTGATTACAGGTAAACTGAAAGGGTTTTAAATATTTTTCCCACAGCAAGTGCATGAAAATAAAATGACTTGATAACTGCTGCACAAACAATGAAACTGATGATAACAATCACAAACCTATGTCATTTCAGAATAGAGACTTAACACAAACAAAGTATTCTTTTTGTATGAGACCTATTAGAATAAAAATAAAGATTAAACAAAAATCAGTCTTTTTACCAATTAATGGCTGATTGCAACAATTAGAACTCTAAGAATACATATATAAGTACATAAGCTTTAAATTCTAATTTGCAATCTGGATTTTAAGATAATCTCTATTGATGTTATACATGCAAATAATGTAAATATGAGTCACAAAGAAACTATATGCGATTGAAAGACCGTTTACTAAGTAAAATGCAGAAAACAAACCTTCGTAACTGCAATTCCGCAGTAAAGCACTAACAACATGCCGTGTCGAATCATCATTTTCCACAAGAAGAACTTTCAGAGACCTTGTAGGGAGGAATCTCTCCCAGCGTATGACAGAATTTTGAGATTGTTGTTGTGGTGTTTGCAATCCATCATGGACCCGAACTGGTCCTCCAGGCCCATTGCTTACATCTACAGGTATGTCATTCACCCTAGTATCATCTTCCTCAGATGACCCTAAACCTTGCCCCTCACCCATTACTCCATTTTCATCTTCTGCTCACAACACATATAGTTCTTTCCATCTGCCAACAATCTCTCCCACACCGCCATTGGTCACAGCAACAGCAACCATCAACCAATTTCAGAAGGACCACTGGTGAGGAATGCATGTGCTAGCACAGATCGTACGCTTCTTTCTAGTTTATTACAAGACACTATATTGTTTTCCCTGAAACAGAACTCTGTAAACACTAGTGACAATCCATGCATATCCCAGTCTACACAATGTTTACAGCAAAGAGATCATTGAGCAAATTAAGGAATATGGAAAGATGCATCAAAACCCACTAATGCTCCAGGTAAAGTAAATTTCAAAGCAACTCAAAACTGTAAGCTCATCCACACTCCGTCCAGCTCTAGCAAAAAAGCTATACATCACTTTGAATGCAGAAAAGTAACCCTTACTCAATAAAGATGCAACTGAAAATGGAAAAAGTTTAACTGCACTGCAGTATATAGGTGCAAACATTTAAATCTTAACAGAATCTCGATTTCAAATACTTTTAGCAGCCAAAGAGATAAGAAAGAAAATGAATTAAGCAAATCATCCTTACTTAAAACCAAAAGAAGTTCGCTTGCATTAAATCAAATACAGAAGACTAGATCTAATGACCACTGCAGCCTCCAAATCCAAAAGAAAGGAAGAATAGAAAATTTTGTTCAGCGGGCAATTATTGTACAAAATAAAACTGGAACAAATATTTCAATATCTTTTCCTTTCTTGGATTTTCTCAGCAACCAAACAAGAGAGATTCAGACACTAACACAACTTCCTCGACCTAAAAAAAATAGAATACAGAAAAGACAACACTATGGTGTGAATATGCGTAAATGATACCTGAAAAGATTCTCTGAAGGATAAATTATCTTCATAGCTCCATTTTTTCAGCTCAAAGCAAATTAAAATTCAAAATGAACGTATTAACACAAAAAAAATCAGATTTCAAAGAAGCTTCAAGATCACGATTTGGAAATTAAATAGAAGAAAATGAGCAAGAGAAACTGATTTTTGAGTGCTCTTCTGCTTTAAAAAATGTTGCAGGAAAAAGCTTGACTGGTTAAGAAAATTAAGAAAGTTTAAAGAAATTAAGAGAGAGAGAGAGAGAGAGAGGGAGAGAGAGGGTCTGGGCGAGTTTTTAGAGAGAGAAAGAAGATATTATTTGAGGGTTGATGACGTGTAGCAAGAAGAGGTCCAGAGAGGCTAGTGAGTCCACGTGGAAGTAGGGCCATGCCAGATGGATAAATATGAGTCATCGATGGGTATCCTATGTGGACAAAATCAAAAGCTGGGAGTTAGTGAGTTAAGCGCCGAATCTTAGATGATACTCAAGATCTATGCGTAGACACGTGGCCAATCGTCTATGCAGTTAAAGGTTTGGTTTCGACGTCGTCGTTTGGTGCGTTCATTTAACTTTTCCTGAGACAACAATCTGACCATCTTATCCCTATTAGATTTATTTAATATTTTAATTTTTAATATGGAAAAAGACAACTTTATCCGATTTTAATTTTGGGAAATTATTTTTTTTTGCCCAATAAAGTTGATAATTATGATATCTTTGTTTCCAATTCTGTTAACCTTCTCGGCCATTATCGTTTTTCTCGAAGCTAATTTTTCTTTTTTAAGAAAAAAAATAAAAAAATCTTGTGTAGGAGCCAAATTTTGATTTTAAAGGGACAAATTTTAATGTATCTAACTTTTATTCAATTGAATTAAGAGAGTATATTTAGCTTTTATTCAATTTGAGATTGATTTAAGTTGAATTAATGGAGCATATACATCTTTTAGGTACTAATTTGTAAATCTTAAAAGAAAAAGGGGCAATAATTTATTTTTTATATACTAATTTATAATTAAAAAATAAAAAATAAAAAATTGCCACCTTACCTAATGGGTGGCCCATTGTGTTGTTCCCTTCCCGGAGTTCTGTTCTTTATGTTCTAAAATTTTTTTATGCAAATAACCTTTTTGGAAATTTCCACATAAAAATAAATAACCCCTTTTTGGATTTCAATGGTAATTATATAATTTTGAAAACCACATTACAAATAAGTTGATAGTTATCAAAGTAATATTATCATAATTATTATAAATAAGATTATAACTTGATAACTATCTAAAAATACTCATATCTTAAATTAAAATATTCATACAAAATATCTAAAAATTAAACTCTAAAATAAATAACTTATAATATATATTTAATAGAAATCTATATTACAATTAAATTAATGTAAGAAATTCACATATATAAGTACACAAGCTTTAATAGAAATCTATTTTTATATAAAATACACTCCATGTTTCAAAAAAAAAAATTATTGTCTTTTTTATTAATAGAAAAAATAATAAATATATTTTTTTATAAATAATAAAAATTTACTCTCCATGAATCTTAACAATTTTGCCAATTCAACGGCCATTTTGCCAATTGTCAATTGTGTACTCCATTTAATATTTATTTACGTAAATTAATATCTTATATACAATGTTCCCTTAACAGAGATAACGAACTTGTCGAAGAACTTGTCAGAGGCGAAGATTGGGAAATTGCAGAGAGGGAAAAACAGAAATGGAGGGCAACAATACCAAGCAGCAACAACGAAGGAAAAGAATAATGGAGAGAGGCAGTGATCGTTTGGCTCTAATCACCGGCCAGATCAAGAATCTCGAAGAATCATTAACACCCACTCATTCCCACTCCGAATCTTCCCCATCCATATTGTTCTCTCCTCATCGTTTCGATTCAGATAATGGTATCGTCATTTTGATTTCTTCTACGTCTTTCCTCGCTAATATATATCGTTTTTGCACAATTATTTCTTTCAATTGTTAATAATTTTCTTTATAAACTCCTCCAAATTTTGTCGCATTTTAAAAGCTATGATCACGTTTTTTGAGCAGTCCATGGAGGCATGAGATTCTAGTTAATTAACATTATCGAGTTATTATGATTTGAATTCGTATGTGCAGTAGTTCTCGATCAAAATGCAGATAAGGCTGGTGAACCCAAGATGTCGAAACTCAGGACAATGAGCGAGTTTTCAAATTCTATCAACTCTGATTCTAGCGAACCCAAGATGTTGAAAGTCAGGACAATGAACGAGTTCTCGAATTCTATCAACTCTGATTCTAGGGAACCCGTGATGACGAAACTCGGGACAATGAACGAGTTCACAAATTCTATGAACTCTGATTCTAGAAAACATGAAGAACTTCCATCAGTACAAAAACCTGTTAAAATTTCCGAGAAAGCAAGACAAGTTTCTGAAACCGTAACCAAAGTAGATGCAGCAGATCAGCTTAGAGTTTTCTCATGCAAAAGAGTAAACTACTGCATAATAATTTCTGAAAGAACGCGGGCTATTTGTTCTCTTGCAATAGCTTTGTTGGTGATCTTATCTCACACCAATTTTCCTCTGTTTGGAACGAGCATCCTTGCTTTTAGGCCTTTTTACACGATTTTGCTTACTGATGTGACTGTTGTGCTTGCCCGACTGTTTCGTGATGGCGAGATTCTCATGGATGAGGATGATAAGGAAGAAACAACAGGTGGAAAGGAAGATAGAGACAAGTGGGAAGAAGCATTCAAGCTGTTGGAGAAAGGTCTGGTCATCTATCAGGCTATTCGTGGCCTATTTATCGACTGCAGTATTTATGTGGTTATGGTCATTTGTGGTCTTTGTTTAATCTAGACTTGGCTCCGACATCAACCTAACTTTGGTGTCATGCATATAAATGAATAGATCACTTCACACGATTTTTTTAAGTGCATGCGATGTATATTAATTGAAGGCTTGATGTAATCAAAATCTACTATAAAATTTCATTCATAAAATGCAGAAATTCAGACCCTCAAAATTAATTAATAGAAGTTTTCTTCTTCCATTTTCTCTCCGATTTCCAGAGAACTAGTTTTAGGCTTTTATTTATTCACTTATTTTGGATGGCAACGGAAGCAGTGTTCATTCTAGACATTTGACGATCATCATTGCCCAATGGCAGCATGGGTTACGTTTTGCAATTAGCAACGCCAAAGGAGGGGGCCGCTATACTTCTCACTTTCTCACCTAGCCACCGTCCTTCAAAAGTTGTTTCATGCCTTGTACTCGGTTTTATCAAAAACATCACATGCCTACGACTACTATGCAAATTCACTTCTCAATAATTTTGATTATCTTTCAATAATTTTGAAACAGGATATTATAAGAAAAGCGACAACTCATTCCTCATATACATATACGCATGAAAGGTCTAATATTCCTATCATGACTTCTAATTACATCATAAGCATCGGTAAGCAGCCATAGCTTAGCTAATTAACCAAATCCTACAAGCCTCGGATTTGTAGAAACACAAACCATAACCACTTTATTTAGCCTTTAAATACACAAAACACAAACACAAACCATAACTACTACTATATGCTTTGTTACTTCCTTTCCTTCTATAAGAAAGTAGAGAGATCCATCTGATCATCGGCTTTCTCACTTACAAGTGCACGGATTGCAGGTGCAGTTATCTCCGCACTTGCAGCCTCCGTTCTCGGCAGCAACGCCCATCTCTGCTCCCTCGAAATGTTCCTTCACCGGCGCAACTCCGAGAACGAGTGGCTCTGTAGTAGTTTTCTCGGAGAAACTCATGTCAGGATACATCTTGCACCTGCAAAACCAATTCACGCACAAAATTGACCACCAAAACTTCAGATCTCAACTTTTGGATCTATAATTCGCATGAACAAAACAATTCATAGATCAAGTCTTACCCTCCGCAGCCGTCGCCGCACTTGCATGCTGAACCGCAACCGCAATTTGCTGCACCGCAAGACATTTTCAGATCAGAATTATATTGAGTGCCGGCGATTGATTATTGAGATAAATGAATGGCTAAGAAGAATGGTTGGGTACTGAATTTATAGGCAGTTGAGGAGAGAGTGTGGATTAATATCTACCATCCACGTGTCATGTACTGCGTCATACTTATCCAGTCGGTTCAGGACTTTTTATATGTTTTACCTACTTGCCTTCCACGTTCCTGTCGCTTTCAGCTTCAGTTTCTAAATCTCCGTGGGCAATTCTGGTATTTTCTCGAGTTTATTGAGTTAAAATTCTAATATTCTCAACCGTCAGATTTCATATCTTTGCTACTCAAAGTTAATCTAATATGCTGATTTATGACGATGGGCCCCATTTTCTTAAATGCTGCACTCTTATTGTGGGTCCCATTAGCGTTGCTGCGTTGAATTCTGTGATTGGATTCGGGCCAAGTAAATTTTGCATTTATGAAAGGCCGGGTTGCCTCTAGAGCCCAAATTAATAACTTTTTGACGGATAACGAAATTTAGATTAAATAAAGAGGAAATTACAAATTTGTTAACCTCATCAACTTTTGATTAATTTTTACCGACATAATGGGATTATGGCTGAAATTTTTATAATGGATATGCATTGCTGTTATGATGGCTATCCTTTTTTTTTTTCTTTTTTTTTTAAACAACTATTAGGATGGCTATCAACCAAAAGATAAAGGCAGGTGCGTAAGTAAGAATTGAATTCCGTGGGATTAAAAATTATTATGATAAAAAAATTCATTCATATAAAAAAATAAAAAATAATATATTAATATAATAATACTGATAATATTACAATTGTCTTCTATAATTTTTTATATTTTGAAATTATTTAATAATTATTTTATTGTCAATACTTTCAAATACATTTTTTTAATATAAATAACTAAAAAATTATTCAATAATTAATTTTTCATTTGATTTCGCAGATGACTTTTTACTATATTTATTGCAAAAAATGTCCTTTCAATAGTTACTGTTGCAACTTGTAATATTAAAGTTAATTTGACAAGCAAATAAACTAAATGATACACCAAATTTTTTCTTGTCTTAACTAGCAATTGAGCAAGATTGTTAATTTTTTCTAACATCAAAAACTCATCATTAGATAACATGTCAGTAATATAAGTTTCAAGCTAATTGTCAAGTAAAAAAAGCTACCGATGAAAAATTCCGAGAATAAAATTGAGCAAGTAAAATCAACTTTTGTTTGTAAAAAGAGGAAAATGTATCATTTGAACTTAAACAAGTCACACATAAAAGCAATTCAGTAAAATAATTGTTAAACTCTTGGAGTTGCAAATCAATGATAGCGTAGAGTAAATCCACTTGATAATGATACAAATTTGTGACTTATTGAATTTTATGCCATGGCATATTACTCATATTAGAAATAGAGATACTATGTGCTTCATAAAAGAGGCAAACCTCATTCAACAAAAAATTTCAACTATCATCCCTCATCTTTTGTAGCATTTTTTTTACATGCAACTAATTGCATAGCATTAATAATATCTTGATCTTTTTCTTGCAAAACTTGTGATAACTCATTTGTGATTCCTAAAATCTCTTTCATTAAGTGTAAATTGAATGCAAAATCAAAACATTATATTGCTTCTAATAAAACACAAGCTTCAGCTTTTTGTTCAGAATTAGTTTCATTCTCAACAATGTTATCAAATATCTCTATTGCAGATACAAACATAATTATTAAATTCAAGATTGTACCATAATGAGAACCCCCAATGTGTAATAACCTCAACACCAGGTCAGCTATAAATAATATTTTTCGATAGTGAATAGTACTTTTAGACGTGAAAAAAATAGTAATACATTCGAAGGTAAAAAATATTTTATTTGACCATCGAAAAATATTGATCATGATTAGTCCGGAGTTAAAATTTAGAGTGAAATGGAGGTCATGTAGACCTTTAAAAATCGAAAATATGAAAAACGAAGTGATACAGTGTAATTAGTAACTGGATTATTAAAAATAGTAAATGAGCTATAAAAATCACCAAAATTTGCAGATTTGCCTAAAATAATATGTAGAATAATTTGGCTATAAAAAGAAATTTTTTTAATGACATTGGTAATGGTTGAATCAGACCGAAAACGGACTCTGATTGAGTTAAAATTTTGGATACAGCCTAGCTTTTAGATGTTATGAATTATGAAATTGAATTTGGGATGAATTAAAGTTGGAAAGTAAGAGAATTTCAAAAATTTGTAAGTTTGGCTTGAAAATAGGATTTTGGACTTAAGTGAGTGGATTTTAGGTTGGACCAAAGCCCAACCCACTTAAGCCACTATAAAAGAAAAATTGGAGACTTATTTTAGGATTAAAAAGTCATTTTGCTCAGCCCCTTTCTGTTTTTTTTTTTTTGCCGAACCACTCACTCTCTCAAATTTTCTTCAATTCTTCTATCTTTCTCACTCAAAGTTAAGCCTCATGTGTGAAGCTCTACATCTTTAGTAGCTATTTTGGGTCTCTATTCATTAATTTAAGTGGATTTTGTGGGTGAATTAAGGGAGAAAGTGAGAGAGCTATTAAGGAGGTAAGTAAAATTTAAGGATTTAAAGTGTTTTAAAGCTCCCTACTAGTGTATTTAAGAATATAGATTCAAAATTGCTGTAAATTTGAGCATATGAGATAAAAAAAAATTAGGATTTGGCTTGATGGAAATTTCAGCCTATTTAGGTTCTCATAGTGGAACTTAAGCTTCAAAAGGAAAAGGCAAGAAAGAGGAAACCCAAGGAGGATTAAGCAAGTGAGAGAGGTTAGTGACTATAAATCAACAAATTTTCCTTAATTTATGCTTAATTATGCTTTATGTAACTAAGTAAAATTAGGAAAAATGCATGTTTAATTAAAATTTATTTTAGATTAGTGATTGAGTGTAACACCCATACCATACGGATCTAACGTTCCAGTGCAAAAAGCTGGGATTTTTTTTCCTAAACCGCTTAACTTTCTTATTTTTATTCTTATTCCATTTGTATGACTTTTAAGTTAAATTTTCACTGACCTATAACTGTCTAAAGTCACTATTTATTTTATAAAAATTTGGCAATATAACGGCTATAAATTTAACTAGCCCCCTAAAATGTAGACAATTCTACAGCCTCTCAGAGGCACAACAATCAATAACCACAAAAATACATTATATTCTAAATATCTCTATATCGAAACATATCAATTCATATCTGTTTCATGTCTAACTGAATATTCTTGTGCAACATTATGCAATTCTGATAAACATCTCTTTACTACAATCCTTATCATTTATACATATATACATGCCAGAATACTAATTCTAAACTAAACACTTCTTTCTCAAAATTGTTCTTCTGTGTACTAGTATTTCAGGCTATCTTCAATACCTGCACACAATAAACTCTACGTGTTAAGCATTAAATATGTCCAGCGGTGACTAACAATCATAATATTTTTCTTTAATGTAGTTATTCTAATTATGTAACAATTAGCTTAACAAACTTTCAATACAATTATAATTTTGCAATTATTGTTCATTTACATTTTAAAAATATTTTTATTCTATCATTAGCAATCCTGTTCAACTAATACCAAAACTTTAAATAATTCTTCAATTTAGTCCTTATTTACTTAACTTATTATAAATTTGCCCTTTTTACCTAATATTTACAGAATTACCATTATTCTCATTTATTTTCATTTTTAACCTATAACTTTACATGCAAATTATCAATTACTCCCTACTTTAACGTTTGCATGCAAAATTACACTTTTAGTTCATATGTCATATAAAATTTCATTTTTATACTGTTGGGATATCAAATTACCATTTTACCCTTTATGGTCGTTTCTTAATTATTTGTATTCATTAAATACAAGTTTTGATAAAATTACCATTTTGTTCCTATACTTTTTATTTTCTTTCAATTAGATCATTTTTCACATTAAACTTCATTTTTAACTTTTTTTTTTCATACTTTTAACTTATTCTTGTCATAATGCCCCTAGTACAATCTTGGCAAAAATTTTCAGTCCGGATATATAGGACGTGGATTCCATAAGGCCATAAACAGACTAAAAAATGATACCGAATGACCATTTCCAATAGAATAGATAATAGATCAGACAGATACAAATAATATGGAGATCAAAGATCCTACCATAGTAAAACAAGTCGTCATGACTTGCACCGCTATACAGATATCCCTATGGCCAGCCAATTATATTTTGAACTAGATTTTACTGTCAAACTATTTTTAAGTGCACAATTTCATTAAATTATAAATCATTATCCGAAATTTTCAGGCTTTTCATTACTTTTTCATTCAATTCATTTGTCAGTCAAACTTTTTAGTCTTTAACACAATCTGTGAATGATTTCACCATAATTCACCATTTTCTCATCAAATTATGAATTAACTCACAATAATTCAATATTTTCACCTTATACATAACCAAAATTTCATCTTAAAATATTCAAATAATTTCTATAAGTTTTATAAAAATTCATGGGCACATATTTTACTTGTTTCATACATTATTTCCCAAAAATTCATTATTTTTTCAAGTTACATAATCCATTAATTATTCCAAAAATATTCAAATAATTTTCATAAATTCTATAAAAATTTATGGATATATTATTTCATCTCTATTATCATTTTAAGGCTTAATTTCATTAAAATACATAATTTAAATACTATTTCTCTTTAGGGTACAATTCGGTCAAGCTAGTAAGTCCGCCTTATACTTGCTTTTAAATTCATTTAAACTTCCTAATAAACTTATTTAAGGTATAATTCCATTATTCTATCATCAATTTCAATTATACACATTTCTATTAAATTTTTCCTATGTTACATAAAGGAAAATCATTCAAACCAAAGAAAAATGTTATAATTTATTAGCCACTAACCTCTTCTTCTTGTTTTAGCTTGCCTAGACTCCCTTTTCTTTCCCTTTTGCCTTGAGAGCTTGAACTTTCCCTTGGAAACCTACCATGGCTGAATTTTTAAGCATAAGAAACCCTAATTTTTTGATCTCTAATGCTCAAAATAACAACATAATTAAACTCTAGGTACCTTAAATTAGTAGAAAATACCTTAAAATCAAATTAAAACTATAAATTTCTCTTACCTCTCTTAGATACCTAAGGCTTTTCATCTTGAATTCCTTTGCTTCTTTTCCTCTAATCAACGAATAGAGATTAGATTACTACTCTAAAGAGGTAAGATTCACTTTCTTATGGCTTAATTAAGTGTGAATTAGGAGAGAAATGAAAGAAAAAAGAGAGAGAAATGGGAGAGATGGGTTCGGCTAAGGGAGAGGAGGAAGAAGGTGGTGGAATTTTTTGGTATTTCACAGATATTCTGGCCTTATATACATCTCCTAATGGGCCAAAAATTGGGCCAAGCTAATGGTTCTAACCCATTCAACCAAAGCCCACTAATTACCCAATAAAAAAATCCTAATTAATTTCTCTCACTCTTTAACTACAAATCACTTCAATTTTAATTTCATAATTCTTATCACACCAAAAATAGATTGTACCAAAAATTTTAGCCTAATAGAAATCCATTACTAGTCCGATTCAATCAAATCGATCGGATTCGACAACTACTGATATCACCGAAAAATTCAACCAAAATATTCTACATGAAATTTTATTAAAATCTACAAATTTTGGTAATTTTTAGAGTTCGTTAATTATTTTTAAAAAATCGGTCAAAGTCGAGTCAGCTCTTTCTACAAAGAAAATTGACTCGCTAGTTTTTTCGTATTTTTGACTTTTGGAAGCTCATTTGACCTCGATTTCACTTTAAATTTCAATCTTGAACTCACCATAACTAATACTTTACGATGATTAAATAAAATATTTTTCACTTTCGGTACAATTTTCAGCCCGAAAATACTATTTACCATTGAAAGTTTACGACCAACCCGATGTTGAGGCCATTACATTGAGAACCCTAATTATGATTAATACAGTAATTAAATTGAATTAAAAGTGATGTGAAGGTGGTGTATCTTGCTTGGACGAATTGCGTATTAAAGAGAATTAAAGTGTAATTCGAATATTTTTAATGATTAATGCTTTTAAATGAATATAGTTATGAAATTAAGTGCGTATAAATTTATTTGGAATTTATATGAATATTTTTGATAATAAATTAGCATTATTTTAAAGTGATTTTAATGAATTATAGTGAAATAATTCATAAGTTGTGCAAAATTGATGAAAGAATTGAGTGACTAGTGTATCGAAATGTAAAAATAAATGAAAATGTTAAATTGTGAAGAGAAATATTTAATTAAATAAGAAATTTTGCCCTTAGTAGTGGTCAGATAATTAAAATCTAGTTCAGGATATGATTAGCTAACCATAGGGACATGTTTATTGCGGTGTAAATCATGACGATTTTCTTTACTATAGTAAAATCGTAATGATATTTCATAGTTCAGTGTTAAGTATTTGGTGAAATTATTGGAGGGGTCATTCGAGATCATTTCCTAGTGTAGTGTTATGGCTCTGTGGGATCCGCGTTTCATGTATCCAGTCTGCAGATTTCTATCGAAGTGGTACTAGGACATAATGGTAAAATAAATTAAAAGTGCAAATGGTAAAAGGAAAATGAGAATTTGTAATGAAAAAGGATCTAAGTGAAAGATAATAAAAGTTTATGGGTAAAATGGTAATTTTTTCAAATAGTGAATTTTAAGAGTGAAAATGATAAGAAATTAAATAAAGGGTAAAAGTAGCAAGAAATAATGTTCAAATAAATAGAAAATGAACTTTTATAAATTGGAATGACTAAAGTGCAATTTTACATAAGAAAGGTAAAATAAAGACCAATTGGAAATTTTATAAGCCAATAATTGAATGTGAATTGAAAATAAGTCATTTAGTGGCAATTTTGTAATTAAAGAGTAAAAATGGTCAATTTTGTAATTAAGTGAAAAATTAAGGACTAAAATAAAAGTTTTTCCCAAGTAATAGTTTTAAACTATATTAAATGTAAAAACATTGACAATGGTGTTTTGATGAAAAATGTATGAAATTTTGCATGAGTAATGTGATTGTACATAAGTGGTAAATTTCTAGATTTATAGTCATCATTGAGCATATCTAATATTTAGTACATAATATTTATTACGTGTAGGTCCCGAAGTGGTGGTGAAATAAGTATACAACGGAGCTTAAATTTTGGGAGAAGTAGGATAAATTTTGAAAATTTTCCTTATTGGCATGTATATATTTAACTAGCTCAAAAGTTACTTTTTGGATTTGTATATAATAACAATGTATATAAATTTGAGTATGTGACAAGTAGTATGTGAATGTTTTGAGTTATGATGGGGGTATATATTACTGTTTATGAATTATCGTGTACTTTGGGGCTGTGAGACTTATTTGCTTTTCAGAGAGGTTAGGCAAGATTTTAGCTGTTATGCTGTCAAATTTTTAATTGACAAATAGTATACTGAATAATTATTGATTGGTCAGCTAACTAAATTATTATTGTTAAAAAGAATCAGTAATTAAGATTAAGTGGATATAAAAAAAAATCGATCTATCGCGCATGTATCAGTCAAAGGTTATAGTAAGGGTGTTATAAAATGTATGTCACCTGCTCATTTAAAACTAGTTTCTTGATTTAATCCTCGACCACTTGTCCCATCATAACCTTGCCCTCGTAACTGTGACATACTTAAACTGTACTTAACAAATAACGATTCGATCGAAATTTTAAGAGATGAAATACTAGTATCATGAACATGAACAATACTAAGAAATCTTTCAACCACTTTACCCTTATTATTAACATAACGCAAAACAACAATTATTTGTTCTTTTACCGATACGTCATGACATTCGTCAACCAAAATTGCAAATATGTCATCATTTAAATTATTAATGATGGCATCAATAGTCTTAGCAGCACAAGCATTTATAATCTCATGTTGAATAGTAAGAGATCGATGTTAACTTGAGATTATTTGGAACATTGTTACGAAAAACATCATCAATACTTTCATTATGCTCAACTAAAAACTTTAGAAGTTCATTGAAATTACCTTCTTGTTTGAAACCATAAGATTCATCATGACCATAAAAAGGAAGCCCTTGTCGTAAAAGAAATAGAATGCAATCAATCGAAGCAGTTAATCGTGTTTTATATTCTTTTCTCACTTGATCTATATGTCTATTGAAAACGACTTCTATATTTTGATCTTGTTTCAACAGTGATTCACATTTTCTTCAAGCTACATTATGAGCACTATTAGAGCCTCCCGCATGAATATCTAATCTTTCCTTTTTATTTCAAGCATTGAAACTATCTGTAATAAATGAATCACCGCCTCCTTGCTTCCTAATCTCAATTCTTAAAAGATAACAACATAAGCAAAATGCTGTATCTTTTTGTATATTATACTTCAACCAATTAGGATATTTCTTATATCACTTAGAATTAAAACAACGAAGAACATTTCCAATATTTTATTGTTTAGAATATTAATTTTGTGGTTGGCAAAGTCCTTTTTAAAGATACGCTTTCCTTATTTTACCCCAATCATTAGGATGATATTCTGAGATTTTAATTCTCAATCTAGGATCAACAGATAGATTATCTAAATTAATCTCATGACTAGCTTTTTTTGAATTATTTTCTTGATATTTATTTTCAATTCCTTGATCAATTGGTTGCTTAAAGGGTGATTTTCTCTTAATCATAAATTTATCTATGACATTTGGACTCTTTCAAAGAAAAAAGTAAATTTGCTTTTCATTTGCTGTCTTTTGCTTTTTTCCAAAATGCCGCATCTATTTATTTTCTTTTTTCTTTTTATATTTATGTTAAGTGTGGCGTGTTCCTCACTTCTTCCCCTAATATCCATCTATTTGTTTTTCTTTTACATATATATATAGCGTGTTCCTCACTTCTTTCCCTGATATCCATCTATTTGTTTTTCTTATATATATATATATATATATATATATATATATATATATATATATATATATATATATATATATATATATATATATATATAACACTCCAAACTTCATTACCAATTATCATCCCATTTTAAAATTTTTTTTAAATTGAGTGTTTTCAATTACCAGGTGGCTATGCCCTTGGATAAAGGTGCAAGTCTCTAAAATTTAGTAAGAAGTTTAATTTAAATCTTAAAATTTAATTTGATATAATATTATTTTTAATATTTTAAAATTAAAATAATTTAACTTTTAAAATAACAATTTTGTCAGTTTGACCTCTAATATGACAATCTTAATTACACGTAATACTCAATAATTAAATATATATTTGCTGACGTATTTTTTTTTAATCACTTCTTATCTTATATATCAAATTTTAGAGTGTTATATGTCATCTATGTCGCTATGTTAGCGATTAACAGATGGAGGATGATCAAATTAAAAGAATCGTTATTTTAAGAATTAAATTGCATCAATTTTAAAATATTAATAATGATATTGCACCAAATTAAATTTTAAAAATTTATTTTTACTTTTTTTTTTAAATTTTAAGAAGTGATTTGTATTTTCAGCTCTAAGCAAATTCATTACTTTAAGCCCCTATTTGGATGAAATGAGTTGTGAAATCGGTAAGATGCAAAATCGTAATTATTGTAATTATTATTAATATATTTTAAAAAATTATATCCCATAATATAATTTAATAATTTTTGTGATTAAAAATTTAAAAGTAAAAATTACGTTCCATGAAAGAGAAATATAATTAAAATTATATGAAAATATGATAGAAGTTTTCAAAATTAAATAAATTCACAAAAAGTCAATGTGATATGTTTGTTAGATAAGTCGGATTAAAATTTTAAAATGAAGTAAACTCCAGAAATCAACTTCAGAAAGCAACCGTACTTCTTCTATTTTTTTCCTAAACGGCGCCGTTGCGAAAAGCATAAGCTTGAGCGTTCACCTAGTTTGTGAAAGTATCAGCTTGAGGGAGGAAGAGAGACAGAAATGGCGTCCATGATGATGATGAGCAGGTCAATAGCCATGAAGGCTCTCGGTGGGCCATCCTCATCGTTTCTCTCCAGTTTCCAGCGGTGCCGCTTTCCCACTGTCCGAGCATTCTCTGCCCTGATGTCGCCGTTGTCCAAGGCCATCGTCTACGACCAGCAAGTTCCCCCTGATTCTGTCACTAGGTACAATGACAGAGACATAACACAAGTGCTCATATATATGCATTTCTTCAAAAAAAAAATAATAATCTTTTGTTTTACAAAGTTGTAGAGATACCGCCAGTGGAAGTGAAAGAGAATGATGTGTGTGTTAGAATGCTTGCTGCTCCTATTAATCCCTCCGATATCAATCGAATTGAAGGTCATATCTTTTTCCCTTAATTTTCAGAATTAATGATAGGTTTTAAATGATTTCATGATCCTTTGCTTTGAACTCAATTGGGTCCTTTTTGTTTGTTTATCTATTTATTTTTTTGAGCTATAGGAGTGTATCCTGTGAGGCCCCAAGTGCCTGCAGTTGGAGGATATGAAGGTGTAGGTGAGGTGCATTCTGTAGGCTCTGCAGTTAAGGATCTTTCGCCCGGTGATTTGGTCATTCCATCTCCTCCATCTTTTGGTACATATTGCTCTGCCGTCTTTTACTTTTGCCATGATAATTGTTGGTCATGTAAAGGTTTTCTTTCAATAACCAATCTCCTTTTCTACTTCTCTCAAGTGACCTCGCTGCTTGAGCTTGAGCAGTAGGCATTTACTCTTTTGAATAGCACGTTCAAGTTGCTCAAAGTAAAAAAAATGTTTAAGAAATTTTATATATACAAATTGTTCTCATTAGAGGATAATGTTTGCCGATCTGCTTATATGTTTGATATCAGTTGTTTAAGAGTGTTTATGTTGAAGTAGATAGAGTCTGCTTAGAAGATAATTTCTTCACATTTCTAGGTAGGAAATTCTGAATTGCTGTCAAAACCCAATTGTTCTACTGAACATTGAACACATTTGCATTGGGAATTCAATTTACCCTCGCTTTGTTTTTGGCTCTAGCAGATAGATTGAGTGATGGTATATATTTTTCTCTTATAGGGACATGGCAGACTTACATTGTGCAAGACCACAGTGTCTGGCACAAAATTAATAAAGAGTCACCCATGGAATATGCTGCAACAATCACTGTTAATCCTTTGACTGCTTTAAGAATGCTTGAAGACTTCACTACTCTAAATTCTGGTAATAATGTACCTATACTATGACATTCTAAATTGTTAATCCTTTTCTATGCTTTTCTCTGACAATGGTGCATGCAAACAGGAGATGCTGTTGTCCAAAATGGAGCTACAAGTATTGTAGGGCAGTGCATCATTCAGATTGCAAAATTCCGTGGCATCCATAGCATTAATATATTAAGGGACAGGTGCAGTATAAGATTTAAATTAAAAAAAATATAGCCTGCTTTTGTTTTTAGTGGTGTGTAGATTGCTTATCCATTTTTACTCTGCTTTTGTTTGTTTAATTTTCCTGAAAGCTGCTTGTGCTTTGTTGCATTTCCTACTGTTTCATTATAACATTGCCAGTCAAAAGAAATATATAGCTGGAAGGAACTTTCTGATCTAATTTGTTGTCAGCAATGCAAGCCAACTGCTCTCTATTTTTTATTCAAATAAATGGCCGCCAGCACACATTTAATACTATCTTGTGCTTCATTTAGGCCTGGGTCAGATGAAGCAAAGGAATTCTTAAAGAAACTAGGTGCTGATGAAGTGTTTACTGAGAGCCAATTAGAAGTGAAGAACATCAAGGGTCTCCTGGTACCATCAGCTATGGACTCCTTATGTTTGATAAATTGATAGTATCTGAAGTAGGAGGTGTTTATTCTTTCTTTTAAATGTATTTGGTGTCATTAAACATTGTTTCTTAGAATTAGTTTAATCTTAGATTGACTCAAGCATGCATTTTTCGTCTTATTTGCTTGGTAGACTAATATACCAGAACTAAGTTTGGGATTCAATTGCGTTGGGGGCAATTCTGCTTCTTTGGTCCTCAAATTCTTAAGGTATGATGCGCAGTTATAATGTCTGAAGGATTTTAACATTTAAGATAGCTTAAAATTTAATTTATTTAGAATGTTCTTGTATCAGATAGGGAGGAACGATGGTAACTTATGGTGGAATGTCTAAGAAACCTGTAACAGTATCAACATCATCCTTCATTTTTAAGGTAATTTTTTTTTTCTCTTTCTTCTTCTTGTTGAAGTGAAATGTTGGTATCTTTAATGAAGGTTCCCACATTATCTAAGATTCTTGATAGTTCATGCAGAAATAAATTCCTAGCTGAGAAAGTCGTCATAAGTTGAAAAGCTCAATTTGGACTGAGTTTGGTTTGTTGAATCAAGATACAAACTAGCTAGAAACTGGGTATGATATGTTGAATGTAATGTGCATGAGACCCTACGGAATATTCAATTTTTGACTCGTAGAATTTCTGGATGACAGTCAAGGTGACCAAAAGTTCTAGGTATTAGTGTGGATGGAACTCTAATCATAGAAGAAAGCACATCTTGTATTGCTTTAGCTTTGGTGGGAGGGAGTTGGTCTACATTGATTTGATGTATTGAATGATGAGTGATTATGCCTCAAACTGAACTGTGGTATAACTACAGTTGATACTAAAGAATGTTCAAATCATGAATGGTGATTCCATCCAAATTTACCACCAGGATTTCTTCTAATGATTTCTCTCCATTTCTTACTTCTAATTTTGTTTTGCAGGATCTATCTTTGAGGGGATTCTGGTTGCAAAAATGGTTGACTTCAGATAAAGCAAAAGAGTGCAGAAATATGATAGATTATCTTTTGTGCTTAGCATGTGAAGGGAAGTTGAGATACGAGTATGTTTTTCCTCGAACACAAAATCACTCGACCTTTTTCCTGTTTTGCAATGGTTCCTACAGCTGTATGGCTAGTTCTTTCAACATTCTCATTTCTAATAGGTTGAGACTGTACCATTGCAGGATGGAGTTGGTTCCTTTTGACAATTTTCGTGCAGCTTTGGATAAGGCACTTGGAAAGTTTGGAAGCCAACCTAAACAAGTTTTGACATTCTAAGGGTCAGGGATCTGGAAGCTTACTTGGATGCATTGGTAAGCTATTGGCTCACCAACTAGATAATTAAACGCGAGCCTCTCGGGCAAATTCCTCCTTTTGCTCCTCAGCCTACATGGTATTAGCAGCCATTTCTGCTTCGAGCTCAAACACATATTTACGATGGTGGTTCCTTTTACTTCCAATTATGGGACATGTATATTGACAACGTTATAATTACCAAAAGGAAACATCTGAATAGTTCTCCATACAAACATTCAAAGCTGAGATTAGGTCAGCTTCTGCTATTTCATCAATACTTGGTCTAGAGATGGAGTTAACAGGCAAATTGATGTCAATATCGTGCTTATATAATACAAATACGACGAGGCAAACCTAAAAGCCAAAAAATGAAACTCGCACTTGTTTAGGGTCCTGCCTATTTGCCATGCTCAGCTTTACCTTCTGATTGCAAAGTAATGTCGCCAGCATGATAAAATAGATAACGGTTCAAGAGTGTTTTCCTTCCAATATCTCCCTAGTCCATAATTAATTTCTATGTTCCGATGAATAAAAAGCCCTTGTAGGCTTAAGTACGCTCCTTTCTCAAAATATAGTCCACAGCATCTCCCACTGAGTCGACAACCTGCAAAGGCAGCAAAGCGCATAAAGCTCAGTGCAAACAGAAACGGTCAAGGGTTTGTCAACCTCCAATTTCTTTTGTTCATATTTCAATCGGACCTACTTATGGCCTAATCTACCATCATTCTTATTCCTTTATTGGTACGTAAGAAAATATCCAAAACAGATCCTTTTTATCCATTACTTGTTTGTGAATTCAGAGTAAATCAATGTTATGAAGAAAACTTTAAATCTGGAATTATTTCCGTGCTAGCCTATGACTGGAGAAATTGGACTTCTTAGATTTCATATATAATTCAAGGAGTGGCAAAATATAGCCACTTAATCCCTGGTCTGTGACCTTCCCCATAGTTGCTTAGTTAGGTTTATATGCTAAGTTGCAAACAGTAAGGGTTTCGACCCCTGCTTAGGTTAATATGCATTAATTAGCAAACAGTAAGGCTGCTTAGATAAGTTAAAATTCACCAAGTTGGACACGGACTCAAGTTTACACGTCCTAAATTACCTACCAGATCTGCAGGAAACTCGGAGTGATTTTCTGCTCCTTTGAAGACCCCTGTCCTTGTCATGATAGAAAACCAGGGATGCCAGCCTGAAATGCCAGAAGATGAAGTGTAAAGGTTGACAATCACCATAACCCTATATCAAAATTCATGAGTGTAGAACGATGTTCCTTTTCTGAAAAAGACAAACCTCTTGTGCACCCCTGATGTCCACTGAAGGATTGACTCCTATCATATACAGGGTTTTAAAATGATGTGTTTCGGTATTCTCATTATTCATACGATTGGAAACATGATGACGAGATGAGATAAGTTTCTTTAGGACAGTTTCAGCATTCTTGAACACTAATGGATTTGGTTTTCCAAAAGATGTATACTTCAGTGAAACATGGTGAATTCTGCATGTCAAATACAAATCGGTAAAGTTCATGATGTGGCAATTGATTTTTTGGATATAGTAATCCATGAAAAATCAAATATAATGTCAATCCGTCCTGAATATACCTATGTGGCTAATAGTCAGATACGGACTTCAGTCATAGTAATAACAGTGTAATTTCTGCCCCATAAACATAGGCCTGACAGGCAGTAGAGTAATCCTTTCCATTGTTGAAAAAGTTTAAATTCCTATTCTTTAATTTTAAAATATCTTATCTGGCCTTTACCTATTGTAGACCGATTCTGACGCAATTCTGAAAGCTCCCATGCCGAGGCGTTCTGAAGGAAAAGTAGCCTACTTTTAGTGGCACCTCATCAGTACATAGCTAGTTCAAAAACTAATCAAGTATCGAAGAGAGGAATAAAAGGGATCTAAAGATGGGAAGTAACCTGGTAAGCAAGGTCATCATTCGCAAAATACAATTGTGGTTGATGTCCAAACTCCCTTCCGGGGAGACCTCCAGTTCTTAAAATGTCACAGACAACCTACCAACAGCATCCACATTTACTCAATTCAGAGAAGTACAGCATTAAGCATTCAACAATGAGAATATTAGCTTCAAGCAATTGTAATATAGAGAAGCAAGTATGCAAATGGAAAACTTCGGACTTTAAACATCAGTTAACAAATTTTATTAGAGAATTGTACAAATGGCAATCAACTCATTTTCACCAAGATAATAAAACAGAACAAAATTCACATCATGTTTTTGCATCAAGAAAACACAATTTCTTTACTATTACAATAAGAAGCTAGTCACATGATGTGCAGAATTCAATATTTAAACACTGATTTAGGAAACTGGTAAAAAACAAATTAGCTGTTGCTCAGAATTTATACCACTGCTGTGTTATTACTACGTTACAGCACCATCATTGTGAAGGAAACAGTCAAATTCTGGTTTTAACCATTCATAAAAGGGTATTTAGAGTAAAACAAGTCAATGTACTTACTACGAGCTGGCCATCCATCATTGCAAAAAATCATAATGATACAAAAATATATTCCCTGAATTTACACAAAAGCAATTCATAAATGAACAGATGCTTTAATGGAACAGAAAAATTAATGAACAATTCAAGAACAGAAAAGAAGAATCAGAGAGTTATTGAGAGGAAGAATGATTTGCTTTTATTGATGAACAAGGACAGTTACAATACTGATACAATCCTCACAGGAAGTAGAACTCCCCTCTCCAACAATGGAGCCCTGCTAAGAAGCAGATCACAAACTCATTCCTTGCATCCCCCCCTTTTCCCCAAACAACAATTAATAAAGCTAATTCAAAAAACAGAAACCGTTGGCCCTCTTGTCCAGCTAGGACTCACCCTAACAGATTCTACTCATAAGGTATTACAGCTCACAACAACATTTAGTAATTTCCATCCTTGTCCCTGCCCTAGAGCTTCTTCCTGCGGGTGTAAACTTGCAAGATCTTTGGCCCAATAGTAGTCTGGTCCAGTTCAACATCTCCCCCTGTTAGTTCTCTATCATTGGCAGCCCCTTGAGAATCAGTCTTGTCCGCAAGACTGAATTGTGGATAATCTCTTTTAATTACATATTCATCTTCCCAAATAGCCTTATCAAGACTCTTGGAGTGCCATTGAGACACATTCTCCCCTTGCCGCTGTATAATGCGAGTGGCCACCACTTTTTCAGGCATAAGGTCATCAGCTTGTTCCAGCTCAAGCTCAGGTGGCAGATCAACCGAACTTGGTTGCATACCTACAGCCTTTTTGAGCAAGGAGACATGGAACACCGGGTGTACCTTGGAGGTGGAGGGCAGATGCAGGCGGTAAGCCACTGGACCCACCCTAGCAGCCACCCGGTAGGGTCCAAAAATAGCGAGTTGAAAGCTTGGGATAGATCCTTCTGCTGATGGATTGTTGCCTATGAGGTTTCAGCTTCAAATACACCCAATCTCCTACCTCAAAGGACAGCTCTCTTCGGTGTCGGTCAGCCTGAGTTTTCATATGTTGCTGTGATCATAATAGCTGTTGTTTAAGCTGTTTTAAGGCCTCATCCTGGTCCCTTAAGTCACGGTCCACTACCTCCACCCTCACCTCTCCGGGAAGGTACTGGGCAACCGTGGGTGGTCTCCTTCCATACACTACTTCGAAAGGGGTAGTTCCTGTACTCACATGGTACGTCGTGTTGTACCAAAATTCTGCCCAAGGAAGCCATTGGCTCCATGAGTGGGGCTGGTCAGCAGCAAAACAACGAAGGTAAGACTCGAGGCAGCGGTTAATTACCTCGGTTTGGCCGTCCGACTCCGAGTGATATGAGGAGCTAAATGAGAGTTGAGTACCATGCAACCGAAATAATTCTTCCCAAAAGCGGCTCATAAACACCGGATCGCGGTCACTAACAATCGTCTTTGGAAACCCATGGAGGCGGACGATTTGCTTAATGAACACATCTGCCACTGTTCGTGCTGTATATAGGTGCTTAAGGGCTATAAAATGGCTGTACTTGGACAGCCTGTCCACCACCACCATTACTGCATCAAATCCCTTAGATTTAGGTAACCCCGTTATGAAATCCATTGATATGTCTTCCCAATTGAGGAAGTGGCTGTAGCAGCCCCGCCGTGATAGGGTAGAAGCTTTGAACCTTTGGAACACCGAGCAACTTTTGACATAATCTTGGACACGTTGTAACATCCCTTTCCAATAGAAAATTGCAGAAATCCTTTTGTAAGTCCTGTAGTAGCCGGAATGTCCCCCGGTGACAGAATTATGGAATTCCTCCAATATGGCAGGAATCTATTTGGAGGTTGATGAGATCACCAATTTCTCGTTCCTATATAAAGTTCCCTGTTTCAATTGGTACTTTCGCCTGGCAGCTGGGTTGGTTTGCACTTCCTGTCTAATAGACCGTAAGAGAGGATCCTGTTCCACCTCCTCCAACAGCTGCCCCCCATCGGTCCATGTGGGGAGGAATTCAAAAGAGGCCAATTCCACACAATACTGCTGCCTAGAAAGAGCATCAGCTGCTGTGTTCAACCTGCCTGGTTTATATTGGACCTCAAAGACATAGCCCATCAGTTTTGAGAGCCAATGCTGCTGGTCCGGAGTGGTGATGCGCTGTTGTAACAAATGGCGCAAGCTCTTTTGATAAATACAGACAGTAAACCGTTTGCCGAGCAAGTATGGTCACCAGTGTTGTATGGCCAATGCTAAAGCCATCAGCTCTTTTTCATAGGCTGACTTGGCTAAGTTCTGTGCGGCCAATGCCTTGTTGTAGTATGCGATTGGTCTGCCCTCTTGCATTAAGACAGCCCCCAATCCAAGGCCCGAAGCATCACATTCCACAGAGAAGGTTTTACTAAAGTCAGGCGAGCTAATAATGGGGCAGCAACTAGCTTCCCTTTCAATGTCTCAAACGTTGTTTGAGCTTGTACACTCAATTGAAACTCGTTTTTTTTGGTCAAGTCAGTTAAAGGTTTGGCAATCTTTCCGTAATTTTTTATAAACTTCCGATAGTAACCCGTCAACCTTAGGAATCCCCGAACCTCTTTAACATTCCTCGGTATTGGCCAAGCCTGTACAGCAGCAACTTTGGAAGGGTCAACAGTATCTCCTTTGCTTGAAATGCAGTGACCAAGATAGTCAATGGAAGTCTGGCCAACTGAACACTTGTTGGGATTGACTCAAAATTGGTTATCCTGGAGCACCCGTAAAATAGTAGATAGGTGTCACATGTGTTCCTCTCAACTCCGGCTATAAACCAGAATATCATAAAAAAAAACAAGGACCATGTGTCGCAACCAAGGGCGAAATATGTCATTCATCACACTTTGGAAAGTTGAGGGAGCTAAGCTCAAACGGCATTACTAAGAACTCATAATGGCCATCATGGGTGCAAAACGTTGTCTTAGGTTCGCCCCCCTCCCGCATTCGAATTTGATAGAACTCAGACTTTAAATCCAGCTTAGTAAAGTACGTTGCCCCATTGAGCTCATCCAACAACTCATCCACCACTGGTATGGGGTATTTATCGACCACCATGACCTTATTGAGGGCCCTGTAGTCGATGCATAATTGCCAAGAGCCGTCTTTCTTCTTGACCAAGAGTACTGGCTAGAATACGGACTCTAACTTGGTCGGATGATACCCTGCTATAGCATGTCTGCTACTTGTTTCTGGATTTTAGCCTTCTGTACATACGGGTATCGGTAGGGGCGGACACTGACTGCTTCGTGGCCTGGGAGAAGCTGGATTGCATGATCATGCATTCGCCGAGGAGGGAGCCCCGCTAATGGCTAGAAAATAGCAGAGAATCGATTCATAAGGGCCTTCACATCAGCCATCTGGGTTGAGGATAAACTCGGGTTGGAGGGTGCTGGCAAATGAGGGAGGCTATAGTGCTGATGCTTCAAACTCCCACCGCCTAATAAAACTCTAAGAGCTCCCATATCATAAAGAGTACCCTCAATTCCTGTCAACTCAATTTGCTTACCATTGAGTTCAAACTTCATCCATCTCTTATCCCAGTTGTGTATAACGTTGCCCAATGTCTTCAACTAGTCAATCCCCAGAATGAAGTCAATTGGTCCCAGTTCAAAAACCAATGCATCCAATGCCAATGCATAAGCCCCCAAATCCAACGGTACTGCCTCACATTTCTCATGTGTCTTCACCCGGTATCCATCCCCTAAATTAATGTGCACAGGTAAAATTGGAACAATGGGAAGGTTCAGGGAACTTACAAGCTTTCGAGATACAAAATTGTGGGTAGCCTCGGAATCCACGAGCAAGATAATTGGTATGCCACACAGTGTTCCCTTTAGCTTGAGAGTCCGTGGAGCCTGAAGGTTTTCCCCAGCTTTGAAGAATACTTCCATGGCTGAACATTCGGCCTCCACTTCATCGTCTCCCACATCAAGCTTCCCCGATTTCTCTTGCTCTGTTTCATCCATTTCCAGCTCTATTTCATTCTCGGAAATGGTAATGCGCAACTCGCCCAGACTACAGCGATGTTGCAGAGAATAACGCTCACCGCATTTGAAGCACAAACCCAGTCGACAGCGTTCATCGATGTCCTTCAACGTCAAGTGCCGTGGCCCCCTATTCCGTGGAATAGTCTGTATCCGGCTTGGTTAAGGAAGGGTGCGGGGAGATGGATTCTCTATTGTGGGTATTGGGCCTGGGCTTCTAAGCTTGAGCCTAGGATCAACTTGGCCCAACTCCTTGGAGTAAAATGGGCGGGAGAACGGCAACAAGGTGAGAGAAGGCTCAGATCGACTCCCATCTCCACCTCCTCGGTCTTGCAACGGTGGCGCACGTCCACGAGGTGGACTGAAAGCCAACTCGGCATCCCTGGCGAGGTCCATAGCTGCATCACAGGTCTGGAGTTTCATGAACCGGACCCAACGCCCCACATCCTCCTCCAAATCCCCTATGAAATACCCCAGGTATTGCGCCTCAAAGGTCTTGGGAATATACCCGATAATAGCCTCAAATTCCTCAATGTTTTCATCTATTGTTCCGGTTTGGAAAAGGGCTCTCAATTCCTCGGAGGGGTTCTGGGTTCGGCGATTACCAAATCTACCATTCAAACGGTATTTGAATTGGTCCTAAGTCATCCTTGGGTTGTCACGTATAGCTTGAGAAAACCAAGTAATGGCTACTCCGATCAGGCACATTTGGGCGATCGTGTAGTTTCATCTCTTCAGGAGTCTGGTGGATGTTGAAATACAGTTCGATTTTGGCTATCCAAGTTCGGGGGTCTGATCCAGAGAACTCCGGTACCTTGATCTTGAGTAATGACATGGCTCTTGCTCCATAGTGATGGTGGGAATCCAAGTGGGGCAAACGGGGTTGCCCAAAACGGATTTGAGAAGGAACAAAGATTTCCCCTGAGCTAGCAGCACTTGCAGTTGCGTCAATTGCAGGATGGGAATTATCGGGGTTTGTGGTGAGTGGGCGTTTGTCTAGTCTGGTTTGGATGGTGGTCTCCAGGCGATCCAGTTTGTGTTCTATATGTTCTACAAATTTTTGGAAGGCAATTACATTGGATTGAAGAGCAGATACAATTTGCTGGATTGAATCCAGAGTTTCTTCATGGGCTTTCTACTCGGTTTTGCAAATCCATTTTAGTTTGTAAACGTGTTTGTGGAGGATCTACCATTTCGGAGTTTTCCACAAAACGGCGCCAAATAATGGAATAGAAAAATTAATGAACAATTCAAGAACAGAAAAAAAGAATCAGAGAGTTATTGAGAGGAAGAATGATTTGTTTTTATTGATGAACAATGACTGTTACAATACTGATACAATCCTCACAGGAAGTAGAACTCCCCTCTCCAACAATGGAGCCCTGCTAAGAAACAGATTACAAACTCATTCCTTGCATCCCCCTTTTTCCCAAACAACAATTAATAAAGTTAATTCAAAAAACAGAAACCGTTGGCCCTCTTGTCCAGCTAGGACTCACCCTAACAGATTCTACTCAAGGTATTACAGCTCACAGCAACATTTAGTGATTTCCATCCTTGTCCCTGCCCTGGAGCTTCTTCCTGCGGGTGTAAACTTGCAAGATCTTTGGCCCAATAGTAGTCTGGTCCAGTTCAACATCTCCTCCTGTTTGTTCTCTATCATGCTTTTGCTCAGCCTGAATGTCTCTGCCCCAGTCAACAGAATCGCTAACGATAATGCTGCCTGAACCCTTTGTGAGCGGACAGCATCTCCTGTGTTCATCTGTGCTGATGTACTACTAGGTACAGTCGTCTGTCTAGGCGTCCAAGTCCTTATATCGTGCAAGTGGATCAATGCCATCAAAATGAAAAGCATATTCATCTATTGAAAGAACATTTCTGCATGATATAAGATAAAAAAAAAACTATAAAATATATTCAAGAGATAAACCTCAGGAAATATGGGAGAGCTTCTTCATGCTCGCAATGAATTTCAAGAAATGCAACACAGGTAGCCAAAAAGATTACTTGAATCCGTATTCAGACATCACTGCAGCAGGTTCTCCTTTGCCCACAGCAACAACAAATTCATTCTGGAATCTGCATAATGGAAAATTGTTTGAAATGCTGGAGAAAATAATAAGCATCCTACTAGAATATTAGTATTTTATTCAAACTTGACAGATGGTTCTTTTCTCATAATTTTTGGCATGCAAAATTTTTCCTTATTTCAATTAACTTTTCATCCAAAAAAGTATAAGAGATTTTACTCCTTGACAACTTATAATCAAATTGCCAACAACTTTACTTGGTCCAGACGCATACCTACTCGCCAGCTGTTTAAAAGGCGTGTGGGATATGACATCCATTTTTTTTTTTCACAGAAGTACCTGCAGAGGTAAAATATCTACACCTAGAAGTTTGCTTAGCTCCAAGGCTCTTTTAGATTCTGGAAAACCACCCCCTGCCAAATTGAAATTTAAGAACCAAAAGCTAGTTATTACTCATATAACAAGTCCAATATCACTATTCAAAAACAATCTAAGTTTTAAATCCAAATTTTGCAACAACTTCTAACAACAAATACACATTCATATCTATCATCTTCCTATTCTTTTTTTTTTTTTCAAACAAAAACAAACAAACGTAAAAGTACACACTAATTGTAATTGTAATCCAAGATACTAAGAGACCATAGAAATACTCATTCTAAAGAAGAAGAAGAAAGAGAGCACTCACCATTCGTCAAGAAAATATAAGGAATCTTTAAAGAACCTGTTTACACAATCAAAAAGTAACGGCAGAAATTATCATGAAGTAAATGGCCGTCGAACGACTAAGCACAGAGAGAGAAGATACGTATGTAAGAGAAAAAGACACACAAGTATGGGAATTGCAAAGCTCCGTATGGATAGCTTACTGAAGTTGTTCTTTTCAGTAACTTCAAGAAGCTAACCATACGCAATACAGAGCCTAATCTTACAAAATTCACCGGAAACAAAAGCATAAACCGTGATAACACAGAGATCGGCACAGATAGATATGTAAGTTCACAATAAGATAGAAAAAAACGTAATATACAGCATTACCGGACGCATCATATAAGCGTTTGAGAGCTTGAAGAGAGCCACCCATGGGAGATTCGCCACGAACAATGACGCCATCGATATCAAACACAATGCCAAAATGAGGTCTGCTTGATTGCGTGATTGTTTCAAGAGTTCAAAAAAAAAAATCAATCGAACTAATAAGTTCCACAGCAGATATAGAAGAGAGGAAGGAGAAAAGAGCAGGCAGTGAGATAAGGAAAATACCTCTCGGATTGTGATTGAAGTTGCGAGAAGAAGCGTGAAAGCGAGGAGAAGAGCAACGACGTCGATAGTTGCTTTCTGTTTTGGCTTTTGAAAGCCTTTGCGATTGGCGGTAAAAATCTCATTGTCCTCCGCCTTTCTCAGGTAATTATCTCGCTCTCAACCCACCGCTATGAAAAGGAACACAAATAGTGCATTCTTTTTTGTTTTTTGTTTAGAAAATTAAATGCTATCTCCAATCAATTAATGCCAAGTGGGGTTAATATAAGTGTGTAAATTTGTTACTTTTATTAGAATTAAAAAATAATAAATAAATTAAAATTTATTATTAAATTACATAATTAAAAATAAATTATTAAATTTAATAGATTTTAATTTTATTGAAAAAAATAAATTATAAAAGCAAATTAAATTATATTAAAAATATAAAAGTGATAAAATAAATAAAATTTATATTTTACTACATAAAAAATTTTTGTAATGTTAATTTTTTTTTTTAAGTTGTATCTCGATTAAAAATGTTATATGATAAATATAAACCATTTAAAAATTTTTGAAGGTAAATATCATTTTTTTTATTGATGGTAAATATGAAAAAATGTCCATATTTGGTTTTTATATTTATATTTATGATAAATGAAAAAAAATCATATCTGATTTCAAAATTTAAAAAATGATATATATTTAGTCCTTAAAGAATTAGATACGTATCATTATTTAATATTTAAAGATATTTTTTAAAAATAAATTCATATTAGTTTTAACATTTCAAAGGTTAACTTAGACTTTATTCCAATACCAGTTTAAGGATTGTGAATTTTACCATACAACCAAACAAGTTTTTTATCGTTACCATACCAAACAACATATCATAAGATTATTGAACATGATTTTTATATAGTTAATATATATATATATATATATATATATTGAAATTTTACTTGTTGAAGTTAAAAATTTTGACACTGAATTACTCTTGCTGTTTATGTACTAATCTCGAAATGAAAAGCTATTGTGATAGTTTATATTTGTATATTAATTATACAATGAATTCAAATACAAGACTTTTGTTCATCTCCACAAAAGTAGTTGCAAAGTAAAAAATATAGTTGTTACTGTCAAGAAACTCAAACAGAAATAAAGTGAGAATTCTTCCATAGAAGGAAACATCAAAAGTAGGGGTGTTCAAATGTGGGTTGGGTGGGTTACAATTGGTTTTCTCTCCAACCCACCTAAATTGTTACATGGATTGGGTTCAACCCAAACCAGGTGGGTTATGTATTAAAATTTTTATGTTGGATTGGTTGGTTTATGTGGGTTATATGGGTTATGTTAATTTTTTTTATATTATATTATAAACATATAAATTATTCATATTTATATATTTTTAAATATAAAGAATTAATTTTATTTTTATAAATATTTTTTAAAATACCTCAAGTTTATAAAACTATAGTGCCACAAAATTTAAAATTACATATAAATTTCATAAAAAAATTAATGATGATCAATAGCAATAATTTGCAAAGATAACATATGTAATATCATAATATTATTTTATGACAATTGGGTTCAAAACTTAAGATAGAAATTTTATGATAAATTTTTCATAAAATAAAATTAAAATCCATTAAAATATGTAATATCATAATATTATTTTATGACAATTGGGTTCCAAAAGTATATTTCACTTCCTAATTGAAAAAAATTATAGAAATTTTTTACGAAATTATTATTCTATCCTAATAATAACTTATTCCAAAGAGAAAGGTTGAAATTCAACCCGTTAGTTTTATCAACTTAGCATTTCATTAATGTTGAAATTTACTCTTACCGTCTCACTGATTTATCACTTTTTAGAAATAAATTTTATTTCAAAAAATTATCATTTTGACCATTTATCGTATTATTTTCAACACTATCTTCATATAATATCAATAAAATATATAATACATTAATTAATATTTCTTTATTTTTACACGCTTTACTGTAATAATTTAAATTGAATATGTAGTATTTTACATGATTAAATCTATTGATCATTGAACTGACTAGAATTAATTTTATCTTTGATAATTAGATATATGACCACCTAAACTTTACAATTCGACACTGGATTTATTCTTTTGGACCCTTATCACTGCAAGTGAAAAGAAAAAAAAAATTGAATTATTTTTATGGTGAAAAAAATAAAACCAAATAAAAAAACCAAAAATTTATTATTAGAACGGTTAAAAAAATCGAATCCAAATCGGTAATAAGCCAATTTATAATAAGCCCCTTCACAAAATCAAATCAATCTATAAGAAGCCAATTTAAAGGATTCAAAAGTAGTTGAAAATACCAACAAATAACTCCAGATCCAGTTCCATTTTCACTTACCTCTCATATTTGATTGAATTCAGTATACAATATACAAAACCGCATTGAAGCTCAGAGAATAGAGCCCCCATTTTCTGCAATCCAACCTTATTGAGTGCTGGATGGAATGAATCCAGCAATTCTCAACACTAAAATCATGAGCAAACTGCTTTTCCACCCTTACAAAATGGAAAGGGAGAACCTATCTCCCTATTTTCTCTGGTTATAGAGAATTTGATCTTGTAATATATAATCAGAAAACAATCTTCTGATCAGGATACTAACCAACCAAACAATCAAATATGAAATATAGATTAATGATGGTGAGGTCACTCAAGCATGACATCTGGGTTGAAGTGCAAGGACTCTTCCAAAATGAGCTCCTTTATATCTTCTTCTGTTAAAGAGATCTGCTCAAAATCAAAAACGAAAGGAGACGGGCAGGTAGGCTCCTCGTTGATCTCATGAAGACTGGACAAGTATGGATGATTCAATGCTTCCTCAACTTTGCAGACAAAAAACAGAATGTCACATTTCAGATAAGAAAAATTGATAAATGAAAATGGTAAATTGTCAGGTGAGGGGCTGGTTTACCAGTTATTCGTTTGCATGGATCAAACAAGAGCATTCTCCTCTGCAAGATCGAGAGCCAATGGCGACACATCTGGGAACTTACGCGCAAAAGGTTGCTTAGGGAATTTGGGAAACTGCTTGATATACCTCCGAGCATTATCACTTCTCAGGAATCCTAGATCCAAATCATCTGGTGAACCTAGTAACTACAAATAAATTCTTTATCAGCATGAAGGGAATTGTGGATTAACCATCAAAATTTGTAATTTGTCAACAAGGTTTAGGGGTGTTAAAAAATGTTCAAAAATGGATTGGATGGATTACCATATAGTTTGAATTTAATTAATATAGTATATTTTGTGATATGATATATATGGATCAAATCCATTTTTTTTCTTAGATAAATTGAGCCAAATCATAATCGTAACCCACTCAATGCATTTTGAACACCCCCTAACTAGGTTCACTCTAACAATGCAAGAGCACATCCATCCTCTTCATGCTATCTTTCTTTTCATTAGTTAAGAAAATATGTAAGGAATGATAATTACCTCAGTTATAAGTGCCAACTGTTGAACATAGTCTTTACCGGCGAAAAGAGGCTCCCTTCTAAGAATTTCCATTAATATGCAACCGACTGACCATATGTCAATAGCTGCAGTATATTCTGAACAGTTAAGCAGCAATTCTGGGGCCCGATACCAGCGGGTTACTACATATTCAGTCATAAAATCTGTCTCTGAGGTGGTTCGTGCAAGTCCAAAGTCGCAAATCTTAAGATCGCAATTTGCATTTAGAAGCAGGTTGCTTGGCTTCAAATCTCGGTGTAAAACATTTGCAGAGTGTATGTATTTGAGTCCCCGCAACAATTGATACAAGAAATACTGTGAATGCCATAAAACATTATCAAGTTGAAGCTTAATTTCAACAAAACTTTGGAGCATACATGTAGATTCACATTAACAATATTTAGTAACGATTTCTATCATATAAAATTTTGCCTTCATTGCACAATTTAGAGCCAATTGGTACCACATGCCAACACTTTCTGCCTCTTATCTTCGTTTAAAGTGAAATTTGACAGCTCCAGGAGCGTGTTACACAATCTAAATGATAAAGAATAAACACACGATAAGCATAGTAGGTGCCATTAATTTTGTTTTTGGGTATTTTAATTTGTAAATGCAATGATGGAATCTTAAACTTCCAAATCTTACTGCAAACAGAATTTCTAAGTATTGGGTACGAAGCTTGAGTCACAGGGCTCAGTTAGCAAGTGTTACAAGAACTTTGCATAAGGGAAAAAAGGGTTTCAACAGTCTTACTTGACAATGATCATCAGTCAGGCCCTGGCTAGAACGTATTATCTGATGTAGATCAGTATCCATCAACTCATACACAATATACACATCACTGAACGTCTCCCTTTCCGGAGGTGGTATTATGTCTTTAATTTTGACAATCTGCAAAATGCAAAATTCCAGTCCAATAAATCATCAACACATTGAGAGTTTGTAGGCTTTAGCAGAAACGGTTATATCCTTAATAACACTTAAGCTATCAACATGGAATTTGCAAAATTCGCACAAACGCAATGCAGTGACGTGTTTAAGAATTAAAAATAATTAAGTGTTAAAAATTTACATTCTCGTGGTCCATGTGGCAAAGGAGTTTGATCTCTCGAAGTGTTCTCTTAGCATCAATCCTGTTGTCAAATGCATTCCCAATCTTCTTGATAGCAACCTCTTCTTTTGTCTCAGCATGTCTGGCACAACTGCATCGGACAAATGTAAGTATAAAGCACAATAGCTATTACATGTTCAAGATATCTATAAATTAGCAGTCCATCTAAATTATTTTGGGCTTATGAATCTCTAACCCTTGCAGTCAATCTTAGCACTCACATATGCTACCGGTGTAGTATTAATTTGAAGGGATTGAGGAAAAATGATCATGTTTCATCCCAACAACAACTAAAGAAATAAATTAAATTTCCATGAGCTAATCAATTCAAAAGAAAACTTTCAAGAATTTTCAAAAATAAAGATCAAACATAGCAAGTGTCAGCATACCAAAAATAAAACAAGCATTTCAGATTCCAAAAAACAAAATTAAAAGAAAATTCACAAAACCCAATTCATATTAAATCACAAAAGAACTATTAATGTAGTCTAGAGCAGAAAGTTATTACCAAACAATACCATAAGCGCCGCGACCCACTGCTTGCAAAGGAGGAACATACTTAGAAGTGACCTCGAATTCGTTACCCAGTATCTTATACTTGACGTATCTCCCGTTAAAAGTTGAGATTCCCCTCTCTTCTACCACCATGCCTTCATTCTCCATCTTCATTATTGGTGGGTTTGTGTTAAGCAGTTACAGGGAAGAAGAAAAGGCAGAGCTTTATCGTTTATATGTGAATATACTGTCTGAGAGAGGTGAGAAAAGCCAAGCTAAGAGCGTTTTATGAGAAAAAATAGGGTAAGGGGGCCAATAGCATTTGGTCTTTTTGGTGTTCTTTGCCCCCTTTCTTTTTTTCAACTTTCAAATTTGAATGGAACAAAAATACTTTTCAATTCTTAATTTTCAACGGGGAGTTTGATTGACTGAAAATTTCACTATTCAATTCCAAAATAAAGCAAAATTGTACAAGTGGTGGTTTCCATGCAATTGTGATCCACTCTTCTTTAGAATTCTTTTTCTACGTTAACCAATTGTGATCCACTCTACCTTATAAACTCGGCTTGGATGTTGACTCAGCCTGTCAACCGAACCATGAGTCAACTGATATAATTAGCTTAACTTAAAATTTTTATTTTTTTAAATATAATAATTTATAAAAAATTAAAAATATATTCAAAAATCTATTAATTATCAAATATCAATATAAAAATATTAATTTTAAGTTCAACAAAATTTATAAATATAAAAATCAAATAAATTATCTTAAGTTACTAACAAATTACTAACAAATCAACCACCCAACTTAAAAGATTATTATACACGTATTTAATTTTAATTTTATATCTATTATTATCTATATTTCGTTGCACTATATATATATATATATATATATATATAACCAGATTACGATAGCAAATAGAAAATTGAAATTATGGTATGGCCTCTTGAGACATTATGTCGGAAAATGAAAATGACTCTCAAGTTTAATATTGATATAATTCTCCAGCCCACTACAATTACATAATTTGTTTTTGTGTCCATTGAGAATTCTTTAAATGCTGAGAGTTTCAAGTGCTAATTGGTTTCTCTCCATAGTAAATAAATCATAGAACCAAAACCAAAAATTCTCTCTTTTGCTATAATTCTAACAAGAATCAATATAATCATTTCTTTTTTTGGTTTTTTTAAAAAAAAGGTAGGCTAAGCCTACACCAAAACAGAGCAGCATCCAGCAATGTCCACGGTATCAGCTAAATAAAAGCAAGGAAAACATCTTAGGGGGAGCAACATCCAGCAAATGATAACCAAACCACATGGATGAAGTTCAGATCTTATTTTGCTTGCATTGAAACTGAAAAGCAAAAAAAGTTCAGATCTGCGTGAGACTTACTAGGACCTGCGTGAAAGGAATGGAGGTAGAGAAGAAAAGGGATTTTAGTTTTAGGGATTTTGAGTTTTGACAAAATGCACAGCTTTTGTGATTGACCAGGTCCAACCCAAGTTTCGATCTAACCCAAAATTTTTGGTCCAATTTGAGTTTTTACATATTTCAAGTTTTATGTTGGACCAACCCATTTTCTTACCGAGTTGTGGCCCAACTAGTTCAATCTCCCGGGGTCAAACCGAGTTTCAAAACATCAACACCAACTACCTTATGCCATGGATGAAAAAGGCTTCAAAGAATATACAAAAAGAGAATCCGAGTTATTTCTTAAGGTAGTGTTTGTTAATCTCGAAAATTTGAGATAGAAAAAAATAGAATTATTTCAATTTTTCCGACCTTTTAAAGTATTTGTTAAATAAAAAATAAATCTCATAAAAAAAAGTCAAGTAATTATTATTATTTTTTATAAGAAGAAGAAGAAAAACAACTACAAAGATCAAATGCTAGCCATTCTGGGAAAAGAAATTCCCAAGGCATCGGAGGATAAAATAGAACCCAAACCTAGGGGGTAGGAGGAATGCCAGACAAATCTTTCATCTTGATCATAAGTCCAATTAGCTAAAAAATCTGCTGTCATGTTAACTTCTCTATAAATATGATGTATTTCAACTTACCAGTCATGACTCGAGCTCTCAAATCTGAAGAATGACAGGATTGTGAGCAGGGTTGATCTCTGAATTCCACTTTAAAACTAAGACCAGAATTTTATTATCAACTTGGAGAATGATTTTTCGCCAACCTTCCTTCCATGCTTCCTGCAAACTAAGAAACACACCCCACATCTCAATAATATAAGCATTCTCAGCTCCAACATATGCCGAATAACCACCCAACCATCTACCCATAAAATCCTGAAATAAAGCTCCACACGAGGCCTGCAAAAGGGATTGGCAAAATGATCCATCAGTATTGAGGACTATCCAATCCTAGTGAGTAGACTTCCATCCTATAAGAACCTCCGATTTCCATTCATGATTTCGGTTGAAATCAGTCATTGCCTTCTTAGCATCCATAAAAGCCATAGTTGTTGCTAGAATCGTTTGCTTCTTGAGTGACCAAGGAACTACGTTACCATTGAACACTACATTGTTCCTTCACTTCCAGAAGAACCAGCAACTGAACTTGAAGACCAGATTCCAGCTGATATTCCCCAGCTTTTGCATCTTAGCCAAATTCTGCTCAAGCCAAACATTCAAATTACAATCAAAGAAATCAAAATGAGAAACACCCACCAAAATAGGAGGGCAATTCCCGCAACAAGTGAATGATAGTTTTTGTAACACTCTATAACTGGTCAGTTAAGAGATCCGGATATCAGATATCACACTCGGGTTTAGGTTCCCATAGTATGGGTCAAAAAAATCTCTATTTGAAGGCCTTATCATTAGTCATGATACTATTTAATTTATAGAAATTACGGTAGAGTTTTTCCTAAAATTCCTTAAAAACCCCCTGAAAAGAATGTGTTCGAAACACTTCTATTATCATCTATCCTACCATCCATCTTCTGTTCAAACCCCAACACAACATTTATTGCCCTTCCTCCAACATTTCAAAACTCAAAATCCAGCAAATGTGAAACACGACACATTTAAATCTTTACTACTCTCAGTTTAATTTACGATGCCATTATTCATAAATATTTACATATACCTTACATCTCCCAAACCACAATGTACATGCCAAAATATTTTAAAGATAATAAAAAGAACCAAAGCGCATCCACCTCAAAATTCTTCCACTCCTCTGATGTGACTCAAATTTTGATGTAAATCTATTACCAACTATCTTCCAAAAATTTCTTCAAACCTACGTGCGAAAATAAAACCACGCGCTAAGCATATTGCTTAGTGGTGTTCAAGTAATTCTATTTTTTCAACAATATAAAATATTTAACCAAAGCATAGTTAAGATTTTAGAAATTATCAAACACAAATATTTCTATTTTGCTCCAAAACATAAAGGCCATAAATCTATTATAAGGAAATTAAATTTAAATAATTAACATACTTGTTCATATCTTTCTAAATAAAGATTTAACTAATGTTGTAGTCCAATGAACATTTAATTAATTGTTTTCAGTTATAAGTCTCAAATACTTATTTTGACACTTAATATCTATTTTGTTTTTGCCCCAAGTAAAATTCAGCAGAATTGTATCGAGCTGGATAAACATGATCCAAACACAGGACCGAGTTATCGGAACCATTCAGCCCCTTTTTAACGATTTTCTCAGTTAACATACATAATTTTTCTATTAAATATATATTTATACACACACACTATAACGCCCTATTACTACATGGTATTCCTCGTCGTTGGACAAATAATTTATAATATTCAATCAATTGGCCGAAGATACTCATTACATGTAACGAAACATTACTATTTGTGTAGTAAATATTTGGGCAGCATTGATAAGTATGAGTCGGTTCAAATCTGTCAAATCCATTTAGATATTAATCCATGATTTTGATCAATTTATGACTCATCCGTTTATGGTCTGTCTATTTACAGCCCAATTTAAACCCGTCTAATCCGTTCATTTGCCATCTCTCATATTTCTTAAAATTGACTTCAAAAAATCGAAATTAAGTGAATTTTCTCTTTTTTATTTTTTATTTTATTCGAATTCTCTTCACCGTTATCTTACATGAGGTTAGGTGTCTGTTATTTTAATTCCCTGTTTTTAACTCCACGTTAAATATTGCACAAGCTTTCATTGAATTTCAGTGAAGTTTAAGGTTAGTAGCATTCCTTTGAAGTTTGTTTTTCTTATTCAAACTTATTACGTAGCTTGTTATTTGGGATTTTGAATAAGAAAAAATTTTCCAGTTTTGTTTTTTTTTTTACACAAATACACACACACATAAAGGACTAATTTAATAATCTGAAAAAAAAAAATCTCCCAATGATATCATTTGAAAAATTTCACAAATAACAATATATATTATAGTTTGGAAGTGATGAAAAGGTCAATTTAAAAAAATATGACTACTACTTGGAGCAGTGTCATGTGAATTAAATTTATGGATCGAGCCAAATATTAACGAATTTAGTTATTTAATATTTTTTATTTAAAATTTTTAAAAAATTAATTATAAATTTTAATTAATTGAAATATGTAAAAAAATTAGTTATAAATTCTAATTATATAAAATAAAAAAAATGATTTAATATTATCTTTATTTATAATTTTTTTTTAAAAATAATTATAAATTCTTACATAAAAAATAATGAAAAAATAATAATAAAAAAAGGAAAATAGTTTTTCATACGACTTGAACTCGCACGCATAGGGAAAAATGAAGTACATTTTTGCCAACAGGCAATAACTTAGCATTTTAAATTTATATTAAATATACTAATTATAATTAAAAAAAAAAGGGTCTGTACTAAGTGTTTGAAATTGCAACAACTTATTGGAATTTCAGACTGATACTGAATCTATTGCGGCTTCAATGTAAATTGTTATTTGCCATGTTTAGATCCCATTTTCTGAAGCCGTAATACGTCATTGAGGTTTTATAAAAACTCTATCTTTCTAAATAATTTCCAAAATACCCTATTTTTCTAAATATTTTTTTTAAAATATCCTCTAAAATACCCCCTCTTAATTTAGATTATCATAGTAAAATCTGTAAAAAAAGATAAATATTAATTAAGGTATTAAATGTTTTGTTGACATTATATAAAAGTAAAGTGAAAAATGATATATTGAATGTTATCTTGAATTTGCCAAATTAACAATTTGATGGGATAATTTTTTTTTTTCAAATGACAATTTGGAATAACAAAAGGAGCAAAGTGTATACTTGAAATTAGAAAAGAGTAAATTAATTAATTGTTAATATTTTTCAATAAATCAAAATTTCCTAATTCATATGTTAAAGTGGAAGTAACCACAAATTGGAACGGAGGAAATACTTTTTGAGAAAAATTGTCATATCTAAATTGCCATATAAAGACATCTTTTATTCCAACTTTGACTTTTTTTATTAATATATTGTTTACATTTTTTCTCCTATATTTATCTTAATTAAATATAAATGAGGATATATAAGTATTTTTAAAATACATTTTTATGCTATTAGTGAATGGAATGGAGGGAAAGTAGTATTTTAATGGATGAATTTCTGAACTTATCTTTTCAATTTTCAAGTAAAGAGGAAAAAGTCGAAAATTATCTTTGAGATCTGTTTGATTTAATAGTTTATATTTTCTGATGATTGATAGTGATTACCGTTAGTTAATACCTATGGCTAGTAAAAATGCTGTTTATATGCTAAATTATTACTAACAGTACAATTTAATGGTACACGTGATATTATATTCAAATAATATCATGCATATGGGTGAATACAAGCATTTGATTTTATTGTTATTATTTATAAAAAAAAAATTATTGATATAAATAATTTGTAACTTGTTCGATAAATACTTCGAGATTTTTTTCTTTTTGCACAATTAGCAAATACTCAAAATATAGCAGGTTTTCCACTTCATTCCTCAAATTTCTTGAGGCAAAATTCTCTCCTTCAAATTGGAATTCCTAGATTCGAATTGTCACTTGCAGTTTCACATTCTGTAGGAACACTTGATTGGGTTGTCTGCATTGATTGGGAAATGGAGCCCATTTGAAGGGTAACAGCACATTTTTGTTCCTGATTCTCGCTGGTGAGTTCCCATTCTTCAGTAAAAAGTGAAAGAATGCCGACTGCATGGCCAATATTTGGTCTTTGACATGGTTCTGGGTTGGTGCAATTCGCTGCTAATTCAGCTATTTTCCAAATGCTTAATAAGGTCCACTCCTCAGGATTAAGTGTGTTATCAATTATTGCTTTCGGGATTGTCTTCTCTTTCATTAGGATACTAGTGAACCATGTAGCCAAATGCATAGATTTCCACCCTTCTTCTTCCCTTGTATAATCTAGAGCTCTTCTCCCGGTGATAATCTCCATTAAAATCACTCCAAATGCATAAACATCTACTTTTGTTGTCACTCTTCCAGTACCTGTAGGTCGGTTGATGTGCAAGTGACATCAATAAAAAGTGATTAAAAGAAAAAAGAAAACCAAAATCATAATTTTCATAGTTTCTCGGGTAAGCTGAAGTATGAAAGTTTGAGGTTTTGAGTACCTACCAGCATACTCAGGTCCAAGATAGCCAAATATTCCTGCCACTCTTGTGTCCAACGAAATCTTCCCATTAGGCAAGTTTTTAACCAAACCGAAATCTCCAACCTTAGCTCTCATGTCATCCCCAAGAAGTATGTTTGAAGACTTCAAGTCTCTGTGAATGAAACAATGCTGTGCTAAACTGTGTAGATATTCCACTCCATGTGCCACATCTAGTGCAATGCTAACTCTTTGCTTCCATTTAAGAGGTAGATAGCCGCGTTCGCTCCATTCAAACAAATGTTGTGCTAGTGTGCCCTTTGGCATGTATGTACTCGTACACCAAGAACCCCTCATTACCTCCGACACAATAGCCCAATAGATCCACTAAATTCCTATGTCTCACTTTCGTTAGTACCTCTATCTCGGCTTGAAATTCATTCATTCCTTTCGTACTCATTGATTTGGCTTTCATTCTTTTCACAGCAATCTTAGTCTTGTCATGTAATTCCCCTTTATAAACCACACCGAAGCCTCCCTTTCCCAAAATATTGTTTTTGCTGAAATTATCTGTTACCTGCTGCAGAACTGCAATTGAAATCACAAATTTTCCATCCCAGAAAATATGAGGCTGGTGTTGACATAGAACTTCCTGCTTATTTGTGGAACGGCCTGTATTGATATCTGGTAACATTTTTTCCTCCGCTTCCTTCATTTCTTTATACTTTTCGCATTTTTCCTTGATCATATATTGGAAGACAACAAATAGGACAATTGCAATGATGCAAATAACAATCGCTAGTGGTCTGTTCCTATTTATGCTCCCATCCATCTCAAGCAGAGGATTGCCTGGTCTGACAATTACCTCTGTTGGAGGTGCAAAAGCTGGCAGTGTGCCAGATAGGTTGTTACCAGAGACATCAAGAACCTCAAGTTGTATCAGTTTTGTCAAGCTATTAGGTATTGGACCTGTCAAATTATTGCCATTCAAATACAAAGTCCTCAAAGATATAAGGTCGCCAAATGAACTAGATATTGCACCCCCTAAATGCTGGTTCCCCAAATTTACACTAATAATCTCATTATTTTCGTTGCAGGTCATGAATGACCAATTCCTGCAAGCATCATTACCTGGCCAAGAATCGGATAGTTTGATTGGATATCCTAAAGCTTCTGCAATCTCTAGCATTATAGTCACCTGTGCATCACAAGGAGCGCCAGGATTGGGCAAACAGAAATTATTCTTGCCTTTGTTATCTGCTACAATTGTGCTATCAAACAAAGGCTTAGGACCTTGCAATTTGTTGTTTGATATGGAAACATACTTCAAGGTGGGATGTGTCTCCAACGATGTGGGCACATTGCCCGTGAGTTGGTTATTTTTAAGACGCAAATCTGACAAATACTTGCATTCTGACAAATCTGGAATTGGACCTGTAAATTTTTTGTAATGGAGCCACACCCGCACCAACCATGTCATTGATGATAAGACACCAATTTTACCCGATAACCCTATTTTCTGTTGGTCGAGCTTTATCTTTTGGATACCTGAGTTTGCAAAAGATGCAGGCAAATTCCCTGTCAAATTGTTATAAGACAAGGAAAGATGCTGCAAGCTGGAAAGGGAGCCAAATATATCAGGTATATAGTGCCTTCAATATTTGCCTTTTTTGCTTCGAAAGTTATTAGGTTTGAACATTGACCCAAATCAGTGGGCAAAGACCAAGAAGAAGTCTTGAGGAATACTGGTGAACCTGTTGGTGCCAAGATTTAGTTCAAGCAGTTCACTGAAGTTAGCAAGGGAAGGGAGAGGACCAGAGAGATGATTTTGTTGAAGATAGAGGTATTGGAGGTTGGAGAGTTCAGGAGGTAGCTCCCCGCAGAGGCTTTGATTCACAAGATTGATGGTGGTGACACGGTTGGAAGAGTCGCATTCAACACCGTGTCACGTGCAATAGTCACTTAAATTCTTCAACCAGCCACTTGGAGTGGGCGTAAGGGCAGTGGCTAGTTTCATCATAGCGACAGAGTCATCTGCAATGGTAATGGGGATGAGGAGGAAGAGAAATAGTATTTTTCTTAAGGTTTCATTTGTGGAAAGCATTTTCCAAGCTGTCAGTAACATAATCTTTGAGCAAACCTTTATATTCCTTGCGGGTTGAAATCAATTGAATGACATTTTCCTACCAAGAACGCTGGACAATACTTTTTTCATTCAATTTTAACACAAAAGGGCATGTTGCTGCTTTAACATTGGAAAGAAAAAGCCTAGGATCGCAAGGGACAACGACCAAGGTGACAAGAAATGTGAATTGGCGATATTACTTCATTTATTTGTATTTTTTATAATCTAAGCCATTCCAATGGAATCATATGTTTTTCTATAATATATACATATATTGGTATGTTTTTCGCTGTTTTGTTCAATAAAACAAAAAGAATGGCGGCTTACATTAGTTACAAATTCAATTTCCATCCCTGAGGGTATTATCTTAAACACGATGTCACGGTAAAAAAAGTGGAAAATTTGTATATGGAGAGGACGTTAACTAAGGCTGGCGATGCTTGTCGCATCTGTTTGTGGAATTGCTGGTAATATTCTTATCTGTTAGCTTTTTCTTTTGCTGACACATGAAGGCTGATGGTGAAGAGAGAGATTCTCAGTTTACAGTATGGAGTTGGTTTCTATGGTACACTTATCCAAGGGAACTGTGAAGCCATGGATGTGAGAACAAAAAAGACCAAAAGAAAGCCAATATGTCTTTTAGTGAAGCACCCAATATGGTTGTGGAAGTAATCAGGAATTCTTGCAGTTACAAGAATAGGACATGTAGGAGGAGGCAAAGTAATCACAAACTTTAAGTACTTGTTGGTGTAACTTACATGAAGGTAAAGAATGGCAGAAATGAAGGAGGTGGCTTTTATACTCTTTCCTGATAGGCTATATCAAAAACCAATAGAAGGGAACTGCCTACTTATTAGGTATATATTGACATAATCCTTGGCCAATAGTTAGTTACAATGTTCAACCCTATACTGTAATCACTTTGAAGTCCCAAAATCATAAACATTAGAATAAGTCCCAAAACCAAATAATTTCAGAACATGCAGAGGACATAGCATGATATTTAGATTCAGTGGAGGACTTGGACACTCGATCTTGCTTCTTGCTTTTGCAGGAAGCCACAGAATCACCAAGAAAAATGCACCAATCAGTAACTGAATGTCGAGTGTCAGAACAGCCAGCCCAATCAACATGATGGCAGCTGAAGAAAAATGCCATTTGCATATAGAATAAGAAAAAGAATACTAAGAAAACAAAAGAATAGAAAACAGCCGCTCATACCTCAGTGTGATCCATGAGACTTTGTGCTTTCACATCTAATGTCCTTCACTTAGACTCTCTGCTTTGTTGTCTACAAGCAATCTATCAGTTAGACTCTCTGCTTTGTGGTCTACAAGCAATCTATCAGTTTCATGGGTGGCCAATGCAACTTTGCCCATTTCTTATATTCATCACTTAGGTTGAGGATAGCCCGAAAATATCGAGCAGGTTCTTTTTCTCCAACCATACAATCTCTAATTTCTCCTGCTTTTAAAAGAGGGGGAAAGCACATGGCTGAGTCTAGCCATCACATTCAATATGAACAGACAGAAGAGGCAAACTGCTGCAATTTCACCTGCAATAGCTAGCTTGGAGCAGACCTCAGAATTAATAATTTGAGGAGGCAGGATGCCGGGGGTGTCCAGCAAATAAATATTGGGATGGCCACCAATCTGAAAAAAGCAAAAATGTGAATTTCAATCATAATATAACAAAAAAATTATTTGATAATTTTTTTTTTCTAGTTTCACTTCGCATTATCCTATTTCCCTGCACAACTATTTTCTACTACAAAGACCAACTGATTTTGAAAACAAGTAGTTAATCAGTTTATCTTTTGACAATATTCTTTCCTTTCTAAATAAAAAGTATTATCTGGAGATGTATAAAGTACAAGAATAACCTGAAACTGGACAGTATTGATCTTAAACTGAATAGTATTATCAGAAATGAAGAATGATTACATACCTTGAAGCTGCTGATATCTTTTGTTTCTCCTGGTTCTGGATTCGCTTTTGCATGCTTCAATTTTCCCTTCTCTAAGAAAATCATTCATATGCATTCAGAATTTACTAATTCTTCCAATAAGATGTGCACACACAGAGAAATTGTGGAAGGTCAAATTACCTGCAGCACTGATTCTTCCAATCTGATTGAAAGAGTTTCAAACAGCTGACTTACCAATATTTGGAATCCCAACCATCATCAAGGTCATAAAAAATTAACCCCTTACGAATTGTGAACAGAAAGAAGAAAATGTTAAAAATGGAATAAAATAAATTCTTAAAAATCTACACAAATCTACCATTCTATTGAGATTAATTTCACCAATTGTCACTTAAGTTCACCACATATATATATGATGAGCCGAATAGAAGAAAATCGATTTGTTAGATTTACAATTTTGAGGAAAAAACCAATAGGACCCTCTATCTGTAATTCAAAAGAGTAGGAAATTAAGGCACATACCAAATAAAAATTGAAGAGATAATTGTTGTAATCACAACAAATAGCGGCCATTTCGTTGAATATCTGTACACTCGATTGAAATATTTGGGATGGAAGCAATGTAGGGCCAATCCATGAGCCTTAGTAGGGTTGTGCTCCATGTCCTTGTCCCTGAGAAAGGCTTCGACCTTGGGGTTCTTCTGAGCCATCTACTCAAAGGAATATAAGAGTCTTTCAGCTAGACTGGCCATTTTAAGGAAGACCCAAGCAATGCAGGAGACTAGTTTAAAACAGAAAATTGAACAAATACGAAGATGATTTACTTTCATAATTATTTTTGTCACATGTCAAACAGCTGAATCCAGCAAACACTGGGACAACGGAAGATACTGACATATGAATGTGCAAATCGACAATCCAATAAGAGCGAATTGTCTGGCCAAGACATAAGCCCACATAAGCTCTATTTGACCTTCATAACACTCCTATCTAGCCTGAAGGAACTCCTCATGTAAAGACCCTACCAAATTATTAGTTTCATTATTATATGTTTGAAATGAGAAGATTCTTTCTTTTATTTATTTATTTATTTTTGTTGGGGTTAGGGGGGAGGAGGTGTAAAATTCTGGAAGATGTGTTTATAAAGACCAAAAATTCACTCAATGTCCTCAGAAAATTTGAAGACGATAAGGAAGCAAAACTTTTTTAACTTACATCGTTGAGGGAGTTGGAAATTTCCGCAAGAGGCATACCGACAGCAGCAAAAACAATTGTTTCAAGTTTCCTCTTCGCTGTGTATTCGCCTTTCGGAATAGCTCTTAGTTGTTCCAGCACTTGCTGAACTGCAGACTCAAATGGAACCTGTGTACATAAAAGTTATAAATAAATTTATCACTTAAGTAAACAGAAGCGTGGCTGGATGGTGGCCTGGAGCCTGTAATTAGTTTGTATGCATATATTATAGTCAACTTGTGGTTGTCATCAAATATGAGAGATGATCACTCAACGTTATAAATTCCAACCCAACACAAATAAAGATAGAAAAAAAAATTTAAAAAAAAAAAAGAAAGAAAAAGGATAACCCACTAGTGCATGTGCATGTGCAAAGGTATAAGGTCAAAACCTGAATGGAATTGAGGTACTCAGCATTAGCAAACAAGACTTCCCGCAACAGCTTCTCCCAGTTTGACCACTCCCTCGCAGATGATCCCTTAGTGGACTCCAATCTAACCATGTAATAAAATAATTAAGTAAATGCAAGCCCACTGAATTTGAGGAAGTATGAAAAAAGCTGTATATTATATAACATGTAAGGCGAAATGTCTTGAGCAGAAAGCAAATAAAAACGACTCGCCTGCCATGTCTGCTAGTATGAAGTCTGTATAGATTAATTCCCTCTTCCAAAATTGTCCTCACAGGATCTGGCAGAAGGTTCCTATAGCAGCACAAAGGATGCAAGTCACATGGATTGAATGACAAGGATAGAAACAAAGAATATGATCATTCACACAAAATAAATAAATAAATAAAGAATAACAAAACAGAGAGAGAAGATTGCACAATCATAAGGGTCCACGCACATCTAAGGTTCAAATTTAATTACCTATCAGATTTTAGCAATGGCATTTTCACTGAAGATCCAAAACGCTCAATCAGTTCACTTTCAAACTCGTTTCGACTCTGGAAAATGCAAGCAAGGACAATTCAATTGATGAGATAATTGTTGTTCACTTTCAAACTCGTTTCGACTCTGGAAAATGAAAATTGATGAGATAATTGTTGTAATCACAACAAATAGCGGCCATTTTGTTGAACAGTTTTATTATCGATTGAAATATTTGGGATGGAAGCAATGTAGGGCCAATCCCGAGCCATGTTGTTGTTGCATCTCTTTGACAGCTGGGAACAATAATGAATCCGCAAGTATTGTAAGGAACAGAGGTTGGGCATCCACTCTGGTATGGACTTCAAAGCAGAACAGCTAACGACATCTAGACATTGCAAATTGGTAACATATTGAAGCCCCTTTGGAAGATCCTCCAAATTTCGCATGAAACCAAGTCTAAAAGTACGAAGGCTTTTAAGACCTTGCCATCTCCACTGCACAGAGTTTTCAATGGACAATCCCAAAATGTAAATTCTTCAAGACAAGTGAGCTTTTGTAGCAACTCCTCAGCTTCAAAATCATTCATATTCCAAATCTCAAGTTGTTTTAATTGAGAAAGAGCAGAGAAAGGTGAAGGCGAAGAGGTTGATTGTGATACTGAGGTCTTCAGTATATGCTCCAACGACTTTATGCCTTCGTCTACCAAAGTCAATTTTTGAAGAGATGGAAAAAGAGGCATCCGTCTTAGGTTAGGGCAACGGATGATATGCAAATCAGAAAGACAAGGAAAGCATGACAGCTCTGCCTTTGATGATGATGATAATCTTACAAATCCCTCCAGATTAGGGCAGTCTCTGAGGCCGAACTCTGTTAGGGAAGGAAAGAATGATGCAAATCCTCCATCTGACAATTCCATACACTTCAGTTTAGTAAATCCTTGAATCTCCAATCTTTGAAGACAAGAAAAGTTATCAAATGGTGGGAGACGTTGTATGTTGTTACAGTAACGCAACTCAATAGACACCAACTTGGTGATGGAAGGAAGCCAGCTTGGACTCCTGGCTCCTCTGTACCCAAACAAACCAAAGCTTTTCAAATTATGATGTGGTCGCAATTCTTCCAATACCATATTCTCATTTGTTTGATCATAACAATCATCATCATTAACATCGCTGAAGTGTAATTTCAATTTCTGAAGCTGCTTCTTCTCTTTCAAATTGGCCACCTTACATTCAGATACATTTTTCACATTTCTCAAATATTTGATCTCCAATGAATCTCTCAACTTGTTTAATCCACCTAATTCATCAACCCCACTGCTATGCTTGGACGCCAAATCGTCCTTGGATATTACAAATGTGGGCAATTTCTCAAGCTGAGTTAATTGGCCAATCCCACGTGGCATGTGAGTCAACTGATTACAATAATTATTGCTAAGATATTTGAGACTGACCAACTTTTTTATATGTTTTGGCAATTGCGTGAGCGAAAAACAACCATCCAATTTCAACGCCTGTAAGTTATATAGTTGGGTGATTGAATCTGGAAGTTCCTTAATACGATCATTACTAGAAAGATCAAGATGCCTTAAATGCTTCAATTTATAAATGGAACTTGGCAGAGTCTTCCAACCCATGACTGATAGATCCAATACCCTTAAACATCTCAATTTACAAAATATTTCATGCAATTCTTCTTCGGTAAACTTAGCTTTCCAAGACGTTCGAAGTAATGTCCGTAACTTTGTTGCCTTCAACAAGGATTGTATATGTAGGCCCATCGAATCAAACCATACATGTGGAGTTTTATCCTTAATAGATGCCATTCCAGAACTCGATACTGCAACACACTTGTTTCCTGCTACTAACGAGGCCAAATCATGCATTAAGTCATGCATTTTGCAACTTCTTACATTCCCTTGCTTATCCTTTTCAACTTCTTGGAAAAAAGACCTTTGATAAAGATCCATGAAATATCCAACGCCTACATCTTCAGGGCTCTGCTCTGTATCGAATGACGCAACATACACTTCTGCAATCCATAGTTGTATTAATTCACCAATTTTAATGCTAGTGCCTTTTGGAAACAAGCTACAATATGCAAAACAATTTTTCAAATTTGAAGGAAGATGGTTATAACTCAGCCTAAGGGTTGGCAAAATATCACTTTCATGCTGCTTCACTTTTGAGAGCTCCTTGTTCTTGAAGTCTAACCACTCAGACTCTGAATTCTTAGAAAACAAGAGGCTTGCTGTTGTATTTATGGCTAAAGGAACCCCCTTACACTTGGCTAAAATTTCCTTTCCTGCAGCTTCATGGCTTGGACTAGGCACTTGTCCAAGCTTGAATGCCCTTTGTTTGAACAATGACCATGACTCTCTTTCCAGCAAACCTTCTAAGTTGTGTACATAAGTCGAACATACCATCTCTGCAACTTTTTTGTTACGAGTGGTGATTATGATTCTGCTCCCTCTCCCACCACCTGCTAACAAGTCTTTTAAGCGCAACCATTTATTGAAATCTTCGTTCCACACATCATCCAATACAAGTAAATACTTATTTCCATTTATCTTTTGATGGAGGAGATTTTTTAATGCATCCATCCCCCTGACGTTGGGTTTTTTTCCTGTTGCAGATTCTAAAATTTTTTGAACTATTAACTGAACATCAAAATCATCAGAGACACAAGCCCACATTTGAAGCTCAAAATGGTTTTGAACTTTGTCGTCGTTGTAGACAAGCTGAGCAAGTGTAGTTTTTCCTAAACCTCCAATTCCAACAATGGAGATGATGGATACATTCTCATCACCAGAATCTGAGGACAAGAGCAAGTCTATGATAGCCTGTTTATCATGATCTCTACCGATAACTACAGCAGGTGGAGAGGAATGAGTTTGATCCCTTCCCAACCTGGCACTAACAGTGGCCTCTGCAGGACGTTCCTCTAAGAAGAACCCCTTATTAGCCTTAATCTTCTCCAGTCTGTCTCTCATAGCCTTAATCTGATGTGCCATTTTAAGGCCATAAGCAAACTGGTTGGAACTTGAAAAGAAAAGGCGTACCTCCTTGGAGAACCTAGAACCAGACATCAGTTGTTGGTGCAAAGCGTGAATCGAAAACTCATCCAACAAGTCATCGGCATCATACATGGCATCACTCAGCAATCCAACCCAGTTCTTAACTTGAGGGCTCTCCATGAATTGCTCCTCTGCATGAAGAAGCACAGCCTTGATTGTAGAAACAGTTGTCTTCAGCTCCTGAAGCTCATCTTTGACACCCCACCACCGCTGAATCTCCGCCCACACTGAAGATCCCAGCTTGCTGATGATTTCTTCAGCAATGTTAAACAGAACTCCTTCTGCCATTCTTGCTAGTCAGGGAAAGCAACAAAGAACACCAAAACAAGATGGATGTCTCAATGAAAGATGATAACAATTGCAGCAAAATGATAATTATGTTGTCTGGACTGGAGGCTGCGATGGCCAACGAAAATGGATGCCAAATGAAATGCAAAGCAAATGAAAGTCAGGAATCTGAATTTCATGTGAAGATAGATAAGGGTCGCACCAACAAGTCATTATCAAGTCGTCCACATCCTTACTTTTGTTTTTCTTTTTGGATAGGCTTATGGACCATTTTTCTATGCTGAGCGATAATACCGAGGAGAAAGTATATAGATGGAGGAGTTGCAGTTGAAGCAGTTTGCCGGACAGGCATCCATTGTGCTATGCCCAAAAAAAAAATTAATAATAATAATTATTATTTATTTTTATGAGGAAAAAGAACAAAACAAAAGACCAAAAAAAAAGTAGAATAGAAAAGAAAACATATTAATTGATTTTTCTTTGTTTCATTCGGAAAAAAATGAACTCGATCCAAAAACTAGCCTATCAGGTGCCGGCCACCCAGAATATTTTAGTATATCATTAGCTTTGTGTTTCAACTAATCCACTCATTCTGTCATGCATATGCGAAGTTTGCTAAAGTTACATTACGGTTCTGATCCTAACATCAACCTTACCTTTGAAATGATGTGATCTCATAAAATATAAGAGCCAAAGAAAATTATGTATAGCTTTGGCTATACTCAAAACAAGTGCCCAAAACTTTTCGATGGACATGTCTTAAATAAGTCATTTTTCGCATTTGATAGTGGATACATATACATATTTGTATTTGATAGTGCTAAAAGCTTATGCTTTGCATGGGTTACTAATAAAATATTTAATGTATTTAACTTTAATTTTATTTATTTCTTACGAAATTTCTTTTACTATATATATTGTAGCAATATTTCTCTTTTTCTTTGCCACATAGCATGATTTTGTTAACATGGTATGCAAGCACTCAAACTTAATTTGGGACATGTGAAAATACTATAAGAAAGTGAAATGAAGAGTTAAATATATAGATGTTGAAGAACATATATATATAAAAAAAGATCCAAAACAACAATTTAAGATATTGAGTTTTCTTGCCGTTGGTTGATTTTACATCATGAAAGCAAGTTAAAGAAGACTTTCTTGCGGAGAATTCATACGGAAGAGATGGACAAACTTCTCTGGACATTGTATATTTTTTTTTTCAAAGTCCTCGAGTATATATGGTGGAGTTGACTTATTAAAGTTGAAAGCTTCACCTTTTAATTCATTCTTGACTTGAATTATATCCCCATTCAATTCTAACTCATTGGCTTTAGCTAGAAACGTAGCTGTAGGAGCGTGCAAAATCAAACTAACTCTAATAGTTCGGTCTAATTAGTTATTACTCCCTCCATCCCACAAAATTGTCACTCTTAGGTAAACCACCAACATTAAGGTAGTCATTGATTTTGTTAATTTTTATGAGTTTGATCCCTTCCCAAACTAGTACTAACAGTGGCCTCTGCAGGACGTTCCTCTAAGAAGAACCCCTTATTAGCCTTAATCTTCTCTAGTTTGTCTCTCATAGCCTTAATCTGATGTGCCATTTTAAGGCCATAAGCAACTTCTTATGAAACAATGCTGATGCTGATCACTACAAAAAAATGCTACCGTCGCTAATGTAAATTAGCGACGCCACGACGAACAGTCGCTAAAAGGCCAGTCGCTAATATATTAGCGACGGAATTGAAAATCAGTCGCTAATTTAGCGACGAAAATTAATGTTTTTCCGTCGCTAATTTATATTCCTAATTAGTCGCCGAATTATAATAATATTTAGCGACTACTTTTTTGTCGCTAATTATTTCTCAAATTATATTTATTACATATTAGCGACAGTTTTCTATCGCAAATCCGTCGCTAAATTATTGCATAATTAAATTTTTCTTTTGCTGTATATCGTTATTTATTTATTTTCAACCTGTAAACAGTAATGATCTCACACATACAAATATATATTGATTCCAAGTCAAAATATATTCCAAAATACACATATATAGATAATAATTTGAAACATTACATAATATTATCCATTCATGAAACAATAAAATAGTAAATATTATCGTAAAATAGCTCGGTCTCAGATACAGATGAGCGTCAACAGTATCATCTAAATAAAATATTATCTTCTTCTTTTATTGCATTTTGCTAGCTCATAAAATATCTCGGTCTCATTTACAAATGATTCCCCTTGTGATCGCTCATCTCGAAGCTGCTCATATCTTGCCCATAGAATTAAACTGAAAAAAATGATTTAGACTAAAGTTATATAAACTCATAAATTTGATTATGCTAAAATAAATTATCTAATTCATTCAGGTACTTAGTCTTAGACCAAAAAAATCAGGTACTATTTTTTTTTTGAGAATTCAAGTACTTAATTGTTTCATAACTTATACTCGGTGAAAATAGAAAATTACTACAAGAATATTTTATATGACATCAAAAACAAATTACTACATTTTATGCTTATGTTCCTAATATGCTTGACTAACTGATAATCTGTCCACATAATGTTTCAGCTTAATGATTTAAGAAAATAAAAATGTCTACCAGGGAAGCTCTGGATTACAATCCTCAGAGTTAAATTATTGACTGCGAAAACATTTCATCCTTGATAGGAACTGATGATCCATATCCTCAATTCTTTATCCATGATTTTATTTGAAAAAGTCAACCTAGCACCTTACTAGGCACTCATATGTTAAGCTTAGTGTTGCACATGGAAATAAAAGGGATAAACTCAAAGAAAGATTAAAAAATAAAAAATAAAGAAATAGCAATCGCACACCAAAGTACAAAGTAGATAACAACATTGTCTCCACTTTTCCAAAGACTATGCAGAGACCACTAGTCTAAATAAAGTTCATGCATCATAGATATCATTACGAAATGTGCTCTTCCCGGTTCAAATCATTTTAATTTTCAATATAAATAAATAAGCTTCAAAAGTAGTGCATCTTCTCCTATATAAGTTCAAGGCACAACCTTGAACAGCTAACTCATCATCACTCTCCATAAACTTTTCTACAACAAAGAAAGAAAACCATTAGTGAAACAGAAATTAATGGGAGAAGCCTAGGCACTGATGTGTACAAAACTAGAATATAAGATATAAAGATGGAGTTTTGACACATATTATTCCACCTTGTACCCAGGCTATAGTCTTTCCCTACATCCAGGTAAGATATGAAGGCTCCAAAATAGAGCGTCATGTAAGCATTGCACCATATTTATGACTACGTATGTGACTGGCTTGTATCAACAAAAGCAAGTGCCCATTAATATAGGCTTCTTAGAAGGTTAAATGAAAGAGCAAGCTGTGATAGAAAATACTATTGTTAGAGAAGTATAAGCCAGGCACATAATATTAAATCCCAAGTCCAAATTTCGACAAAAGGCATAGCGCCTTACAGGTGATGAAGGCAAGTTCACAAAGCTGCGCTTTAAAATTCATTTAAATGCATATACCAGGCAGCTAAGTGAAATAGTGAAAATCGAGAAACTATCAGAAGGTAGCAGTTAAAAGGAAAAATCCTGGAAGGCTGGCACATTAGATAGAAAATTTCTATGCATGGTGCATTGTGAATTGAAAACCTGTAATCAATCTAACACATACCATGCAATCAAGCTATAACAAGGATGTTTGGATAGTTTTGAGGCTGAACCTGTGCCCTAAAAGAAAGGTCATTTGTCACTACAAACCATGAATTATCTTACCATGTTAAACAAAGAAAAATTAAAAGTCAGCTATTCTAATTTTATGGCAAGTGGTATACTGGTTAGAGTACAAAGAAACAATTCAGAATTGCATGTGCTCACATTATCAACAGGAGAATATGACTTCATATAGAAGTAGAACTCCTTCTCCCGAGGGTCTCCCCATTCCTGCAGTAACAAAGGACATGAGCTGCTAAATGAAGACCAAGAATGAAACATCAGAACACTGGGCTGTTAATCAATCTTATCAAAGAAAGATTGTATTTTTGAGCTCTTTAAGGGAATTAAGGACATTGGAACTCATTAGGCAAACTTGCCACTTATCTCTTCTACTTTTTGCAAAAAATTCTGACCTGTTATATTGATAGAATTCCGCCTTTTTAAATTGAGGTTATAAGCCTAAGAATATCTAATAAAATGGGAATTATTTTTCTAAAATCCCTTCTAATTACGAAATATCAAAATACAAAGATATAAAATAGGTAAACTTACAATTAAAGACTGAAACAAGGACTTCTGCACTCTTTATCAAATTAATAATCATTTCTTAATATATATATATATATATATATATATATATATATATATATATATATATATATATATATATATATATATATATATATATATATATATATATATATATATATATATATATATATATATATATATATATATATATATATGTATCAGATTCCTGCACTGCCCCGATAGGCTTCTACCACAGTGAGTCTCACCATACTCCAAACACACTGGTTAAATTAATAGAAGTTCAAAGGAAGCTCTGTACATTATGCTAAATTTTCAATGTTCTAAAACAAAAGAAGACAGAATGATATTTTCAATTGGTACCACTAAACACCTTATCATTTGTCTTCTTCACTTTTCATACAAGAGCATCAACAACATAACATCAATTTCAGCATAAGATTTTCCATGACTAGGTTGAGATCCCTGCTACATGACTAGGTTGAGATTTCTACTACACAGACCACATATAAGTGTATTTCTAGAAATTAATGTAAAAAACCATGAAGACTATTATAAGATATATTACCCTTTGCTTCAAAGGACTCTATTAAAGGGAAGTAACTTTTGCTTGGTTTCTATATTTGAAGTTTCAGCTAAATTTGAAATCTCAAGGCATGCTTCTATGTATATGGAAATTCATTACTTTCAAGTACCAAATGCAACAAATGGGTTTACACATTTGCACCCATGCCATCATCAAGCCATACGAACCACATAAGACTATAGTTTCCTAAGTCAAGATTGTGTCTCTCAATATAGACTCATCATAAACGCCAATATGAGTACTAATTTTACTAAAATGACATCAATTAACAGACCAGCAGAACATTCCCTTCCTAGTTCCCCCAAATTCTCAGCAATAAAAAATGAACAACACTATAACTATCACGGAACCAGAATTATAAAGACAACTTGAGCAAAGAAACCACCCATTCAGCAAAAATCAAATCCATTTAATGATAAATTACATAAAAACATTGCATTATAAGTGTATTAAGAAGGTATTAGGCTTATTATGCTAAGCATAAAAACATTGACAAACTAAACCAAGATACGTGCAAGTATTCAATTTTCGATCCATACACCGATATTCTCATTATCCATGTATCAAATGCCACATTTTGTCGTCCAAAAGTTAAGAGGACCACCGAATCGAACAGACATTAACTATTATTATAATTGCTCTGCAAATGCACGAGTTTTGCACATTTGTTGGAACAAAACTTTACAAGATGACTCGACAGAGACAAACAAGAAATCTTAAAGACCTAAGTTCCCTTGAACAAACGACATATACACGGATATGAAGAAAAACAGAGCACACCTCGCCTTTCGTGTAGACGCCGACTTCTCCAGTTAGCGGTCTCTTGGTCTCCACACCTCGCCTTTCGTGTAGACACCGACTTCTCCAGTTAGCGGCCAGAGGAACTAAAAAATTATGAAGAAGGTTGCATAAAAACCAGATCTACGATGCAACACACAGCCATGGAAGAAAATAGAAATTAATGGGAGAAACAGAAATTAATGGGAGAAACAGACTTACCTGCGGCATTGGGGGGTTGCGACAGTGGAGTACGAGGCCGGTGAGGGACAGCGACGGTGAGGAGGAGGGGCGGTGAAGAAATCAAACGAGAGAGAGGAGCCGATTCAACGAGAGACAGCGACGGCGACGGTCACAAGCCCGGCGATGGCGAGATCTGATCGAACGAGAGAGAGGCGGAGGGGAGAGAGAGGCAGATGAGATAAGTAGGTAGGGTTTTCATTTTCTATATGTGTATATATATATATATATATATATATATATATATATATATATATATATATATAAAATTAAATCGGAAATTAGTCACTTTAATTAATAATAATAATAATAATATTATTATTATTATTACTCCAACACCACCTATTTATTTTATATTTTATTTTATTGTTTTTTAAAACATACTTTAATTAAAAATATTAATTCAAAAATTTAAAAATAATATTCACTCATGTCACATCCTAAATAAATTGATCCTTATAACCGGGTATCCAAAATACTACTCACACATATAAACAACATATTATCAGTGGCCGGAATTAATCTGCATAATGTAATTATAATAATAAAATTTACCCAAAAAAAATCAACAACCTCTTTTTTGCAACAAAAACTGAACTTACAGACCTTAAAAACTAATCTTCACCGTTCAACATTAAGAACAAGAAGTTTTGAACGTAATCACCAAAAATCAGATTAATCTAGCAGTAAATGATTTTCCGATCGTCTTCCTATACAAAACTGGTCATTACGTAAAAAATTCAGAAAATAGCCTATTTTTTGCAACAAAAACCAAACTTACAGACCTTAAAAACTAATCTTCATCGTTCAAAATTAATAATAAGGAGTTTCAAACGTACTCACCAAAAATTAGGCCGATCTAACGGCAAATGATTTTTCGATCGTCTTTACATATAAAATTGATCATTATGTAAAAAATCCAAAAAACAGTCTCTTTTTTGCAATAAAAACTGATCTTACAGATCTTAAAAACTAATCTTCACCGTTCAACATTAAGAACAAGAAGTTTTGAACGTAATCACCAAACATCAAACCAATCTAACAGTAAATAATTTTCCGATCGTCTTCGTATACAAAAGTGGTCATTATGTAAAAAATCTAGAAAATAGCCTCTTTTTTGCAACAAAAACCGAACTTACAGACCTTGAAAACTAATCTTCACCGTTCAAAATTAATAACAAGGAGTTTCAAACGTACTCACTTAAAATTAGGCCGATCTAACGCCAAATGATTTTTCGATCGTCTTCACATACAAAATTGGTCATTATGTAAAAAATCCAAAAAACAGCTTCTTTTTTGCAATAAAAACTGAACTTATAGATCTTAAAAACTAATTTTCACCGTCTAAAATTAACAACAAGGAGTTTCGAATGTACTCACCAAAAATCAGGCAAATCTAACAGTAAATGATTTTTCGATCGTCTTCGTATACAAAACTGGTCATTACGTAAAAAATCCAGAAAATAGCTTTTTTTTGCAACAAAAACTGAACTTGCACACCTTAAAAACTAATCTTCACCGTTCAAAATTAACAACAAGGAGTTTTGAACGCATTCACCAAAAATCAGGCCAATCTAACGGCAAATAATTTTTCTATCGTTTTCATATACAAAACTGGTCATTATGTAAAAAATTAAAAAAAAACAGCCTATTTTTTGTAACAAAAATTAAATTTACATACCTTAAAAACTAATCTTTACAGTTCAAAATTAACAACAAGGAGTTTCGAATGTATTCACCAAAAATCAGGCCGATCTAATGATAAATATTTAACCGTTGAATCTTTACTTACACTATTTCGTATAAAAGCTGTTTAATGTGTGTGTGTGTGTGTATATATGTATAGAAAATTTATGTTTAAATAAATTGAGGAAACCGTGTTATATTATCGTTCTAAGCTAATAATCATGTATTGTTAGAGAATTTGATAATTACAAAGAATATAATTTCACGAAAGATTATTTTATTTTATTAAATAGTGAATTTCAAGCATAATTGAATTATTAGAACTGATAATTGACTAACACGTCTAACAAATACATACATATAAAAAATACTCATTTATTTATGGGTTTGGTTGCATATATTTGATAAGTCATCATTTTGAACTAGTTTACACTTTACACTAACTAAACTAACAGTTATTGAAATATTGCAAAAACCATCAACAATATATATTTTAAATGAAATAATAAATTTTATATTACTTTTTTATAAATATTTATTTTTATTAATCTTGAACACGCAAATATATAATAATCTTAATAATAAGTTTATTAATATTATTATTAAAAATGTAATTTTTTTAAATAAATAAATTTAGATTTTGGTATAATTGTTAAACAATTATTATCAACTAATAAAATAATTTCTAATTTCTAAAAAAAATTATTTTTTTACTTTATTTGCGACGGATTAGCGACTAAACTTTTCCCCTCCTAAATTAGCGACTAACTTTTCGTCGCTATACCGTCGCAAAAATAAGGCCCTAAATTTTCCCTCCTAAATTAGCGACTAAAATTGTCGTCGCTAATTTTTTCTGGAACTAATTTTATGAATAAAAAATTATATAATTTAGCGACGGAACTATTTGTCGCTAATTCCGTCGCAAAACATGGTGCTTACAGTTCCTCTCCAATTATTAGCGACTGTTTTCTCAATCTGTCGCTAATTTGTCGCAAAAAAAGAAAATATCCTTTCCGCGACGGAATTTCATAACAGTCGCTAATCCGTCGCAAAGATTGGCGACGGATATGATTTCGTCGCTAATTGACAGTTTTTTTGTAATGGATGCTGATGCTGCAATTTCTGCAGCTTGGCTTCTTATGAATGAATGCTGTGTTTTCTGTTTCTTATGAAAGAAATGCTCTGTTTTTCTTCTTTTCCTTATTTCTTCTTCATGTTATTTATATAACTGTGCTTTTATTTTTTTTTGGCTTTTGGTTTGCTGCTGCACCACTCCAATCTCTTCTCCTTCCCAGATCTCCAACACTTGTTGTTTTCTATCCGACATGATACTTTCTGAAAGATGAGCTATCCCTGTCTGAGTAATAAAAAAGCTAAATTGCAATTATAAGAAGTAAAATCCAGTTACTGTGTGGAAAATTATCTCCGAATATATATATTCATCAAACAATTTTTCAGAATAATAACTTAGATTTACAATTTTGATGAAAAAACCCAATAGGACCCTCTATCTGTAATTCAAAAGAGTAGGAAATTAAGGCACATGCCAAATAAAAATTGAAGAGATAATTGTTGTAATCAATACAAATAGCGGCCATTTCGTTGAATATCCGTACACTCGATTGAAATATTTGGGATGGAAGCAATGTAGGGCCAATCCATGAGCCTTAGTAAGGTTGTGCTCCAAGTCCTTGTCCCTGAGAAAGGCTTTGACCTTGGGGTTCTTCTGAGCATCTACTCAAAGGAATATAAGAGTCTTTCAGCTAGACTGGCCATTTTAAGGAAGACCCAAGCAAAACAGGAGACTAGTTTAAAAATGAAAATTGAACAAATACGAAGATGATTTACTTTCATAATTATTTTTGTCACATGTCAAACAACTGAACTCAGCAATCACTGGGACAACGGAAGATACTGACATATGAATGTGCAAATCGACAATCCAATAAGAGCGAATTGTCTGGCCAAGACATAAGCCCACATAAGCTCTATTTGACCTTCATAACACTCCTATCTAGCCTGAAGGAGCTCCTCATGTAAAGACCCTACCAAATTATTAGTTTCATTATTATATGTTTGAAATGAGAAGATGCTTTCTTTTATTTTTTTATTTATTTTTGTTGGGGTTGGGGGGAAGGAGGTATAAAATCCTGGAAGATGTGTTTATAAAGACCCAACATTCACTCAACGTCCTCAGAAAATTTGAAGACAATAAGGAAGCAAAACTTTTTTAACTTACATCGTTGAGGGAGTTGGAAATTTCTGCAACAGGCAAACTGACAGTAGCAAAAACAAGCGTTTCAAGTTTCCTCTTCTCTGTGTATTCGCCTTTTGCAATAGCTCTTAGTTGTTCCAGCACTTGCTGAACTGCAGACTCAAATGGAACCTGTGTACATAAAAGTTATAAATAAATTTATCACTTAAGTAAACAGGAGCGTGGCTGGATGGTGGCCTGGAGCTTGTAATTAGTTTGTATGCATATATTATAGTCAACTTGTTTTCTATGCCAGGGAAACTGACGAGGCAAGTGATTCTCATCAAATATGAGAGATGATCACTCAACGTTATAAATTCCAACCCAGCACAAATAAAGAAAGAAAAAAAATTCAAAACAAAAGAAAGAAAAAGGATAACCCACTAGTGCATGTGCAAAGGTAGAAGGTCAAAACCTGAATGGAATTGAGGTACTCAGCATTGGCAAACAAGACTTCCCGCAACCGCTTCTCCCAGTTTGACCACTGCCTCGCATATGATCCCTTAGTGGACCCCATTCTAACCATGTAATAAAATAATTAAGTAAATACGTGCCCACTGAATTTGAGGAAGTATGAAAAAAGCTGTATATTATATAACATGTAAGGCAAAATGTCTTGAGCAGAAAGCAAATAAAAACGACTCGCCTGCCATGTCTGCTAGTATGAAGTCTGTATAGATTAATTCCCTCTTCCCAAATTGTCCTCACAGGATCTGGCAGAAGGTTCCTATAGCAGCACAAAGGATGCAAGTCACATGGATTGAATGAAAAGGATAGAAACAAATAATATTGGTCATTCACACAAATAAATAAATAAACAATTGTAATTACAATTATCTTTATCCGTAGCAATTACAATTACACAATCATAAGAGTCCACGCATATCTAAGGTTCAAATTTAATTACCTATCAGATTTTAGCAATGGCATCTTCACTAAAGATCCAAAACGCTCAATCAGTTCACTTTCAAACTCATTTCGACTCTGGAAAATGCGAGAAAGGACAATTCAATATTTTATCAATCTTTTTCTTTTTTGGGTCAACTTTAGCTCATAAAAAAGAAATGAAAATACCTTCCCATCATAAAGATGATAAAACATTAGCAGCACATAACCAACATTTGGAGACCCTTTGTCCAGATTGCCCTTTAAAAGTTCAAAGGGAAGAAGAAATGTTGGAACATCATATCAAAAGAATGTTATCGTCCAAAAACTTTCAAGAGAAGAACAAAGTGAAGATGATAAGTACCGGATGATTAACACGCTGTTGAACACGAAAAATGAAAATAGCTAAGGCATCAAGAGAAAATGGATTTGATTCCGTTCCTGAAATGTTAACAGGCAATAGCTATTATCAGCCAACAGCAGAAATACAAACTGCTCACCATTAAAAACCAAAAGACTTCATGATTTTTCGTTTTTGTTTTTCAGAGAAAAAACTTGTCATTACAAAAATTAAAAACAAAGGCTAAATAAGTTAACTTACGCTGTTGTTTGAAAGTAAACAAAACTAATATGATTTTTTTTTTCTTTTGCTGACACATGAAGGCTGATGGTGAAGAAAAAGATTCTTAGTTTACAGTAAGTAGTTGGTTTCTATGGTACACATATCCAAGGGAACAATGGAAACACACACACACACACACACACAAAAGGCAGGCTTTAAATCTACGGAGATCCGGTTTGAGTTTATACTCGAACTTTAGAATCATTAGAACTGTGAAGCCATGGATGTGGGAACAAAAAAGACCAAAAAAAAGCCAATATGTCTTTTAGTGAAGCACCCAATATGGTCGTGGAAGTAATCAGGAATCCCTGCAGTTACAAGAATAGGACATGTAGGAGGAGGCAAAGTAATCACAAACTTTATGTACTTGTTGGTCTAACTTACATGAAGGAAAAGAATGGCAGAAATGAAGGAGGTGGCTTTTATACTCTTTCCTGGTAGGCTATATCACAAAGTCAACCTCACAAAGCAATAGAATGGAACTGCCTACTTATTAGGTATATATTGACATAATCCTTGGCCAATAGTTAGTTACAATGTTCAACCCTATACTGTAATCACTTTGAAGTCCCAAAATCATAAACATTAGAATAGGTCCACAGAGCAGAGTACATCTACCAAAGGTTGAAATAAAGGATGATTTTTAGAGGGCATTCATCCAAATCTGGTGTCATGAATCTGCAAATCTTACAATATAACTATTCACTTATCAAGAAGAAATTTCAGCAAATTAAATTCCAATTGACAAAAGCCATAGCAACCATCAACAGAAACTACTTAAACATAGCATTACCAAAGAAGCCAAATAGGTTGCAATGGAAATCTTCAACTGAAATAATGACCAAAGAAATCATTAACAAGTTATTGTTGGTTTACAACAAAATTAAACATGAGAACTTATCAGCTTTGAAGCACGAAAGTAGGATAACCTTAAGAATCAGGTACAACAGGAACAGCTGAAGCTCGAGTGCTGACACATATTTTCAATCTGCACCCAATGGGAAGGGGCTATCGTAGTCATGGGCCTCCAAGTTCATTTAGTAAGCTCAAATTCCAGGATTCTCAATGAACCACCAATGCAAGCCTGTGATGGGAACCACGGGGAAAAGTAGATATTAGACTCAAATATAGCATATTGCAGAGCCATCACCTAATCATGATATTAATATCCCATTTGCAGGATCACATGAACCAGCCTGTAATGGCAACCACACGGTCAAGATAACTGAGCAATAAATTTATTTGGTCAAGTATGTAGCTTCAATATGTTACCAAGTGATTTTGAAAACAAGTAGTTAATCAGTTTAGCTTCAGAAAATATTCTTTCCTTTCTAAATAACAAGTATTATCTGGAACAAGAACATAACAGGTCTATGGCTATATTCTCCTATGGTGCACATTTGGCATGTGGAGATATATAAAGTACAAGTATGACCTGAAACTGGACAGTATTGATCTTAAACTGAATAGTATTATCAGAAATGAAGAATGATTACATACCTTGAAGCTGCTGATATCTTTTGTTTCTCCTGAGTTAATTGGCCTATCCCACGTGGCATGTGAGTCAACTTATTACACATATCATTGCTAAGATGTTTGAGATTGACCAACTTTTTTATATCTTTTGGCAATTGCGCCAGCGAAAAACAATGTTTTGTTTTGGAAATTCTAGTATCTTTTGGAAACAAGCTACAATATGCAAAACAATGTTTCAAATTTGAAAGAAGATGGTTACAACTTAACTTAAGGGTCGGCAAAATATCACTTTCATGCTGCTCCACTTTTGAGAGCTCTTTGTTTTTGAAGTCTAACCACTCAGACTCTGAATTCTTAAAAAACAAGAGGCTTGCTATTGTATTTATGGCTAAAGGAACCCCCTTACACTTGGCTAAAATTTCATTTCCTACAGCTTCATTGCTTGGACTTGGCACTTGTCCAAGATTGAATGCACTTTGTTTGAACAATGACCATGACTCTTTTTCCGACAAACCTTCTAAGCCGTGTACATAAATTGAGTGGACCATCACTGCAACTTTTTTGTTACGCGTGGTGATTATGATTCTGCTCCCTCTCGCACTACCTACTCACAAGTCTTTTAAGCGCGACCATTTATTGAAATCCTCGTTCCACACATCATCCAATATAAGTAAATACTTTTTTCCATTTATCTTTTCATGAAGGATATTTTTTAATACATCCATCCCACTGACGTTGGGTTTCTGTTTAGTTGCAGATTCTAAAATTTTTTCAACTATTGACTGAACATCAAAATCATCAGAGACACAAGCCCACAATCGAAGATCAAAATGGTTTTGAACTTTGTCGTCGATGTAGACAAGCTGACCAAGTGTAGTTTTTCCTAAACCTCCAATTCCAACAATGAAGATGATGGATACATTCTCATCACCAGAATCGGAGGACAAGAGCAAGTCTATGATTCTCTGTTTATCATGTTCTCTACCGATAACTACAGCAGGTGGAGAGGAATGAGTTTGATCCCTTCCCAACCCGGTATTAACAGTGGCCTCTGCAGGACGTTCCTCTAAGAAGAACCCCTTATTAGCCTTAATCGTCTCTTGTCTGTCTCTCATAGCCTTAATCTGATGTGCCATTTTAAGGCCATAAGAAAACTGGTTGGAACTTGAAAAGAAAAGGCGTACCTCCTTTGACAACCTAGAACCAGACATCAGTTGTTGGCGTAAAGCATGAGTCGAAAACTCATCCAACAAGTCATCAGCATCATACATGGCATCACTCAGCAATCCAACCCAGTTCTTAACCTGAGGGCTCTCCATGCATTGCTCCTCTGCATGAAGAAGCACAGCCTTGATTGTAGAAACAGTTGTCTTCAGGTCCCGAAGCTCATCTTTGACACCCCACCACAGTTGAATCTCCTCCCAAACTGAAGAGCCCAGCTTATTGATGATTTCTTCAGCAATGTTAAAGAGAACTTGTAAGCAAAAAAATGTTAAGAAAAACCCGGACATGTCTTAAACAAGTCATTTTTCGCATTTGATAGTGCACACATATATATATTTGATAGTGCTAAAAGCTTATGCTTTGCATGGGTTACTAATAAAATATTTAATGTATTTAACTTTAATTTTATTTGTTTCTTACGAAATTATTCTTTTCCTCTATATATTGTAACAATATTTCTCTTTTTCTTTGCCACATACCATGATTTTGTTAATATGCTATGGAAGCACTCAAACTTAATTTGGGACGTGAAAATACTGTAAGAAAGTGAAATGAAGAGTTATACATATTGGTGTTGAAAAATTTAGTAAAGAATATATATATAAAAAAGATCCAAAACAGCAATTTAAGGAATATAATAAAGTTTATCAATATGCATTAATGGTAATGATAAGGCCATAGTAAAACCTCCATGAAGAATTTAAACTACAAAATGAACAAATTCACTTCAACTAACGGGGAAAGAACAACCATATCCTACAGGATTTTACTGTAAGAAACAAAACGAAAATACGAAATCAATAGGCAAAGCTCAACCCCATCAAAACCTAAAAGACAAAGAAACATAAAAAATTAAATCTGAGCACATGATGATAGCTACAGTTTGTGCTAATAACTCGTAGCTAATAAACAATACCAAAAATAATGCAGCAAAAAGCTTAGTATGGAGAATGGTATATTATAAGCCTTCTTGGTGTACGATTACATGCCACAAGGGAGCCAACGGCGGGCATCTCTCTATTGAATGGAACCAAAGGGTTAGGATGCACTATATGTGGCACATGGAGTGGAATAACTACAGTTTAGCTCCGAAGAGCTTCATTCATAGACATCTGAAGTCTTCAATTATACTTCTTGGCAGTGGCTAAACAAGCAGTGAATTGTACCAATCCTGAACCATGCCAGAAACCAGATATTGGCCATGCAGTCAGCATCCTGTCAGCTACTGTGCAAGAGTGGAAACTGCAAGGTGAAGGGCTGAAATTGCCATAGTTGCAATTTTTGTTGACAATGAAATCCAACTACTCAGTCCATTCAACCCCTAAAATCTGCATTCTTAATGCAATATTATTTCTTCTCACTGATCTTAAAGCATTTATGGTGGCTTTTTTCCTTTTTCAATTTATCCCCAGTCACCAACTTTGGTAGAAAGGTCACGCCCTAACTTCATCACAGAAAATCCTTTTCTATTAATTTTAAGAACATTATTAATGTTTCTTTTTTCTGAAAATATATGATGAAAGTGTTTCCCAGCAATATCATCAACCGGATTTCATTGTTATTTTATAGGAATCTCAAAGTAATTTATTATCTTAAGAAAAATGTTATTTGCAAACAATAAAACTTGTCATTATGCCAATTAAATTTCCTCTCCCTCCATGGTTTATAAAGAACACTGCAAAAGGATCCAATAGATGATAATAACACAGTTATTCTTTTTCAGCAAATTACTAGCCAAAAATTTGCTCTTTTTAAGGTTTTCTTCTAGTCTTATGTCATAGTCCTGTTCTATCCTTATACATGCATGCAAAAGTATCCAAAGTGCAATGTCCAATCCTCCCGGTACGATACAGATTAAGCAACTTTGCAGCAACGTTACTATGAACATCATCTCCTAATTCCACTGATAAGTGATAAGCTTTTGTCAATGTTGGGAACTGCATGTCGCTGTATTTTGCATGTCATGAAATTGTCTTGAAAAGCTTTCGACGAACATCATGAACTACGGTATCCTACATTAATAACAATGAACTCCATTCTCAGGTTTTAACAAGAACAAAAGACAAATCAATCATCATTGTTGATTGGCATTCAGATAAGGCCATATCTAATAAAAAATAAAGACAAATTCAATAACACAATAAGTTTTCTGTCATCAAATTATGTTTAGTTACAGTTTAAAACATGCAAAGTTCATTGCGTATATAGATAGTTTGATGCTGAAGGGACGGGCAGGTAAAATTGCAAAGATAATTCTCACATTGTTATGGCACCCTCTAGTGCATGTGCAAAGGTATAAGGTCAAAACCAGAATGGCAAAAAAGACTTCCAGCAACTGCTTCTCCTAGTTTGACAACTCCCTCGCATATGATCCCTTAGTGGACTTACATTAATCTAACCATTTAATAAAATAATTAAGTAAATACATGCCCAATGAATTTGAGGAAGTATGAAAAAAGCTGTAATATTATATCACATGTACGGCTATACCACAAAGTCAACCTTACAAAGCAATAGAGTGGAACTGCTTACTTATTAGGTATATATTGACATAATCCTTGGCCAATAGTTAGTTACAATGTTCAACCCTATACTGTAATCACTTTGAAGACCCAAAATCATAAACATTAGAATAGGTCCACAGAGCAGAGTACGTCTACCGAAGGGTTGAAATAAAGGATTATTTTTAGAGGGCATTCATCCAAACCTGGTGTCATGAATCTGTAAATCTTACAATATAACTAATCACTTATCAAGAAGAAATTTCAGCAAATTAAATTCCAATTGACAAAAGCCATAGCAGCCATCAACAGAAACTACTTAATTAAGCATAGCACTACCAAAGCCAAATAGCAATGGAAATCTTAAACTGAAATAGTGACCAAAGAAATCGTTAACAAGTTAATATTGGTTTACAACAAAATTAAACATGAGAACTTATCAGCTTTGAAGCAGGAAAGTAGGATAACCTTCAGAATCAGGTACAACAGGAACAGCTGAAGCTCGGGTGCCGTGACATATTTTCAATCTGCACCCAATGGGAAAGGGCTATCATAAGTCATGGGCCTCCAAGTTCACTTAGTAAGCTCAAATTCCAATATTCCCAATGAACCACCGATGCAAGCCAATGAGATGGGAACCACGGCAAAAAATAGATATTAGACTCAAATATAGCTTATTGCAGAGCTATCACCTAATTATGATATTAATATCCACCCTCCTCCTTTTTTGATAGAATCTAGTACACTCCAGACCTGAAATACACTTTTTATTTTCTTCTCTTTCATTAGGATACTAGTGAACCATGTAGCCAAATGCATAGACTTCCACCCTTCTTCTTCCCTTGTATAATCTAGAGCAATTCTTCCAGTGATCATCTCCATTAAAATCACTGCAAATGCATACACATCTACTTTCGGTTGATGTGCAAGTGACATCAATAAAAAGTGATTAAAAAAAAAAAAGAAAACCAAAATCAAAATTTGCATAGTTACTCGAGTAAGCTGAAGTATGAAAGTTTGAGGTTTTGAGTATCTACCAGCATACTCAGGTGCAAGATAGCCAAATGTTCCTGCCAATCTTGTCTCCAACGAAATCTTCCCATTAGGCAAGTTTTTAACCAAACCCAAATCTCCAACCTTAGCGCTCATGTCATCCCCAAGAAGTATGTTAATTTGAAGACTTCAAATCTCAATGAATGAAACTCTGCTGAGCTAAACTGTGCAGATATTCCACTCCGTGTGCCACATCTAGTGCAATGCTAACTCTTTGCTTCCATTTAAGAGGTAGATAGCCACGTTCGCTCCATTCAAACAAATGTTGTGCTAGTGTGCCCTATGGCATGTACCCGTACACCAAGAACCCCTCATTACCTCCAACACAATAGCCAAATAAATCCACTAAATTCCTATGTCTCACTTTCGTTAGTACCTCTATCTCGGCTTGAAACTCATTCATTCCTTTCGTACCCATTGATTTGGCTTTCATTCTTTTCACAGCAATCTTAGTCTTGTCATTTAATTCCCCTTTATAAACCACATCGAAGTCTCCCTTTCCCAAAATATTGATTTTGCTGAAATTATCTGTTACCTGCTGCAGAACTGCAATTGAAATCACAAATTTTCCATCCCAGAAAATGTGAGGCTGGTGATGGTTTTCTATACCCATTGTTTGACATAGAACTTCCTGCTTATTTGTGCAACAGCCTGTATTGATATCTGGTAACATTTTTTTCTCCGCTTCCTTCATTTCCTTATACTTTTCACATTTTTCCTCTATCATATATTGAAAGGCAACAGATAGGACAATTGCAATGATACAAATAACAATCGCTAGTGGTCTGTTCCTATTTATGCTCGCAGCCATCTCAAGCAGAGGATTACCTGGTCTGACAATTAACTCTGTCAGAGGTGCAAAAGCTGGCAGTGTACCAGATAAGTTGTTATCAGAGACAGCAAGAACCTCAAGTTGCATCAGTTTTGTCAAGCTATTAGGTATTGGACCTGTCAAATTATTGCCATTCAAATACAAAGTCCTCAAAGCTATAAGGTCGCCAAATGAGCTAGATACTGCCCCCGTAAAACGCTGGTTCCCCAAATTTGATTGGATATCCTAAAGCTTCTGCAATCGCTAGCATTATAGTCACCTGTGAATCACAAGGAGCGCCATTGGACAAACAGAAATGATTCTTGCCTTTATTATCTGCTGCAATTGTGCTATCAAACCAAGGCTTAGGACCTTGCAATTTGTTGTTTGATGTGGAAACATACTTCAAGCTGGGATGTGTCTCCAACGATGTGGGCACAGTGCCCATGAGTTGGTTATTTTTAAGCCGCAAAGCTGACAAATACTTCCAATGAAGGAAATTCCGGTCGTCGATTCATTTTAGCAACCGGATTTTCCTTCGCTAAATGTGTTCACTTTCAACAAGGAGAATACAATTGTCAAAGGTATATTCTTGCGATCAAATTTTCTTTTGCTGATAGTAAATTTGGTCACTAATATTAAATTTTCAAAATAATTAAAATATTTTTTAATACTACCTATACACATCATTCGCCCACATATATATCCAAAATTATATTTAATATTCTTTTCATATATTGAAAAATACTGGTTAAAAAATATACCAATACTTTGAAATTGTTTAACATTATATTTGTCTCATACAAGTTTATTTAGAAAAACAGCCCCTAAGATACCAATTTTATTCACTTAGAATCCCTAGGACACTAAGTTGCACGACTGGCCTACTGCATTTATTTACCAAGTCACCCATCCATTCATCAAAAGTTTTGTCAAACCGTAAATAAAAAATGTCTATAAGGTTTGTACGCCATGAAACATCTTAAGTGGTGTTTGTGGATGAAAGACATCACAGGATGATGATGCCAAAATTCCACTTCCGGATCAAAAGCCTTATCATCTATAATAGTGGAGTACCCAGATCATCCAACTCGCTTATCAGAGTTTCAGAATTGTAACTTGCACGATATTGGTCCATGTCCTGCATATTATTAAAGCATGATACAGTAACAAGATATCTATTGACATAAACATATAGATACACACATAAATAACAGTTTCCGATTATGCAATTTCAAACGGAAAATTAAATACAAAAAAATAAAAATAATATAAAAGGAGCAGATAATGGTACTGCAATCACGTCTTGAATAAACTAGTATTATAGCAATTATTATAAAGCTTCTGTGATGATGGCATCAATTAAGCATTTATATTGCAAATTTATAACAAACAACAACAGAATATGAGGGATTCTTATGGCAAGTAGTATTAACAGCCATTTATTGCTGTTGCAAAAAAATAGTCTCTGGATATCTCATTTAATATGACAAATTAATTGTTGTTTTATTCCTTTTATGTTCTTTTATATGTTAGTTTTGAATAAAATTCAAATTCTATTTATCTGTTATTTTTAGATTTTTAATATAATTTAATTTATTTTTTCAATTTAGTTTTCTTTTTCAATAAATTTGAAACCAATTAGATTTGATAATTTAGTTTTAATCACGTAATTTAATAGTAAATTTAAATTTATTTATTATTTTTTAATTTTAGTGAAAACAACAAAAGTGATAGATAAAAATAACAATTACTCCATTTGTTATTTTTACAAAAATAACACAATTTGTTATTTTTACAAAAACAAATGGAGTAATTGTTATTTTTGCAATATGAATGAGGTGAAATATCGCCTCAATAAGTTAACGACTAAAAGCACAAAATATAAATTGTTACAAAAATTAATCATGAAAATTTAATACTACAGAAAAAAAAAAAAAAGAAATGTTGTCTCTAAAGCAGCTATTGTCATATCTATAGACTATAATTTAATGGTATCCACATCAGAAATTTAAAATTTTTGTCTTTACAGGTTATTGATGCGGAGGAAGTAATAACAAATATAGAGACCAAATAATGCCATCTCTATTATTATTCATAGAGACAAATTTTATATGATATGAAAACAAACTATATATATATATATATATATATATATACACACACATACGCGAGTGCGCGATCGATTAATTAACCGTGTATTAACGGATAATCGAAACTCAAAAATCAAAATAAAAAACTGAAAATATTAAAAAAATTGAAATCGAATCCATCAAATCAAATTTTGTTAAATTTTTATGTCGATTTCTTTTTCTCTTTTCTTTCCATATAATTGTGTGTTAGCTAATTTGATTAATTTCAAAAATTTTCCCCGTAGGATTTGATGTTCAGAAAATTTTGTTTTAATTATTAAGTAGATAATTTATCCCTGTTTCGTTTTTTTTTTCCTTTGTACTCCTTCCTATTCGTTTAAAATGTTTCTTTTTAGGTTTTTCACAAATGTTAAATTAATAATTTATCAAAAAAAAGTGTTAAAATAATAATTAAAATATCTCAATTCTCTAAAAATATATTTTGCAATCCAATATTTAGTATTAATTTATCTGACTTAACCCCCTTCATGCATAACTGAACTAAAAATATTTTATGACCAAAAAAATCTAAAAGTATTTCTCAATTCAAGCATTGTTAATGCTCTTTATCAAGTTTTTTTTTTTTTTTTTGGTGGCTGAAGACGGAATGGAGATAAGTGTGAAGCATGTTTTGTGAAGCCAACTCTTAAGGCTTTAAGTCTTGGTTTTGCTGTTTGCTCTTCCTTTACTAATATATATATATATATATGACGTGTGAAAATATGAATTTGAGTGTAGATAAATGGTTTTTAAATTAAATTAAGGGAGACAAATTCACAAAGTAATGTGTTCATATAATCGGATGAATTAAAGGATAAGAGAGTTTCAAATCATTTCAAAAGAAAAGGCAAATAGAATTCATAACTTTTGAACTCAAAACACATGCAAGCTCCACGATGCAGCTAAAAACGCCAAGCAAGAAAAGCATAAGCCTACGCTCAATCCTAACCCACTCCTTGTGGATCACCATTTCCGCCCTGCTTCTATTCTGGCTAGCCACAGCCAAGATCTCTGCCGTCTCCGGCGGTGTCCTTGCCGCTGCTTCATGGATTATTCAGCCTGTGGTTTCAACGGGAATTATATTGCTGCACAAAGCTGAAGTATGTGATCTCACTTGGATCATCACATTACCATCTGATGAACACATGGACTCGCCATGTTGCCAAGATGATCATAGGAGGATTGATTTCCCAAATTTTGTTTACCGCCATGGGAAGATTAATCCTGATAAAGCTTGGAGATTGCCCATACAAACTGATGCCAGAAATAGTACTCCTCGTCTTCTTAGGAATAGAACTGTTTGATTCAGTGGAGTTCTTGGTTTTATAATGTTTGTTAAGTTCTATTAAATGTTATTTAATGCCAATTATATTATGACTGTATCTTTCTTTCTTTTCTCGTTCATGGTGGTGGCTCTGCAAGAAATAAAGGGAAAGAGAGGGAGGAACGAGTAGAGAACAGTAAAATGGCAAAGAAGAAAAAATTCTCAGTTAGAGATGTCATCCCGTGCCCTACTTTCTCACGATGCACAAATCTTGATCCAATGGTCCAAATTTGCATGCATCAGCGCACCAAAATCCTGACTCATTCCAAGAGAATCTTTACATAAACCAACATAAAATAATAAACTAAGTCAACAAGACTAAAACATAAATCAAGAAAGGCCAATAATACATAATATGCAGTTAATATCATGACCTTAGACTATTAAACAATCTACGGCAATGTTATTAAAAGCGGACTGGCTTGTTGGATAGATTTAACTGCAAACCAATAGGTGGTTCGGTTCAATATATAGAAACCGAAATGGCAAAAAACCCGTAAGAAACTAGTAAAAACCGGATGGAACAAGAAAAAACTGGTTTCAACAAGAAAATCTAAATTTTGTCCAAAATATCCATGCAACATTATATTTTTCTGAATTTTAATGAATTTTATCAAAAAAATAAAATATAAATACAAAATAATTAAAATTTAGACAATTTTAATGAATTTTATATAAATAAAATAAAAATTATAATTTATAATTGATGAATATTTTTGAACATTTGTAATTTTTACTATATTTATCTTAAATATTTGCTATAAATATTGAATAATTCGAAAATATTAATTTATAATTAATGCTTGATCATAAATGTATTTTTTTAACTATTTTTATTTTTTTATAAAGTAATATTTTCATAATATTTATAAAAAATTTTAAAAATAATATTATTAAAAAAAAAGAAAAAACCCGGTTGAACCCCAACAAACCAGTCAAATCAAGAAAACTTTACCTCTCCGATTCTTTGTCCGATCCAGTTTTAATAACAGTGATCTACCCAAAAACACAGTTCGCACAAAAATTTGAAGAAATCTAATCAGCTTTCAACATTAATAATTTTCTACTACAGTAGATTAAATCAGCAATAATCTGAAAATTATGAGCCAATTCGATCAAAAAAAATTATTTAAGATCAGTGATTACATGCAAATAAAATCAAACTGAAAGTAATACTAAAATTCATCCAAAAGAGAATTGAAGATATTGTAACTATCAAGCTGATTTAGCATAACTATATTGATTAATCAGAGCTTATTTTTGTGTGTATTTTCCTGTGCCTACCTTCCTCCGCATATCTAACTCCCAACAACTTCCTAAAATGATCCAAAAGACAAAATGAAAAGAAATGATACGGTTTTCTGAAACTTTTCTCCATTCAAATAACAAGCAGAAGTATGCTATGTGCATTTCTAAATTTCTAGATTATAATAGAGAAGCCTTTGTCTTACTCTTCGGTATGGGTTACTTCTTCCTGTCCCTCAATATTAACATTAAGTGGAGTTTCTGTTACTTGTTGCTCCTCTTCATCTGCCTCAGCCTGTTGAGCATTCACAGAATCTTCATATGGAGTTTGTTCTACTTCTATGGTATGGTTTATCAGGCCTTGTGGGATCCCAAAAAGCGTAGTGAATATCTGTCTATGGCATTCATCGCAAAAATAAAAATATGTGAAATGGCCCTCATATGGGAGCTTATGCACCGCAGCCCCTGGTAGAACCCTGTGCACAAAATCAGTCATTGATGGTGGTACAACCTTATCATCCATACCCTGTATAACATAAAAACTTTGTCAATGCAGATTAGTAAAAAATTGTGACCATTCAAATTGAGAAATGCATACATTACAGAGCCCAGACTATGAATTTGATTCCTTGGATTAAATCATTTGGTTGGTAATAGTCAAACCAATCCCCTTACAACCAGAGCTAAAAAGCTTATGCCTCACCGAGCTTGCAATTTGTTTCTAAAGCTTTAAGCTTGAAGGAGAGAGGAATTAGGTATTGCCATCAATTTCCTATAGAGAATCTACATTCGTGTCACTAGTAAAAAATGTTTTGTTCAAATTACAGTTACTTAAAGCATTTCTCAGTATGATTCAGAAGAAGCAAATAATCTACTAATACTGTTGAAAGTAAATCATCTTCTGGCTTGAAACTTATTAAATTACCATGGTGAAGATTCTACCTAGCTAATATATGAAATGCAGAGCAGAGGAAGCCTAGATAACCGAATTAGTCAGTATGACAGAATCATTACAAGATGAAACTATGAAACTTATTTGAGGAACTCCTAAAGCATCACAGTAGTGAAGTTTGAAGTTCAAACAGCAGAAAGATGAAGATGAGAAAAAAATGATGCGTCTTACCTGCCATATGTGTATGGGGCCAAGAAAACCCATGTACTCCTCTTTGGACGTGGAAAGCACATATTTGAGCCAATTGAGGATGCCCTTCCCATGCTTTTTCTTCTGCAATTTGATGTCAGCAAGACTGAAACCCCAATTTGAAACTTGAAGAATAGCTTCCTGTATGAAGGGTTTTGCATCAACCTGTCGGATGGACTCTTCCACATCTCTCTGCCAGAATTCTTCATAGATTGGGTCCTCTATCAAAGCTTTATCCTACAATGAAAAACTTTTATGAAACATCTTCTTAAATGACATTGAAAATATTTGAGGCCCTGTTTTCTTGCCTCTTATTGAAAATTCAAGCAGTTGCCGTAGTTGTCATGTAGGAAATGACCTAAAAGGCGACATATGTATACGAGAAACACTTTCCTCTCAGTACTCAACAGAATTGCAAGATACTAACCAGGAAATGCCAAAATTTTCCAGGAATAACAGAGGCACCAAAAAGGTACATTCTTTTCCAATACATTCTTTTTCAATCATTAAGGAACTTTCAGTATCTCAACAAAGCATGATTGCACCTCCCAAGCAAATGATGAAAGCATGTGGCACAAGAGATGGTGTTTTTTCTTTTTTCTTTTTCCTTAAAATAAAAACTAGAAAACAAAAACACTTATTATACCCATGTTCTACCAGTTATTGATAATGAAAACCACTCACTCTTTTTTCGAGAGACAACGAGAGCCATGTGTCAATCTGATCATGCCTTCCAGAAAAGAAGCTCTGATGGTAGAAGTAGGAAAGAAATCTTGGAAACCTCCGAGCTACGAGTACATAAATTTCCTTTTTCGCGTCCACTTCTCCCAGATCTTATGTCTTTCACCCTTGGTCATCAGAGAATCATATGGATTAACCATAGGAGCAAACATGCCAGCTCCTGCAAGTAAAAAATGGTGGATCAACTGTAATTCCTTCCATTAGCATACTAGCAGAATTTGTTATTTATTTCGATCATCCAAGTATTGCTGTTTAACTTATAATATGTACATCTGAATCCCAGACTAGTATTATAAAATAAATTTCTAGAATAATGAACATTCATTGTTTTTAATGAAGGATGAAAAATGAAAAAGGCAATGAAAAATGCATTTTCTACCTGCAACTTTATCAGGAATGTATCTAAGAGCTGCCCATGCATGAAGACTCCCACTAGAGTATCCCACCACCCAAAACTTGTCCTTCACACTTAGAGCATTTACTAAGAACAGCATATCTAAAGCTGATGACTGAAGGTTTCTATTTGGGTGAGGATCACTCTCCCCAAAACCAGGAAGATCATATGTCAACACGTATATGCCAAACTCTTCCAAGAGTGAAGTCTTAATTCCAGGTATCCCTAATACGAATTTTAAAAAGGGAAAAAAAGGATCAAAAACTAACAAATTTAATTTGAGAATTGACAGTCTCTACGGAGCTAAGATACTTTTAAAGATTTTCCAACCTGCAAATCGAGAAGAAAGAAAAGCATGAGGAGCTATCATTGAAAACCTAGCTTTTTCAACTGGCACACCTTGCTTCCTATATGCCATGTATCTGCCATCTGGAAGCAATATACGATTAGCACTAGGAGGATGTATAGACACCTTCTTAATCAACATCGCAGAGGTATCACGTTCTGTACTTAAACTTAATACTGCAGAGTATTAAACTATGTCGGCAGGGTTCAAACAGCTAAGCTGGTGGCACAAACGCAAGAAAGTTAATGACAGTAAATTGAAGAAAATGGAGAGAACTGAATTACTTGTTCTATCTTATTTATTTCCCTCTTGTGAATAATGAACAAAATAACTACGCTCAAGATCTAGGCATAATCATAGACCATCATTGCTAGGGCAGAATGAAACATAACCATATTGATATAATATATGTACACTAAGACATTCCTTTATTTGTAAGAACATTTATCTTAGACTAAGAATCAATGTGCATTAAAATTTGTTTCCTTGGTTGCTTGATAACAGAGGTAGTAGTTGAAAAAAGATGTCCTCTATCAGATTCTTGGTGCATTCATTAGATTCATTTTCTTCAAATCCTGTAGCGATGGCTCTACTCTAAGTCTGTGGCCTCATCCTTTAACTCCATATAATTAATAATAAGTTAAACGTTCGCTGATTTGCACTGGTTCTTCTAGACATTAAAGCAGGGTAGTGGTCCATAGGAAGTTAACTCTTTTTCAATGAAATTAGTCACATATGCAGAAAATAAAGGCATGGGTCCTCAAAACAAAATGCAAAACTATGCCAATGATGCTATAGACAATACAAGTAATCATCAGTTGAAAATGTGGTCAAAATATAAAAGAAAATATTGGATTTAAGTTCATGGTTAGTATCTTGTTATGATCAAAGAAGAAGAGCCCAATGAATTCAGCCACATACAGAGGAGGCCCACGAAGAGAACAAGGGGATCAACAGCTGAAGGGCAGCCCAAAGTGGAGAATCCAGTCCAATAATAAAGGAGACTTGAGGATACGAGTTCACAGCTATTGGGAAATTGCATTTGCTTTCCCTTTTGTTTCTTCTGTTATTTCTTTTGATCTTTCTCTTTTCTGTTTAGTTATAGATTTAGGAAGGAATCTTGTGTGGGTTGTGAGCTGTAATTACGGGAGTAGGAGCAGTTATATAATGCTATTTCATTCCATGTAATCTTCATGTGAAAAGATGAATATAGATTTCTCTCTCTCCCTTTGAGATTTCCTTCAATCTTCTTTCTCTCTTCTTCCCTAAAATTCTGTTCTTCTTCCCTTCATTCCTATTCTATCTCTATCTCTGTTCTACCTCTCATCTCTTCTTCTCTTCTTTCTCTAATTCATAACATATCTATTCCTAGTTTAAATAGTTTTTCTTAACCAGAAAGGCGAATTCTAACATATAGAGCATAACATATTATGCCAATGAACTAAAAGATCCATTTCATATTACAGAAAGGAGATGGATGCCATAAAAGAATATCAATTTCTCACTTCCTCGCAACCAAAAATAACATAAATAAAAAAGCAAACCCAGATAGGAGATATCATAATGTTTACCTGCAAAAGCAAGAACAAACACTGTGCATATCACTGACCAAGCATGAACTGGATCCTTATCCTCAGGTAAGTACTCATTGAAGCCCTTCAATTTCCTACAAATCCTATCACATCCATACCTAACTTTCTTCCCTATAAAAGAACCTCTTCCAAAATTCCTCACAATGAAAGAATCCTCCCTCCCTAGACTCTGCAACACTACATCCCTGCACCCTTTAGCAAATTGTACAATCAATTCAGTTGCGCCCTTCATGAATTTTCTAACTTGGTCTTGAAAACCCAAATTGGGAATCCCCAAATACTCCTTGCCAACACCATTATTGCCAGGTGTGGCACTATTATACCCAGTTTCCTTGCCCTCTGAAAATGTAGCATACCCACCTTGATCTGGATCCATTACTCGCTCAAGAAAAGCTTCAACCCTTTGCAAAATTCTAACTTTATCAACAAAGAGAGCAAAAAGAGAAAATGGGCGAAAAGGGTGAGCAAAACAAAGTTGATTGATCCCAATGCGAAAGAAATAAACTTTATCAACAATAAGGCTTAAAGAAGAAGTTACGAAGATATTGAGCAAGTCTAGAAACTGTCATTGGTAGCAATTTCAAGGAAAATGTCTAGTAAGTAGAAAAGTGGTTGTAGCATTGTGAAGTCCAATAAAATAAAACGATGAGGAATTTTGGGATCTAAATTACGATAAAAAGGTTTGACAAGAAAAGGAAACGTAAAAAATAATAAATTGAATTTTGGTTAGGAAAATGGCGAAGTGGTAATGTGCCTTTTTGCTACCTGATAGTGACCCAAGAGTGTGGACAACTAATAGTCTCTTTCTCTCTCTTGAAATGAAATTTCGCTGCTTTTAATTTGCTAATGGTGGTGGACCAGTTTGAGTGTGGTACAGAAGTGAAAGAGTGGGTTTGGGGTTGGTGGGGATCAGGAAATTAATAGAAAAAAAAGGGTTGTCGGGAAATTGACGGCGATTAGTTGGCCACATGGGCATCTGAAAGGTGGCAGAATGGAGAAAGTGACGGTGGTTGTTATCTGGGTAGTGACGTGGACGTGCACGACAGTGATGCAAATGTGCCTTATTGGTAATAGAATGTCATTGATGACCGTAGTCTTTTACTGTTCAATGTTCAATCTTATGCCCTAACATCAAGACAACGGATCTGGACATCAATTACGAAAAAACTAATAAAATCAAGGGTAATATATAAATTAGCGGCTAAACTACCATCTTTATTAAATTTTTTACTTAAACTAATTATATATTAAATAACCATCTAAATTTATTAGAAATATCAAATTGACCATTCAAACTTATTTAAAATTAGAAATATTAAATTGATCATTTAAACTTGTTTAAAATGTAAAAAATATACTCTATACTATTAAAAATATTAAATTATCCCCTAAAATTTATTAAAAATATCAAATTATCTCTTTTTTACTATTTGACACTTATTTTTCACGCATCAATTGTGAATTAACAAGTATCTTACAGAGAAATAATTTGATAATTTCAACAAATTTACAAAAATAATTTAACATATAATTAATTAAAAAATTTTGATAAATTATGATAGTTTAAGGGAAAATTTATATAACACATAAAATTATTATCATTGCTGTTGTTGTAAAAGGCTTGTTTGCTAAGCTTTATGCATTCCAAGAGTTAACTGTTAAACTATCATCTTTATTAAATTTTTTACTTAAACTAATTATATATTAAATAACCCTCTAAATTTATTAGAAATATCAAATTAGCCATTCAAACTTATTTAAAATGTAAAAAATATACTCTATACTATTAAAAATATTAAATTACCCCCTAAAATTTATTAAAAATATCAAATTATCTCTTTTTTACTGTTTGACGCTTATTTTTCATACATCAATTATGAATTAATAAGTGTTTTATACAGAAATAATATGATAATTTTAATAAATTTATAAAAATAATTTAATATATAATTAATTTTAAAAAATATGATAAATTATGATAATTTAAAGGAAAATTTATATAAAGCATAAAATTATTATCATTGTTGTTGTTGTAAAAGGCTTGTTTGCTAAGTTTTGCGCATTCCAAGACACAAAAAAAAATTACATACTTCAATGATTAAAAATAATTATTTTTACTGTTTATGAATTGGAAAAATACATGATAACTCTGAAATTATTGAAAAAAAAGAATGAACACGGTTGAAAAAAATATTCAAAAATATAATTAATTAAAAAATTTGTATAAAATCAAATCAATTTTTTCGATTAACTGATCCGATAAATTTGATTATAATTTTTATATTTTTAATTTTAATCACGATTTTATTTTTTAGATACTGATTAATATTTAATTCATGGTTAACTAGTTCACACACACACACACACACACACATATATATATATATATATATATATATATATATATATATATATATATATATATATATATATATATATATATATTTAACTTAAAATTTTTTTCTTTTTTTATATTTCTCTCCAAAACTTATATAAAATAATATTTTTAAATATATTTTTAATTTTATACTATAATTTTTACATTTTCTTATAAAATTTATATAATACTTTAAATTAAATTTATATTATGTCATTTTTTAATTATATAGTAATATTTATATGTAGTTAGAGATAGTAAATGAACGGATTGGATGAGTTTAAATTGGATCATAAATGGATAAAAAAATATGGTTCATAAATGGATTAATATTCAAATGGGTTTGATAGATTTGGACCGACTCATGAATTTAATGCAAATTATTATAAAATTTTTTATTAATTAATTAATGAATCCGATGATAATAATATTCAATTAAAAACATAATATAAATAATAAGTTGATATAATAATTTGCATTAATAAAAAATTTGCATATAATATTAATAAGTCGATATAATATTAATAAAAACTTTCATAACAATTTGCATTAAACATGGCATCTATTGTTATAATTATGAGCCACTCGAGCAATAGGATGTCATATTAAAAACATATCCTAGAAAATTAACATACTGAAAAAGCTATTACAGGTTGTTCATTAAAATGATATAATACTTTTGTTGCTTAAATTAAACGTGGTGCAGACGATTTTCATTCACAGTGTTCCATTAGCATTTCGAAAATTCAATGGATTGATGAATGCACCTGCGATATGCGTAAAGATAGAGGCCATGTGCAAATTACAATCATATACGAAAAAAATGCAATACAACAATGGTTGATTTGTCTCTTTGTGCACAACCTTCTTGCCAAATACAAAGCTTCCAACTCAAAGCCACAAACATCATTTTTTATTCAGCAAGTTCTAATAGGAACTGACTCAATGGGTTAGTAGATCCATGTTAATCGGAATTGACCTAATAGGTTGGAGAATAAAATATGTCAATTTTGAGTTGATACAATGGATATTTGTTTGGATTGAATTCTGTTGGAAAATAAAATGGATCAGTTTTGAGTTGATTCAGTAAATTTTTGTTTGAATTGGATTGCATTTGGATCATTTTTATTAGACGAATTTAGATAAAATTTTGAATTTTGATCAATTTTGCTAGACTTCTATGTAGTAACCGATTAACTTTTATATATGTTATTTTTTTTATCATATATTGATATTCATATTTTACTTAATAACATTTAATTATATATTTTTTATATTTTAGAGTTTATATTATTACATTTAATATTATCTAAAATTTTATTTGACTTACAATCAAGCGTATTAATTTTCAACAAATATAAAATCTATTTTATAATATTAGCTATAAATTTATAGAACTTAAATTTTGGATAAATTATATTTTTTTGTGATTTTCATTTTGAATTATTTTGTACATTTGAAATTGAATTAAATTTTGTTTAATTTTTTTATAATTTTATATTATAAATTTTAATGGTTAACCGAAAAAATCGAATATAATGAACTGATTAATATTTTGTAATTTAAAAAATCAATACTAATGGACTACTTAATTTTTTTCTTATAAATCGGTTAATCAATTCATTCTCACTCCTAGAATGAATCAAAGTAAATAATATGATTGGGCAATTTTTGAGGAGTGTTTTTTAAAAAGCAACACCTAAAATAAAGATTAAGTAAATAATTTCGGATGATTATAGAGAACACTTCTTTGCTAAAGTTAAATCTCGTGAGCGTATAAAGAGATTAGATGATTCTACGCTTGAGATGTTCAAATGCATAAACTCTTGATTGGGCTACTCCAAGGCATTTGAACGAAATACACCGCATATTTAAGACCACAAATCCACAAAAAGAGATGTGGCTATGCATCAAGGCAAGTACAGAAACATTTTCCATACCAAACCTTTTCAATTAAAAAGCTGATCCGGACATAAATAGCGAAACACAGAACAAAAGGGTTATACTACCGCTATGATAAGTCCTGTACGGCAGTCCATCAATGGGAAAAATCACATTGGATCAAAACAGTAAATCGTGAAGCTACCCAACAAATTATGAAGAAATTGGTTAGATTACATGTTAATTCATCTTCATTACTACGAGCTTGAAGACAGGGATGCACTTAGAAATTGGATTCAGTGGAGTCAAAAATATATTAGCAACTTAATTTTTTAATAGCATCAATTGTAAATGACGACATTTAAAAATTTTAGTGAGGCCAAAAATATATTAGCAGGTTAATTTTTTAATAAGATTATTTAAAAATTTTAGTTAAATCGATTTTAAGAAAAAATTCACCAAAGGTATTTAAATTTTTTTTTTTAAATTGAGTGGGATCGATTTACAAGGTGGCTACACCCCTGCTTGAAGACGAGTTATGTTTTTCAAATTTTCAGGTAGAGTAATGTTACGGACTCTAGATGGGTTGAACCTATTTTTTTAGACATTCGACAAAAGGGTACCTGTACCCAAAACCGACAAAGGTGAGTGATAAATTTCTTGCTAAACCTAGGGATTAGATCTGTTTAAATTTTAGATTTATTATTTCCTTTTAATATTATTTGGGTTATTATTTTTTTAAAAGCACCTAATTAATATATTTCATGTTACTGTAATAAGATTAATTTTATTCAAATGATAAGAATATCAATAAAACTTATAGATTTAGAACTATCTCTTCTAACGAGATCTAAAAGTTTCATTCTCCTTTTGATGAGTTTAAACAGTTACCCAAAATAGGATTTGGAATTTCATTTTCAGCTTATCCCTATATCCGTGTAATACACCTCATATTATTATTATATATCCCTTCATTTTGTTTTATCTATCATTTTTAAGTAAAATAAAAATTCTATTTATTTATCATTTTTAAATTTTTAATATAATTTAATTTATTTTTTCAATTTATTTTTTTTCTAATAAAATTAAAACCAGTTAAATTTGATAATTTAATTTTAATCATGCGATTTAATACTAAATTTAAATCTATTTATTATTTTTTAATCCTAACAAAAATAACAAAAGTAACAGATTAAAAAAAACGGAGGAAGTATATTCAATAGACTGTATTTAATATTTCACAAATCCCTTGGAATATATTTTTGCTAAACTATTAACAACTGCACACGTTACTATCTAAATTATTCATATATCTAAAATAAAGATTTTTTTTTTTTGATAGATTATTATATTTTAAATTTAATTACTAACAAAACTATTAACACGCAAAGAGGGGTACAATGGCCAAAATAGAAACATAATTTGCTGATTCTTCATTTTTTAGTAGGATTTTAATTCAAGTTGAGTTACATACAAGCACAATTCTTCAACCCACTAAACATTCACCTTCTATCTGCAATAAATTTTAGCTACCTTGTCATTCTTAAAATATATAACATGCTACATATTGCTAATAAATACACATATCTATTAATAAACTAGCTTTCAATAACAACAAATTCTTATATAATGGGGTTAAAAAAAAAGTGGCAACTCATCTAATCAATATTTGGATTCAATTGCTATTGAAAAGTAATGCAAAAGGTAGAAAATATTATTAATCGATATTCTTTTTGGTTGGATAAAGCAACACAAAGGTTAAGATAATGTAATGTATCAATAAATTAATTTACAAACTCCGCTTAATTTGTTAATTACCACGAACAACCACAAAAAAATTAATATTTTCAAGAATATGTATGGGTAACCATTCGTTTTTTACAAGGCCGAAAAATAATCATAATCATTATTCCAAAAATTTAGAGTATAAAAATCAAACCAGAAAAAAAGATTCGATTCCGGACCAATTTTACTGTTAATCGAATAATTGGTTTTTTTCACCCCTACCAGCCACCCTCATCACAAATATCGAAAAAGAAAAACAAAAATAAAAGATGAAATAATACAACACGGAATTAGATGCAAAGTATATGTGCACATAGAATGGACGATGATGATGATTTAACTTTGACAAATTGCAGCAGCGTCCTCTGTTTTCAATTCATCAATTTCAACAATGAACCACAGCTATTACTACCTAATAGAAATACACAAATCACTTCAATGCCTAACTTAGCTCTACTTCACCAAAATATTATTTATGTAGGAATATCATTAAATATTCTTTTACTCCACGGATTGAAAGGCTAGAGCTGGTAATATCGTCATAGCCTCCCCTTCAATAACCAGAACCTCACCCTTCTTAAAGCACTTTGTTGAGAATTTAGCACTGGACAACAAAAGCAAAACACTTAATAAATAAACTATCCGTTTGCTTCAATTCTACAAAATCGGAAAGTTTGTTTCAGCTTACATATATCTATTCTTGTTTTCTCTTATGCTAATGGCTTCTACTTCACCAGTAACCTCGTCTCCGATATACACAGGACTCCTAAAATGCAAGCTTTGAGAAGCATACACAGCTCCAGGCTACAACATTTGCCATAAAGCTCATTTATTCTTTCTTGGGAAAACTCCGTATATACAATATTCATCTAATCAACAAAGTGAAGCGAGACTTACAAAATGGGATGCGATAACGCGAGGAAATAATGCAGCAACGAGCATTCCGTGAACAACCCGATCGTCAAATCCAGCATTCCGGGCAAATTAGGAATCAAAATGAAGAGGGTTCAAGTCAAGACTTACCGTTGAGTATTCTGTAATATCTTCATGAGAGAATACTCTTGTTTGCCTTAATGTGTCTCCAGTTTTAAGCACACTTTGAGCTGTCCCTGAGTAGTATCTGGAGTAAGGGAAAGTCATTGAAACCAAACTCTTGATGATCGCCATCAGGAGAAGAATCTCTATATAAATGCAATGAGGGAAAGAAATATGTTAAACAATACAATCTGGTGAAACGGAAGTTCTTTCTGCTAGGCATTTTACCAAACAGTTCATATGGGTACCTGCAATTTTTAAATCTAATGGCGCAAACTGAGGCGATTGGAAATGCTTTTGATGGAAAAGAAACGAATTCAAATATCAGAGATCATAGAAGAATTGATGGCAATCGCCTATGATCAAATCAAAGAGCGGAAAAACCCAGCTCAAGGAAAGAGACGCCGTCGTTTTCTAAGGGGGGCCGGTTTCCCTCCAACTGTTTGTTTGGCGGAAGAGGAGCAGCAGCGTGAGAAAGGAATGGAATCAGTGGTAATAGCAAATGAAATAAGTGAAGCTGTGAAGAAAGCTGTTAGAAACAGAGCCAAACCTTATGCATGTTTATGTATTAACAACAACAAAGAAATTTTTTATTCCCTCTACAGCAGAACGTAGCACTAGTATTTGGGATTGTTAATGGTGGTTACCATTCTTGTCAATTGTCATCGTTTTTATTTGTGTTCATAAAAAATATTGTCAATAATAGGCCAACGGAAGCAACGGATTTTGATAATGGAAGCGCCTCGTATAGGCAGGTTGTTGCGCAGCTGAGTAGTAAACACTAATGAGACGAAATAACCATGGTCTAGCTTTTTATTCATGAAGTCATATAAACATGTCTAGGAAGCCAAATCATCCCCATCTAGTCAGGTATCAAGGATCAAGGCTTAGAGAGGTATCTTCATAATTGAATCTTGTCTACCACTGAACCTGAATCATCATACTCGTTAATTTTACTCTTCAAAGGGAAAATATGAAAAACTAAAACAGCTTCTACAATAAAATAGCATTCCATGTCTGATAAGACCCGCTGAGTAAATCAACTGAACAACTCAAGAATGTATTCTCATTTAAGACTCTGCAAACATGAATTCATGCTTTCCATTTGTCATGAAATAGAATCTATTGGCTGAGTCAAAACTCAAGTATGTAGGGTTTGATAACTCCAAAAAGACCCAGACAACCAAATCACAAGGAGCATACTTCGGTACTTATTTATTCAATCACCCATGACATTTTCAGCAACCTGAAAATTTCTCTTAGAACCCCCCAATTAATGAGACATCCTTGACAATCAATAACCCCAATAATCATTGCGGATTTCATCATCAAACTTCTTCTTTAACTCAGGATGCTTCTCAAAGTACTCATCAGCAGTCATGGTACTGAGCTTTTTCTGTTAGTTTGGGGAAAAAAGATATCTTGTGAGCAGAAGGACAATTAAAATGAGAAAGGAGGGAACGCGAGGAGAAATAGAGCAGTTAATATGTCACCTTCAACTCTTGAACTTCTGCAATCTCTTTTTCTAGTCTTTCAGACTCCTTAAGAGATTTCTGCTCTGCCTCTTTTAGTTCTACCAACTGTAGTCAAGATATCCAACTGCATTAGACTCAAGTTCCTAGAACATTCGTAATACATACTAACAGAAAGATTCATCTCCACTGAAAATTTGCATTTACACTTGGAAACTTGTAATTAGATAAAAGATTATTTTCATAACTTCTTCAAGAAAATTACATAAGTAAAACAAATTACATAAGTAAAACGGATTAGCAGATTACTGAGCCTTGAAAAAGTTGCAGAGAGCAAAATGAGAAAGGAATAATGGACTCAAAGGAAAACTCACCAAAGCATCAAACTTTGGTTTATACTGAGGAGTGACTGTGTCCACAAACTTGGGGATCTCAACACCTGCAAAGCAGTTCACAATAAAACAAGTCAAGCTAAAGTGGTTTGTCATATAAGAAACCAAATCAGCCTCGAGAGCAGTTTGCTCCAATCTCTTCACCTCCCTCAGAAAAACCATCTCACATGGGTGCAAAGGAATAAAAATCAACATCTGCTTCATAATTTTAGTGAATGAACAAAGAAAAATTCTATACACAATTCCTGTGCAGTACTTGAGGAAGTTCTGCTATAGAAAAAGACTTGCGAACTATGGGAAGACTTAATTTGACAAGAAACGGGTGAATATTGCTCTCAAACAGCTAATAAGGCACCCTTTTAGAGATTTCCGAGTGCAAGATTTTGTGTTTTCATCTAAATACTATTACGAAAGAACAAAATATGGAAAAAAAAGCTTATCCAAGTACACTAAAGAGGAGTAGCCATCTAAAATACATACTCTCATATGCTTCCTTGTACATGTCAACCAAGCGAGAACCAATGTTCTTTCTATAATGGTCCCAGTCTATGGGTTCAGGTTCCTGCATAATTTAGACCACAAATCACTATGAGTCAATTTCTAATAAAAATTACTTGTCAATTTAAAATACGATCCGTAAACAAGGGACGCAATCTACAGGATCAATTGGACATTCACAAACTGGTAGTAAAGCAAAAAATACATAAATCAGAACATTAATCAGGTCATTGAAGAAAGAACATTTCGTAACACAATCTTAACTGCAAAATTCTAGCCATGTTCCGCTGATATAACCACAAGGATAATTCTAGCCCTGGCCCAAGATATTATGATGGCCACAATACACGTAATTATAAATGGAAGAAAGTTCATAACGCGCACATGATAATACAATTCACCAAAAGGGCAGTAATGTAAGGATAAACATGTTCAAATTTCATGAAAAAAGCCTTCCACATGGTGAAACAAACATAATTCCTTATCTAAGTAATCATATTCAAGGCCTCAATCAACATTTCATACCGGTCAAAGTAACAATCAACATATGCTACCTGAACAATTGAATCGATTTTATATTGCTTAAGAAAAACAATTATGAGGGGAAGAAGGTTGAAATGGCCAAGAAATTACTGCTAGAACATACACAGGTAGTTTCAGAGGCACAAGCTAATGCTCAGTAGAACCAGCAAACTAAATCTGTGCATATTAAATAAGAAACCCACCTCATAATGAATTTTATATGAAACCCAAAACACTACAGATTAAAGTCCTTTTCACTCTAACGCTTCTCTAACCAATTACTATAATAAACAACTGAAAGAAGTACCAGAATGCAAGGCTTAATCCACCCGAATTCTCCAGCCAAGGAGCAACAAGGTGAATTTATTGCTAAATCAAAACCCAAAAACCTTCCCTGTGAACAACCCTTCCCTCCTTCAATTTAAACGCAATACACTGAAGAAGGTATAAAAAGGATCCAATCTAAAGCCCTACAGTAATTTCAGCAAAAGTTCACATGAATCCAATTCTAACAGAGAATAGAATACGCCGACTTAATAACGAAACAAAAAAAAAAGGGATTGAGGTCCAGAAAACCCTATGTGAGTAGACAAGGTAAATCTAAACAGTTCCCCAAATTTTCGAATTAAGAGAGAACCTGGCTGAATTTGGTTTGGAGCTCAGAATTGACTTCGTCAAAAGCGCGGCGGAGAGAGGCGAACTCCTTGCGAGCCTCATCGGAGACGAGGAGCTTGGCCATGCCTTCCCAGTCAATGTTCTTTGAAGCCTTAAAAGCCACATCTATTATCTTCTTCCCGGCTCCACTCATCTTCTTTCACTCTCTGTTCTGCTTTACGCTTATCAACTGATTCAGCTCTGAATATTAGCAAACAAGAAGCACCAATCTTTTCTGCTTTTTAGAAATTCTTTGGGGCTTGTTTTTGCTATGTGCTTACCAAATCTGTTTGATATTCGCCGCACCTTTGAGAAAAAAGAAAATTTATGATGGGCCTGGCCCACTGTTAACGGATTTGTGCCCAAAATTTTGGGCAATGGATCCTGCTTGGTTACCCACCAAAGGAAGTATCAAATCCCACAAGAACAAAATGGTGTTAATTTCAGCCAGATGAAGGGGAAAAAAAGGTTATTTAAAAGCATATTCAGAGACAAAATTAAGCAATGTGATTATAAGGGAAAAATTCATATACTAATGTAATTAAAATTTGATTTGTAAATATTTTTCTTGTAAGGACGGAAAAATGTATAGTTGAAATGTTCTCTCGACACGGTTTTTTATATTTTTATAATCATACATTCGTCAATCGTTCTCATTTGTCCTCATTCTGTATTTTCAGTTGTTTTCTTAATTATTTTAGTAATCCTTTTTCAATCTTATTTTAGCTTCTCAATCGAATTTTATTTTTGTTTAGCCCCTTAACTTCAATTCAAGTAAAAAGAAAATTTGAAACTTAATGGAACAAATCCTTAAATTTTTTTTCTTTTTTACATATTTTCTTCTAAGCCTATAGAGTTCCCAATATCTAACTAAATTTATAAGATCAATTTAAAAAAAAAAAATCAATGCTAAAAGTTGCATTTTTACTCAAATTATCACCTCGTGTGACGTGTTGCCCCTAGTTTGGTCTTCCCCCATTTATAGCCATAGATTAATAGTTAATAAATTCCAACGGTTACATTTTGATTTGAACAAATTAAAGATAAAAATATTCACACTTTTTAAATTGTCACATTAAATGATTAATAGCATAAAAGTGAGTGCTTGTCATATCGTCCAATGATTACTCACGATTTCTAACTTGTTATATCAAATAATTAAATGCATACTTATCGTACATGGGATGATTCCGGGCGGAGGCGGGGAATACCTCCCCACCTGCTGTGCGTCCCTGCCGAAAATTCCCGCCCAAATTAATTTTTTTTTAAACATTCAGTTGTAACTAAAATATAAAATTTATAAATTAATTGTAATTAAAAAATATTTAATAATTAAAAAAATCTAAAATCAACCGTAAATCAAATGAATATAAATTTTAACAATTGACAACTAAAATTAAACATAATTTAAAATTAAGTTATACAGATATAATTAAATATAATTATTAAATTTTAAAATAAAAAAATATCGAAATGGGAACCATAATTTCTGCCTTCATCCCAAATTTTAAATCAAAAAATATTTCTACCCCACTGCCCTCATGAATTTTTTTATTTTTTTGGGAATTTACCACTCTATGAACATCTCTAATATAGATGTTTACTCACCTGATTACCGGTAAATTATGTTGACGTGCATACATAAATTAAGTTTCATGCGCTAGTGGCCAAATTTTCGATTATTGTAATTTTCTTATTATAAAATAAAATTTGAATTATTTTTTTATTATAATTTACAGTATAATAAATATAACGTTACAATCGTCAAACTTTAATGATTACAAATAAAATTAACCTTGCATATAAAAAAAGTTGGACAATTTAAAAAAAAAAAGAGAGAGAAAGGAAAAAATGGAAGCTGGACATTTAATTGCAGTAATAAATGTTAGCATGGACAGTTTATTTTTAGTTATCCATGCAAGTATGGGAGGCCTATAAATTGGCCTTCCTGATTCAGCTCCATGCATCCTTCAATGAAAATCCCACTCTCAAAATTTCAATTCTTTAAATACCATTTCTCATCATAGCATCAATTAAATCAATTAAATAGTGTTAATATAAAGTATTTTTCATATTTTTTTTGTATAAAATATAGAGAGATTGTAACTTTTATTATTTCTTATAGTGAATCTTTTCTACTCTTACTCGTGATTTTTTCACTCCCGCTCATTAAAAGGTTTTCTACGTAAAATTTGTATGTTCAATATTCTCAAATTTATTAATTGTGATCTTACTCTAATTCGGTCTATTTTTATGACAAGTGATATTAGAGCCAAGGTTGGTTTTTAGTATGCTATGTGGTTGTAGCGTAGACTCATCTTCCACATCAGAAAAAATTTTTCCTTAAGCATTATTTACTTATAGGGTCACTATTCATGTGTACGATTACTATTTACGTAAAATAGTGTGAGCTGATTTTTTTTATAAAAAAAAAAGTTTGTAATAAAAGTAATGGCGACAAAATTTGAGATAAAAAAAATTCAATAGGAGTAATTTTTCACTGTGAAAATTGAAAATGAAAGCTATCTTGAGAAAAAAATAATTTCCTAGCGGCTATAAGTGAAAGGTCAGCTGAATTCACAAATGATAATAAGTGGAACGAGATAGATGGGAATGTTATTTCAAATCTTCATCTGGCACTAGCAGATGGGGCATTGTCAAGAATAGAAGAGAAAAAGATAACAAAGAAAATCTAGGATCATCTCATAAAATTGTACGAGCCCAAATCACTTCACAATAAAAATTTTTTTAAAGAAAACTCTATGCTCTTCGTATGCGGAATCTATTTCGGTGATGGAGCACATCAATACCTTCAATACTTTATTTTCTCAACTCACTTCATTGGGTTATAAAATAGAGCCAAAAGAACGTGTTGAGCTTCTACTTCAAAGTTTACCTGATTCGTATGATTAACTCATCAATTTAACAAATAATATCCTTACGGATGTTCTAGTCTTCGATGATGTTGTAGCTACTGTTCTAGAAGAGAAAAATTAGTGCAAGAACAAGGAAAACAGGCAGGCAAGTTCACAACATGTGGAAGCATTGATTGTGATGAGAAGGAGATCAATAGAATGAGGCTAAACTACATGCCACAATCATGGTAGATCAAAATCAAGAAAGAACAATTTAAAATGCTACAATTGTGGAAAGAAAGGTCATCTGAAGAAGGATCGTTGGAATTTAAAGAAAAATTCCAATTCTCAAGGAAATGTGGCAAGTTTTTTCGATGATGGAAATGCTCTATATTGTGAAGTAGCAACGACTAATGAAGACAAGAAAAGATTTGCTAAAATACAGCTGCTTGACTAAAGAGGTACATTTCACATGACCTCTCGAAGAGAATGGTTCCATCATTATAAACCTATCTTTGGAGGCTCTACCTACAGTTGCAATAATCATACCTTAAAGATCGTTGGCATTGGAACCATCAAGCTGAAGATGTATGATGGTACAATTCATACTATTCAAGAGTGCGATATGTAGAAGGCCAAAAGAAGAACCTATTGTCTGTAGGACAATTGGATAATTTGGGGTGTAAGATCAATGCTGAGAATGGGATTATAAAGATAAAAAGAGGAGCACTTGTATTTATGAAAGGAGAAAAGATAGTTACAAATTTATACATGGTAAACAGAGAGACTTTGCCATAAGCTAAAGCATCAGTTGCCTCAAGCAATTCAAGTGAAAGATCGAGAATGATATGGCATCAGAAACTTAGGCATATGTTTGAACAAGGAATGAAAATTCTTGCAGAGCAGAAGCTACTTTTTAGACTTACAAAAGTATTACTTCCCTTTTGTGATCATCTACAAGTAAATAGCATCATTTGAAGTTCAACACATCAAATTTTAGAAGCAATGATGTTCTAGAATTGGTTCACTCTGATGTATGGCAAGCATCAGTTTCATCCCTAAAAGGAGCAAATTATTTTGTATCATTCATTGATGATTAATCCAAAAGATGTTGGGTGTATCCAATCAAGAGAAAGTCAGATATGTTTCCAGTCTTTAAAGCTTACAAAGCGAGAGTTAAACTTGAATCTGGAAAGAAGATCAAGTGTTTAGGGACAGATAATAGAGGAGAATATACTCGTGATGAATTTGAAGAATTCTGCAAGTAAGAAAGAATAAGAAAAATAGTTCACAATACCATATTCTCCTTAACAATATAGAGTGGTAGAGCGGATGAACAAAACCTTGTTAAATACAACAAAAGCGATGCTAAAAACTGCAGGCCTAGAGAAGAAATTTTGGGTAGAAGCGGTCAATACCGCCTGCTATGTGGTAAATTTATCTCTATCAACTACAATTAAATTGAAAACACTGATGGAGATGTGGACTAGTAAACTAGTGGATTATTCAAACCTTTATATATTTGGAAGTTCAGTATACGTGATGCACAATGCCCATAAAATTACAAAACTGGATCCAAAATCCAGGACATGCATATTCATGGGATATGCTGATAGAGTAAAGGGATATCACCTATGAAATTCCACTACCCATAAGGTCATAGTCAGCAAAGATGTTGTACTTATAAAAGATCAACTACTAAGGGATGAAGGAGATGATAGTACTTCAATAGAAAATGCAAAAACTACAATTGTACAAGTGGAAAGAGAAGTTGAACAAAACGATTCTTCTGAAGCAACACCAGAGCACGAGGCACAAGAAATAGTTGAAGAAGAAGTTTCAGAAATTTGTCATCCAGATCGCACAAAAAGGCGATCAGATTGGCATTCTGATTACATTATAGAGAGCAATGTTGCATACTACCTTTTAATAGAGGAAAGAGAGCCATCAACTCTTCAAGAAGCAATGAAAAACTCAAATGCATTTTTGTGGATGGTAGCAATGCAGGAAAAAATTGAAGCTCTTCATAAGAACAAGACTTGGGAGCTTGTGCCATTACCACATGGAAGAAAGCCTATTGAAAATAAATGGGTTTTCAAAATTAAACAAAATTGCAAAGATCAAGTGGAGAGATATGGTGCAAGATTGGTGATGAAAGGATATGCTTAGAAAGAAGAAATTGACTTCAATGAAATATTTTCTCTTGTGGTTCGACTCATTATAGTTCGAATAGTCTTCACAATGTGTGCTACATTTGATTTACATCTAAAACAGTTGGATGTAAAAACAACTTTTCTTCATAGAGACCTTGAAGAACAAATTTATATGCTCCAACCAGAAGGTTTTGAAGAAAAAGGCAAGGAAAGCTTGTTTTGTAAGTTAAACAAATCTCTGTACAGTCTAAAATAGGTACCAAGCCAAGATGTTGGTACAAGAGATTTGATTCCTTTATAATGAGCCTTGGATACAACAAACTCAATACAGACCTTTGTGCATATTTCAAGAGGTTTGTTGAAAGTGATTTCATTATCCTGCTATTGTATGTATAGACGACATGTTGGTAACAAACCCCAACAAAGATCATATCAAGGAGTTAAAGGCTCAATTGGCCAGGAAATTCGATATGAAGGACTTGGGACCAGGAAACCAGATTCTAAGGATGAAAATTCACCGAGAAAAAAATAATAGGAAGATTTGACTTTCTTAAAAGAATTATTTGAAGAAAATCTTACGACATTTCAATATACAAGATTGTAAGCCAATTTTTACCCCACTTTTTGTTAATTTTAATTTATCCTATAAAATGAGTCCTAACCGTGAAGAAGAAAGGATGGTAATATCTCAAGTACCATATGCATCAACAGTGATAAGTTTAATGATCACTATGATTTGTACAAGACCAAACATTGCACATGCAGGAGTGATTAGTCGATACACGATGAACCTTGATAACGAGATTTGAAATTTTGTTAAGAGGATCTTAAAATACATTAAGAGAACCTCAGATGTTGCATTATATTATGAAGGATCAGACTTTATTGTCAGTGGATATATTGATTCAGAACAATAGGATATGTGTTTAAACTTACTGGTGGAACTGTAAGTTAGGTTTCAAAACTACAATCAATTGTTGCTACGTCAACAACAAAAGAAGAATATGTAATAGCTATATAAGCCAGTAAAGAAGCATAATGGTTGAAAATGCTCTTTGAGGAACTCAAGCACAAACAAGATAAAATTACAATTAGAGTGCCTTGCATCTTGCAAGGAATCCAATGTTTCATTCAAAGACCAAACACATACGAGTTCAGTACCATTTTGTTCGTGAAAAAGTCGAAGAAGGAACTATAGATATACAAAAAATTTATATCAAAGACAACTTAACAAATTTAATGACAAAAGCAATCAATACTGACAACTTTATTTATTGTCGATTTTTTTGTGGTTTGATAGAGACGTAAGCAACATGAAAATGTTAAGATAGAAAAAATGATGTGAAAATATGATTGATACTCAATCAAATATTCAAGTAGAAGATTATTGAACAATTTAAAAAAAAAAGGAGGGAAAAAGTCAAAAATGGAGGCTGGACATTTAATTGCGGTAATAAATGTTGCAATTTGCAACATAGCTTATTTTTAGCTGTCCATCCATGTATAGAGGGCCTATAAATTGGCCCCTCCAGTTCAGCTTTATGCATCCTTCAATGAAAATCCCTCTCAAAATTTCAATATCTTATATCTCATTTTTCATCTTAGCATCAATTAAAAAGTGTTAATAAAGATTGTTTCTCATATTTTATTGTATAAACTATAAAAATGTTGTAACTTTTATTATTTCTCATAATGAAACTTTTCTACTCTTACCCGTAGTTTTTTTCATCCAAATTTATCAAGGAGTTTTTCACGTAAAATCTATATGTTCAATATTCTCAAATTTATTAGTTGTAATTCTGCTCTAATCCGGTCTATTTGTTACAAAAAAAAAATAAATATAAATGAAAAAAACAGAACGAATAAAACAAGTCAAGTTCAACTAGCACCGACCGAAATCCGAAATCCTTGCAAAAGCATACCTACAATGTTCTGTTTTTGTTAGAGAACCTACATTGTTTAACATCAGTTTAGTCTTTCAAAATATATGCAGAAAGATGTTGCCCGAGGTTCTTTCACAAGGTAAAATGGTGGTAGGGCAAATGAGAGATATATAACCTAAAATTCTTAGCTATGTTAATTACAAACCTAAATCAGCGCCTTCGTCCATCTCGAATGATGTTATGCTCATCCCAGATTTCGCAAGTACAGGTTGCTTTCTTGTTCTTCCATGGAGCTCCACAGGTATAACAGAACTCATAACCACATCTGCAGAGCGAAAGCACAAGATAGGCAAGCAACAAATTCCACAAAGGTTAATCAAAGGTAGAGGTAAAAAGATTATTGGTTAATATAAACCTTTATAACTCCAGTATGCAGTTAACTTTGTATAATATTTGAACATGTGAGACATATTTTGCGTGGGGACCAACATTCCAAGTCCAAACACAGTTCCAGGTCTTATCACCTGATATTCTATTGCAATTTTCTCACAGTTTTTCAAATACAATCCCAAATGTTATCCTTTGAATTCGTATAATAGCTGCTTCAAATATCTTCTGTTACATCAATTAAGAGTACAGGCTATCCTTCATCATTTACATCAAACGGAAAATTCTCAATCTGATCTCCAAAACTCAACGGTAAAATGTCAACTGATTCAATTTTCTTTGATTATACTTTCAGGTTACTTAGTTTCTCAGTCAAATTAGCAAATCACAACAGAAAGACTCACATTAATCAGACAGAGCATTACCTGCAAGTGATGTGGTAGCATCCTTCAGCAAGTTCAACCATGTTCCTGCAGTTCACACATTGGCGCCATAGTTTACTTTTGGCAAGTGAATCAAGCATTGCATCTTCTTTACGGGGAAGAGGGTTTTTTATATTATAATCATAGCAGGTCATATTATAATGCCATGGGACCTTGCAATTGATGCAGAAAAAGTGAAAACATTTTGTACATTTCCTAGCACCAGATTGTTCAGCACCAATAAAGAAGGCTTTAGTATATTCCAGGACCTCTCTTTTTGACATTAATGCAGAGCATCTCCTGTATGGACAATAAACTTTATCTGTAGCAGCAATAGAAGCTTCCTTCTTCTTTTGGATCATCACCTCAACTAATTTTGGATCCAGAAGATTTCCACAACTACTAATGCTCACTTCAGAATTACATCCTTCATGGGGACACCTAGCCTCCATCCCATTAAGCAGCTTCACTTCAACATGCTGTTTCATACAAGAAAAGCAATACCTATGCAGACAGCCATCAACTGTAAACATTCGGCTGACATCTGTATCATCAAAGCAAATTGCACAAGTCTCCTTCAAACAGCTTTTGCCTTGGCCAGATTCTGCCGGCCAGGCTATCTGAGAAATTACAGCATCTCGTGCCAGTTTATATGCAAACTTCACATCAGTACATGCCACAAGGGATGGTCTACACTCCACAAATTTTCTTCGAAGAAGAGATACCTCGTTCACAAGGGTCACAATCCTGTTTTGCGCTGGTTGAACTCTTCCTGTAACCTGTAAGAACCAAACCGAAGAAAAACATTCAGGTTTTTTAACTATTTAAGCGGACCAGCAATGCAGCTTTGATTTGATGAAAAGATCCCATAAAACTCATATTAAAGACGTAAACAGTGTTTCAGTAAAAGATAATATAAAACAAATTCAGAAAAATCCACATTGTTGTTGCAACAGAATAATTATAATTGTGACATATAATATAGTAACAGAATTACTATAATTGCGACATATAATATAGTAACAGAAGCATTGGTGAATCGAAGCTGAAAAAAACTTGAGATTAAAGCTGATCCCAAGATAAACCTAGAAGGCCGACCAGTCTTGTTATCTAGAGGGGCACAATATTTCCGGAATTTCCAACCGTTCCAACCTCGCAGCTTGGTTTGGCTTATAAAAGGAGACTATTTAGACAACTAGCAACATAAAAGTCTATATGAAAATATCCACATGCTATAAACTAATGTTACACCAAATTAACTATGATGTCGCCAGTGCATGTTGGTTTCACTCGAAGTAAAGCCCTGCCAACCTACAGCCTTGCCCTAGAAAGACTTGTTACATTAATGGGTAGAATATTCATGAGTGCCTTGTGAGTGCAAATCTACAATTTAACTAGGAACATTTGCGATTTTCCAAAGAATACTATATTATGAAACCTTTAAAAGAGGGAAGAAAAAAAAAAAGGGCAAAACTATGGCCCAAAAAAATGACCGAGAACAAATCATAAAAACCAGAGCTTTTCATCATATATTAAATTAGGCAGTGGTTAGAATGATAAATAGCTCGATATTATATCCACTAAGTCAACGACCCAGAGGTATGACAACACAATGTTGGTTTATTTGTCTTATGGTCACCAGCATGGAGCTAACTATCCGGGAAATACCCAAAAACCCACACACTTCGAAGCATTATCACAGCAACGTTCTCAAAGTTGGTTACTTTTATTCCACAAAAATTCAATTCAATGGCCCATTCAATTATCTCAACAATTTACTCTTTAGATACGGACAAATAAAGGCTTGTATTCAAACAAGAAAGCATAAAGACTTACATATTGGTAGACCACATAGTCATCACATAACAGAGTGATTTGTTTCAAATCCAAATTCAGAGCTGCATTTAACCCTTCAATTAAAGCTTGAATCTTCACCTCCTGTTCACTGACACAGAAATCCAAACGCTTACTCAGCTCAAGCATCAAATTGTCCCTCGAGTCACAAATCGCAACCCCAACCCCACACACAATAACCTTATCTTCCTTAATCATCTCTTCACTCACCAATCCCCTATAATAAATCTTAAAGCCCTCACTGTTCAAAAGCGCCAACTCGCTGCTCAACGAAGAAGAACAGCCCAAAGCTCCGTACGGCTTGTGATAGTTATCGCCGTATTTCTGCCACTGATCATCTGGGATATTCAATATTTCGCTAGCTAGTTTCTGATCATGAATCCGACGGTCCAGATCCTCTCTCATTTTCATCATCAGACCTTCGGATGCCTCTCGGTCTCTTCGTTCTTGATCCAACCTCTCAATGTCTTCCAAGAGAAGCGCCGTGAAATCGATGTCGTTTTCAGGGACACAAACGACGCTGTCGTGTTTCCCCGGCGAGTGAGAGCTAGAGGAGGAATGCAGAGATAGAGAGGCGGTTATTGCTTCTTCCATTTGCAGATTATACGCTAAGTCGATGTCAGTATAAAAGGCTTTGGCGGCGGCGATTTCTCGGCGTTGCTCGTCGAGCAAGGAGTCGTAAGAATCATCATTGCCGCCGCCATGGAATGTGGCATTTCCAGTACGGGGCGGCGGTGGCTGGGAGACAACGGGATTCTTTCCCTTGCGGTTGGTATCCATGTCCTGAGTTTGAGAGAGCAAGGGTCTCTTTCGGCTTGGAAATAATGTGGACGGGAGTTTCCTGATAGAAACCAAAATTGATGGAAAGAAGCGTAACGAGCAAGGGAAAGGATTAGAATTTTGGACTCTGACAAGATCGCTTTTCCTGACAGCAATTTTGTAAAAAACTCAAATATGTAAATAAAATCTGACAAAAACTATTTTGATAATTTTTTTAATAAAATACATTATTAAAAAAAGTCTCATTATTTTGTGATGACCCAACTTATTAGAATTTTAGATGGATCAAGATATAATTGTAGGCTACGTAAAAATGTGAAGGAATATGTGTACAAAAGAATAATTTAAGAGCGATTTAATAGCTGATATTTGATAATTGATAGTTAATAAAGAAAATATTATAAATGTGTTGGTAAAAATTGATTTAATATTATTATTTATTGATAAATTACAAAATTTTATAAAGATAGGACATCTCAGTGTCAAAATAAACAAGAGGATTGGCTTGGAAAAGTGGAGCCGATCCAGATCGGAATGTCATTGACAGAACCTGCAAAAAATGTGCTTAGCCTAGTTGTTCCAGATTTTGACACTCCGATACCTAAGTTATTGAAGGGCAAAAAAACTCTTTAGGGAGAGAATTTACATTATTTAGAGAGAGAAAGTATCATTCTTAAAAAGGAATTTGGTATTTATAGAGTTAGGGAAGCTTTGAGCAGTATGTCAAATAGTTATTCTACTATGCGGCAAGTATAGCCTATTTTCGTAGGTAACGACGATTGAATGATGACATGTGTCAGACGACTTATGTCTGTCAGAGAGGGGTTAAATTCAATCGAACAGCCTCAATTCTCGTGTTTGGCCCCTTAGTTGATGGGATTTTCATGGGCCTTGATCCTTGGTTCTTTTTGGAGCTTTTGGGCCTTCATCCTTTTTATATTTTTGGGTGTCGACATTGCATTTGTCCCCTATTGATTAGTTCGATGAAAAATCGAAGTAGCAATGTTGCACCTGTCCTAGCTTGTTTGATATCGCTAATGATAGAATTCCTTAAATAGTAGGATAAGTAAGTCGATTGGGACAGATCATCGATCAAAGCTAAATGAGTCATAAGCCTTGAGAGGCTGGAATTAATGCGTCGACCGGGATGAATTATCGTTCGGATTTAATGGGTTATCAGCCTTGAGAGGCTGGAATTAATGCGTCAACCAAAATGAATCATTGATCGGATTTAATGGGTCATCAGCCTTGAGAGGCTAGAATTAATGCATCAACCGAAATGAATCGTCGATTAAAATTAATAGATCATCAATCTTAAGAGGCTGAAATTGGTACGTCGATCGGGATAAATTGTTGATCAAATTAATAGATCATTAGCCTTAAAAGGCTGGAATTGATACGTTGATCGGGATGAATCGTCGATTGAAATTAATAGATCATCAACCTTAAGAGGTTGAAATTTTGTCCTGCAAGTATTTTTATAAACATAGATTATTTCTCAGATTTTGCTTCTCTAAATTGTCACAACGGTTGCGGACACAAGGTATTATCGATTGTCACTAGCTCTGTTTATTTCTTTTCTTACTTATAGCCGACTGGCTATTATCATTATGCTATACCTCCTTGGGGATCTATCAACTTGTAGAGATCGAGAGTCGTGACTTTTTGATATGTCATTCACCATTTCATTTGCAATTGTTGTGGGCAAGCAATTTTAATGATAATCGTCTAGAGGGGGCGAAGTTACCTAATAGGGTCGTTGCCTGGCCGATGCTTGTGATCGTGGTTGTAGCCTGCATGTTTTCCCTTAAGAGGATCTACAGCATGGCGATGGGATTTTAATTGTATGATCACCAATCGAGTCATGTTTTGCTTGTCTCGTGTAGGTCAGGCTTTAAGTGATCGTTTCACCAATCAATGATTCTGATGTTTCCAGGCGGCATTTCGCTTCTCCTGATTTAATGGAGATTACTTCATTTTTTGCATTTTGAAGGTTGATTTCCCCTTTTGACGCTTTGATTTTCGATTGTGCCTTAATGAGCTATGACACGTGGTATTATCATTAATGCCTTTACAAGATGTTTAGAGGTGTCTATAAAAGGGGTTTCTTTTCTTTTTTCCTCTTACATTATCTTTTCTAGTTTCCTTTTGTGATTTCTTCTACTGCTTTCTGGCCATTAAGTTTTGATGATGAGACCTCCAGACCTTCCATTTTTGTGTTGTTGACTTTTTCATTTTAGGAAGATGAATGAAAAGTGGGGCCTTAACTTGTCTGGATATGGCTTGCGATAGCGAGCCATACAGCCTTCTACCTTTGCTGTCCTTTTCTCTCAGCCTTGGACTTTCTGCTAATCATGGTAGAGGATACATGTCTATATTTTTTTTCTCCATTTTTATGATGTTGACCTATCAGGAGGGAGCTTTTAATGAGGGATGGTCTCGTTATAGAGGTGGCGACGTGGCTCTTATCCTTTTTTTCTCCCTATAGTCCTAATTTTTCTTCTTATAATCCCGTTTTTTCTTCTCTTCTTTTCTTCCTTTTTCTTCTTTTTTTTTGGGGGGGGGGGGTTGGAGGGCAGAAAGCTCTATAGCCGTGTACTTTTTCTGGATAGAAAAAATTTATCTATGTATTTTGTACTTTGAATGAATTTTATTCCTTGAATGTTTCATATCTAACCTTTTTATGTGTTTGTTTGTTTTTTTTTACAGTCTCAAGTAAAAAGATATTACTAAAAACTTGTAAAGAAGAGATGGTAATCGAGTGGTACTTATCTTTGTGGAAAGATTGAATCATCCTAATTGACTTACTCTTTCGAGGTCTGCATTGTTAATATCGAGTTTTGCTTGTCAGTTTTCAGAGTAGATGAGCGGCAACATGACATGGAGTAGGCAGAATGCGTGGATTCTATGTGTTTTTCCTTTCTCTGTGGTTTTCCGTGTAGTCCCGAGAACCTTTACAAAATTCGCGTGCTTCGTCCCTCTCTTCGTGATGCTATGTTTTGGTATGATTTCTTGTGTAGTCTCGAAGACTTTTGTAATGGCCTCAACACCGACTTAGCCGTGAACAGTAAATTTCAGTGGTAAATAGGATTGTCGGGTTATGAATAGTACCCGAAACTGAAAAATATTTTATTTGACCATCGAAAAGTATTGGTCATGGTTAGTTCGGAGTTAAAAGTTGAAGTGAAATTGTGATCAAATGGACCTTCAAATGTTAAAAATACGAAAAAGGTAGCGAGTAAATTTTCCTGATAGGGAAGGTGACTTGATTTTGCATAAATAATTAAAAATAGCAAATGAATTTCAAAAATTGCTATATTTTGCAGTTCTTCATGAAATTTCATTTAGAATATTTTGGTATAAAGAAATAAATTTTTCGACGATTTCGACAGTTGTCAAATCTAACCAATTTGATTGAATCAGACCAGAAATGGACTCCAATTGAACTAAAAATTTATATACAACCTATTTTTGATGTTTTAAGAATGCTGGAATCAAAATTTAAGTGATTTGGAGTGATGAAGTGGGAGTTTTTTTGTTGGGCATTTGAAAAATGGAAATTGGTCCTTAAATTAAAAGAGTTAGGCCCTTTAGAATTAGCTCAATTTTGGCCCATTAGGAGAAGTATAAAAGGTAGAAATATCTGAAGATTTTTAGCAAATTCTACCTTCTTCTTCAGCTCCTCCTATGGCCGACACACTCTCCTCCTTCCATTTCTCAAATTCCTTTAAATCTCACTCATTTTTCTTGGAAAGTCAAGCACCTTAACCCTAATTTTATCCCTTTAGATGCTTATTCAAGCTTCAAACCTTTGACTTAAAGGATTAAAGCAAAGAATTTTCAAGGAAAAAGCTTAAGGTATCCATTTGAGGTAAATGAAAACCTTGAGTTTAATTTAATTTCTTGGTATCTAAATGTGTATTAGGATGTCTAGAGCTCATTTATGTAATTATTTTGAGCAAATGAAGTCAAAAAAATAAGGTTTCTTATAGTGATAATTTCGAATATGGTAGGGAACAAAGGGGAACTTCAAGCTTCCAAGGCTAAAGGCAAGAAAAATGAGGGTAGGCAAGCCAAAGCTAGGAAAAGAGATTAGTGACCAATAAATCCTACCATTTTCCTAAGTTTTCCATGAATTTCCCTTTATATAATTAGGAAAAACTTTGATATATATGTGAGAAATTTAAATTGATGTTATATTAATTCCATTAGACTTTAATTATGTGTATTAGAAAGCTTAAATGAATATTTAAATGATTATATGCTATGGGTCTCTTAGTGGTCGAACTGGACTCTTAAGGAAAAAATGTATATCTTAGGTATTTTGATGGAATTAAGCTTTTAAATGGTACTAGAAATAAAATAAGAATTGTATAAATTTTTGTAAAATTTATAGAAATTATTAGAATATTTTTGAGATAAATTTTTGATTATGTAAATAATGAAAATATGAATTTAGTATAAATTATGGCATAATTTAGTGAGAAAATGATTTATTATGGAGAAATATGATATAGTAATTCGCAAAGTGTGTAAAAAGTTCGAATAAAAATTTAAGCATAATGAAAAGTAATGAAAATATTAAAGAAATGTGAAATTTTGAATAAAAAGAAATGAAAAAGGTGAATTATGGTGAGATAATTCACAATTTGTGTAAAAGGGTTTAAAAAAGTTGATTGTCAAAGAAATTAAGCTGAAAGAGAAATAAAAAGTATGAAAAGAAAAGAATAATGGCTTAAGTTTAATATTTTGGTGCCTTTAGAGAATAGTCTGGCAGTAAAAACTAGCTCAGAATATAATTGGCTGGCCATAAGGATATCTGTACAGCGGTGCAAGTCATGACGACTTGCTTTGCTATGGTAGGATCATTGATCTCCATAGTAATCATTTGTATCTGTTATCTGTTCTGTGGAGAAATGGTCCATTGGGGTCATTTCTCAATCTGTTGTGGTCCTATAGGGTTCACATCCCGTATATCCAGTTTGAGTATTTCTGTCGGTACTGTACTCGGGGCATTAATTGAAAATAAAGCTAAAAAAGTGAAAAGAAAATGATAATAAAGGTTTAAAGTGAAAAATCACCTAAATGAAAGAAATTAAAAGTTTAGGGGTAAAATGGTAATTTTACCAAAGTTATGGTTTAAAAGGTAAATTTGATAAAGAAATGAAAAATAAGGGTAAAATGGTAATTCAGCAACCTAATGGTATGAAAATGACCTTTTTAAGTCAAAAAGGACCAAAAGTGTAATTTTGAACCAAAAATGTTAAAATAAGGTAAAATATGAAGTTTGTAAGAAATTTAAGGATTTAAAAGCAAAATAATGCAAAGGTAAGGGTATTTTTATAATAATGTATTAAAAATGGAAAAATTGTAATTATGGTGTAATTTGGAGGACTTAATTGAAAAGTTAAAAAAAAAGTTGTATATTAAGTATTAAGAAATATTATTAAAAGATAATTATGTGCATATTACAATTAAAAGGAAATTAAGAAAATTAATAATTTTTAATTATTATGAAACAATATATGTATATAAAATAATGTTTCAGTTAAGGAAAATTTTAGGATTGTTGGTCACTACTGGGCATAATTTATGCTCAGTATGTAGGTTTTTTTGCGTGTAGGTACGGAAGGTCAGGAGCGATAATGCACATTTTGAAGAAGAAAAAGAGTTAAATTATTGTTTTGTCTTTTTGGGCATGTATATGTAAGGAGTAATTATGGATTTGTAAAATGCTATGTTTAGGTTTATAATGATATAATATGTAATAAGTAAAGAATTTATGATTGCGGCTTTTTGTGATGAGATGGGTGATTTGATGATGGTTTGTGGTTGAAGAACTAATTATTTATTGTTTGTGGTGCCTCTGAGAGGCTGTATTTTGCTTGGTTTTTCAGGGGCCTAGTCCATTTTATAGCCGTTATATTGCCAAAATTTCGGAAATTAAATAGTAATTTTGGACAGTTATTGATTGTCGGCAATATAACTTAAGAAGTTAATAATGGATTTTGATTAAAATTTTTTTTCGACCAATAGTACTGTTCCATTTGGTCTGTATGTTAAGGGTATTATAATTTGATTGGTATCAGAGCAAAGGTTTACGCGATTCTAAGATCAGAGTGGGAATTGTTAAGTGATTTATATATATACATGCCAATTATTTGGAGAGAAAGTGTGTTGGAACTAATATGCATTGCTCCTTTGTTTTATAGTGAAAAGAATGTCTGCTGAGCAAGGAAATCAGGCAGGTGACAGCAGAAGTGAGGCATCAAGTAATGTAGGGCAACAAGAAGCCACACAACAAGCTCCTCCTCCTGTTGCACCACCACCTGCTGTTCAGCCAGATTTCCTGAATTTAATGGCTAATTACATTCAGCAATGATTGCAAGCAATCCCAGGTCCAGTGCAACCCCAGCCAATAATAGTACATGTTCAATCAACTCCACCTAGTCGGAGACCTATTCTGGAGCAGTTAAAGAAGCTTGGGGCTGAAGACTTTGCTAAGCGAGAACCTTTGACACCAACAGTAGCTGAAGAGTGGTTGTATAAGATAAAGAGATTGTTCGAGATACCCCACAGTCCTCTGGAAGAGAAATTTGAAGGTATAGTTGCTTTGCTTCAGGGTCCTGCATTTATCTGGTGGGATTCATTCAGAAGGCATACTCCAGTAGAGCAGTTGAATTGGGAGTTCTTTGTGGAACAGTTTGAAATGAAGTATATTGGATCAGAATATAAAGCTGCTATGAATGATGCTTTTTGGAGGTTAAAGCAAGGGAACAAGACTGTAGCAAAGTATGATCGAGAATTTGAGCGCCTGAGCACTTATCTAGATGAAAGCCAGGCTACAAAAGAGAAATTATGTCACAGATTTGAGCGGGGTTTGCATACAAAGCTCAGACAGATTATTGGAGCTCAGAAGTACCCCACTTTGAAAGTTATGGTTGAAGCTTCTATCAAGTTAGAAACTACTCAAGCAGAATAAGCTGACAAATAGTCTCGATTTCAGCAGAAAAGGAAACAGGGACAGACTAGTGGTAAAGGAGGGCAAGGAAAGAAACAAAGGGGTTTTCCAACACCTCAGGGCTGGTCACCCGTGTTAGCAAGCAGAGGTCAAGGTAATGTATCCCGTGGTAGAGGTTCAACAGCAAGTACACCTCAGGATATAGGTAGTGAAATAGCAGTAGCTTGTGAGCACTGTGGCAAGATACACCCAGGAGAATGTAGACTTTTAACAGAAGCCTGTTTCAGGTGTGGGTTTAAGGATCACCAGATTAAAGACTGCCCGGCTATGCAGACAGCTTTAGTCACTTCTCCAGTTTCTGGTACTGGGTCTTCTGCACCTAAAGGTCAAGGTAGAGGATTTGCCCCTCATACTGCAGCTTCCAAACTTATTGGACAGACATCTCAAGGCCAGAGAAGAGCTTCGGGCCAGACTTATGCTGTTAGAGCCAGAGAAGAGGGAGATGCTCCAGATGTGATCGTAGGTAAATTTCTTCTATTATTTGATTCTGTGCATGCTTTGATTGATTTTGACTCCACACACTCCTATATTAATACTGCTTTAGCTCGGGATAAAAGGTTAGAAGAGGCATTCTTGGACCAGGATATCTTGGTAAGTAATCTTCTGGGGCATAGTATGGTAGTAAATCAGGTTTATAGACAGTGTCCTATCAGTGCTCAGGGACATATTTTCATGGCAAATTTGATTGTGCTATCCTTCCACGAGTTTGATGTGATTTTGGGGATGGATTGGCTATTCGCCCACCAAGCAACGGTTGATTGTAAAAGAAAGAGGGTCACTTTAAAGCTTCAAGATGACTGGGAAATCACAATAGTGGGTGTGAGAACTGACTTTTTATCTGATGTAATCTCTGCTACAACTGCTAAAAGACTGATTAGGAAAGGATGTGTAGCCTACATGTGTTATGCATTGGAAGCAAAGAAGGTCGGATTAAAGGTAACAGAAGTACCCATTATTAAAGAGTTTCGGGATGTGTTTCCTGATGAGCTGCCAAGCTTACCACCTAACAGGGAGGTAGAGTTTGCTATTGATGTTGCTCCGGGAACTGCCCCTATTTCCATTACTCCTTACAGAATAGTGCCTGTAGATTTGAAAGAATTGAAGATTCAGCTGCAAGAATTGTTAGAAAAAGGATTTATCAGACCTAGTATTTCTCCTTGAGGAGCGCCAGTTTTATTTGTAAGAAAGAAAGATGGTACTCTCAGGCTGTGTATTGATAACAGATAGTTTAATAAGGCCACCATATAAAACAAATACCTTCTTTCTCGTATTGAAGATTTGTTTGATCAACTTAAGGGAACGGGTATTTTCTCAAAGATTGATCTGAGATCGGGTTACTATCAGATGGGAGTGAAACAAGAAGATGTGCCCAAGACTGCTTTTCATACTAGGTATGGCCATTATGAGTTCTTAGTCATGCCTTTTGAGCTCACAAATGCACTGACTGCCTTTATGGACTTGATGAATAGGGTTTTTCGTCCCTACTTAGACCAGTTTGCGGTCGTTTTCATTGACGACATTCTAGCGTACTCAAAGACATTAAAGTAGCACGATAAGCATCTGAGAATTGTTTTACAAATTATGAGAGAAAAGCAATTGTATGCTAAGTTCAATAAATGCGACTTCTGGTTAAATAAAGTATCCTTTCTAGGTTATGTGATATCTGCAGAAGGCATTAAAGTAAATCCTTCAAAGATTGAGGCAATTATGCAATGGAAGCCGCCTATAAATGTTACAGAAGTGAGGAGTTTCCTAGGTTTGGCAAGGTATTATAGAAGATTCATCAAGGGATTCTCTTCTATTGCCATACCTTTAACTCGACTCCTGCAGAAAAATGCCAGATTTATGTGGACTAATGCTTGCCAAAAGTGCTTTGAGAAGCTTAAATGTATGTTGACAGAAGCTCCTATTCTTACTCAACCCGAATCGGGTAAGGATTTTGTGGTCTACAGTGATGCTTCCAAAAATGGTTTAGGCTGCATTTTGATGCAGGAAGGCAAGGTGATTGCATATACCTCCCGACAACTTAAAATTCATGAGAAAAACTATCCTACTCATAATTTAGAGTTGGCAGCCATTGTTTTTGCATTAAAGATTTGGAGGCACTACTTATATGGAGAGAAATGTTATATTTACTCAGATCACAAGAGTTTGAAGTATTTGCTTACCCAGAGAGAGCTCAATCTTCGACAAAGATGTTGGTTGGAATTGATTAAAGATTATGATTTCTACATCAACTACTGATGTCATGTAAAATGTCTATGTTTTTATGTATGTTTTTCTCTTATTTATGTAGTAAGTATGTAACATTATATGTGTTTTTATGTGTTTATGTCCCATTTATGTGTTTATGTTTGTTTTTAGGTCAAATCATGGTGAAGTGTGAAGAAAAGGAAGAAGATGGTAAAATTTCGAAGAAGTGGTTCACGAGTAGTGAAGAGGATCACGAGTAGTGAAGAGAAATCACGAGTAGTGAAGAGGCTTACGAGTAGTGAAGAGGATCACGAGTAGTGAAGAGAAATCACGAGTAGTGAAGAGGATCACGAGTAGTGAAGAGGCTCACGAGTAGTGAACAGGTTCACGACTCAGAACCAGGCTCACGAGTAGTGAAGAGGCTCATGACTTCAGAAGAATTCAAGGGAATCATGACTCGTGAAGTCATTCACGAGTCGGACAAGGCAACTGTTTCCGAAACATTGTGTCTTTTAAACCTAATTTTTCAGCCAACCATCGTGACCCTCCATGGCAACTTTTCACATTCACAACCATTATGAAGAGACATGTTTGTAGAGTTTTTCCTCTATAAATATGGATGGCATTAATTGGAGAAGGGGAGGAAGAGATCAATCAATGTTTAGTTTCTAGTTATTATTTTGGATAAATATTTTTACTTAGTTTTTATTAGATGTTTACAAAGGGACAAGTCAAAGGAACATGAGATAGTTTTCTTTCTCTTGTTTGTCTTTAATTCAAATATGTATTTGACTAGTTTCCTTTGTACATTATAACTATGCACTAGTATTTGTTTAAGACATGTTTATTCTTATTATGCATGAATTATGATTTACATCCATTTGTGTGCTTTGATTTGCTTTGTATGATTGGCCACCATATTTAGCATGTTAGTCAATTTGTTCGCAATGAGAGTTGGAATTCTTTGATGGAAAAACAAATGAATGTACTTAAAGCATTGAATTCCTTTAATTTGACTTAAGGAATTCACTTTGAGGGGTTAAAGAATTGGCATAGAGCTTCATGATTCTTATTTATCTCTATAATGACATGAGAATGCTTATAGACTCTAAATAAGAACATTCTTTATTGACAACGAGAGTTGCTTTAAAGAATCTTGGCTAAATTCTCCAGTCACTTTATTTATATAATTATCTAGAACTTGTTCTTAAATGAATTACTATTTCATAATTTTTAATGTATGTTCATACCATCATTTAAGTCATCTTTAATCCAAATTAATTTAATATATCCAAAGTAGTTAGATATTTAGTCAATTGCATAATCTTTATTTTATTCGTTACCTATCCATCTACTCTTTGTGATTTCAATACAAAATTTACCCCGTTCCCTTTGGAACGATACCCTACTCATCCTATACGCAGTCTAGTGAGACTAAGGGTTAAATTAAATCCCCATCAACTACCACCCTGAGAAAGCTAATGTAGTAACTGATGCGCTTAGCAGGAAATTCATGTAAGGTGATATTAATGTTTTTGAATGAATTAGTATAAGTAATTGTTATATGCTAATAGTTGAATGTATTATCTGCAGCTCTTCGAGCTATGAATACTAGTCTGAGTTTAGCATCAGATGGAGCTTCAGTAGCTGAATTGCGAGTCAAACCTAACTTTGCGTATCAAGTTAAAGCTACTCAAAAGGATGATGATCGATTGATGACTATCAAGAATAGACTTCAGAATGATTCGATGAAAGATTACTCTTTGAATGTGGATGGAAGCATTTATTATAAGGAAAGGTTATGTGTTCCAGATCAAGAGGAATTAAAGAAGAATATTCTGATCGAAGCACATCATAACAATTATGCCATGCATCCTGGAAGTAACAATATGTACCAGAACTTGAAAACTTTCTACTGGTGGCCAGGTATGAAATGAGATGTAACAGAATTTGTAAGTAAATGTCTGATATGTCAGCAAGTAAAAGCTGAGCACCAAGTTCCTTCAAGATTGTTACATCCTTTATTAGTACCAGAATGGAAATGGGATCAAGTAACCATGGACTTTGTGACTAGTTTGCCTCTGACTCAGAAAAAGCATGACTCTATTTGGGTGGTCATCGACCGGCTTACCAAATCTGCTCACTTCTTGCTGGTATGGATGGATTATCTTTTGTCAGGGCTAGCTAAAATTTATATAAATGAGATAGTGAGATTGCATGGAGTGCCGTCCTCCATTGTTTCTGACAGGGATCCCAGGTTCACTTTGCGGTTCTGGCAAAGTTTTCAAGATTCTTTGGGTATAAGACTTCGCCTCAGTACGACTTTTCACCCTCAGACCGATGGTTAGTCAAAACGGGTGATTCAGATTTTGGAAGACATGTTTAGGTGTTGTATCTTGGAGTTTGGCACCAGTTGGGAGAAATATTTGTCTTTAACAGAGTTTGCCTACAACAATAGCTTCCAGTCCAGTTTAAAAATGGCTCCTTTTGAAGCTTTATATGGTAGGATGTGCAGAACTCCTCTTTGTTGGACTGAGCTAAGTGAGAAGAAATTGGTAGGTTCTGATTTGATCCGTGACTCTGAAGAGAAAGTTTGGATTATTAAAGGTAGACTAAAGGAAGCCATAGACCGTTAGAAAACCTATGCAGATTTGAAAAGAAGCGATATAAAATCCCCTTCTCTTCAATACAGGTAAATTTCGATGACGAAATTTCTTTAAGTAGGAGAGAATTGTAATGGCCTCAATACCGGCTTAGTCGTGAATAGTAAATTTCGATGGTAAATAGGGTTATCGGGCTATGAATAGTACCCGAAATTAGAAAAATATTTTATTTGACCATCGAAAAGTATTGGTCATGGTGAGTCTGGAGTTAAAATTTTAAGTGAAATTAAGGTCAAATGAGCTTCCAAATGTTAAAAATACAAAAAAGGTAGTAAGTCAATTTTCCTAGTAGGGAATGTGACTTGATTTTGCATAAATAATTAAAAATAGCAAATAAATTTCAAAATTTGTCATATTTTGTAGTTCTTTATGAAATTTCATGTAAAATATTTTGGTATAAAGAAATGAATTTTTCGGCGATTTCGACAGTTATCGAATTGGATCAATTTGATTGAATTGGACCGGAAATGGACTCCGATTGAGCCAAAAATTTGTATACAACCTATTTTTGTTGTTTTTAGAATTTTAAAATCAAAATTAAAGTGATTTGGAGTGAGGAAGTAGGAGTTTTCTTGTTGGACCTTTGAAAAATAGAAATTGGGCCTTAAATTAAAAGAGTTAGGCCCATTAGAATTGGCTCAATTTTGGCCCATTGGGAGAAGTATAAAAGGTAGAAATATTTGAAGATTTCCAGCAAATTCTACCTTCTTCTTCAGCTCCTCCTATGGCCGACACACTTTCCTCCTTCCATTTCTCAAATTTCCTTTAAATCTCACTCATTTTTCATGGAAAGTCAAGAACCTTAACCCTAATTCTATCCCTCTAAATGCTTAATCAAGCTTTAAACCTTTGATTTAAAGGATTAAAGCAAAGGATTTTCAAGGAAAAAGCTTAAGGTATCTATTTGAGGTAAATGAAAACCTTGAGTTTAATTTAATTTCTTGGTATCTAAAGGTGTATTAGGATGTCTAAAGCTCATCTATGTAATTATTTTGAGCAAATGAAGTCAAAAATAAGGTTTCTTATAGTGATAATTTCGGCCATGGTAGGGAACAAAGGGGAACTTCAAGCTTCCAAGGCTAAAGGCAAGGAAAAGGAGGGGTAGGCAAGCCAAAGCTAGGAGAAGAGGTTAGTGACCAATAAATCATACCATTTTTCTAAGGTTTCCATGAATTTCCCTTTATGTAATTAGGGAAAACTTTGATATATATGTGAGAAATTTAAATTGATGTTATATTAATGCCATTAGACTTTAATTATGTGTATTAGAAGGCTTAAATGAATATTTAAATGATTATATGCTATGGGTCTCTTAGTGGCCGAAATGGACTCCTAAGGAAAAAAATGTATATCTTAGGTATTTTGATGGAATTGAGCTTTTAAATGGTACTAGAAATAAAATAACACATGCATGAATTTTTGTAAAATTTATAGAAATTATTAGAATATTTTTGAGATAAATTTTTGATTATGTAAATAATGAAAATATGAATTTAGTATAAATTATGGCATAATTTAGTGAGAAAATGATTTACTATGGAGAAATATGATATAGTAATTCGCAAAGTGTGTAAAAAGTTCGAATAAAAATTTAAACATAATGAAAAGTAATGAAAATATTAAAAAAATGTGAAATTTTGAATAAAAAGAAATGAAAAAGGTAAATTATGGTAAGATAATTCACAATTTGTATAAAAGGATTTGAAAAAGTTGACTGTCAAATAAATTAAGCTGAAAGAGAAATAAAAAGTATGAAAAGAAAATAATAATGGCTTAAGTTTAATGTTTTGGTGCACTTAGAGAATAGTCTGGCAATAAAAACTAGCTCATGATATAATTGGTTGGTCATAGGGATATCTGTACCGCGGTGCAAATCATGGCGACTTGCTTTGCTATAGTAGGATTATTTATCTTCATAGTAATTATCTGTTATCTGTTCTGTGGAGAAATGGTCCATTGGAATCATTTTTCAGTCTGTTGTGGTCCTGTGGGGTTTACATCCCGTATATCCAGTTTAAGTGTTTTTGTCGATACTGTACTAGGGGCATTAATTGAAAAATAAAGCTAAAAGAGTGAAAAGAAAATGAAAATAAAGGTTTAAAGTGAAAAAGGACCTAAATGAAAGAAATTAAAAGTTTAGAGGTAAAATGGTAATTTTACCAAAGTTATGGTTTAAAGGATAAATTTGATAAAGAAATGAAAAATAAGGGTAAAATGGTAATTCAGCAACCTAATGGTATAAAAATGACATTTTTAAGTCAAAAAGGATCAAAAGTGTAAATTTGCACCAAAAATGTTAAAACAAGGTAAAATATGAAGTTTGTAAGAAATTTAAGGATTTAAAAGCAAAATAATGCAAAGGTAAGGGTATTTTTGTAATAATGTATTAAAAAGGGCAAAATTATAATTATGGTGTAATTTGGAGGACTTAATTGAAAAGTTAAAAAAAAGTTGTATATTAAGTATTAAGAAATATTATTAAAAGATAATTATGTGCATATTACAATTAAAAGGAAATTAAGAAAATTAAGAATTTTTAATTATTATGAAACAATATATGTATATAAAATAATGTTTTAGTTAAGGAAAATGTTAGGATTGTATGTCACCACTGGGCATAATTTATGCTTAATACGTAGGTTTTTTTGCGTGCAAGTATAGAAGGTCAGGAACGATAATGCACATCTGGAAGAAAAAAAAAGAGTTAAATTATTGTTTTGTCTTTTGGGGCATATATATATAAGGAGTAATTATGGATTTATAAAATGCTATGTTTAGGTTTATAATGATATAATATGTAATGAGTAAAGAATTTATGGTTGTGGCTTTTGTGATGAGATGGGTGGTTTGATGATGGTTTGTGGTTGAAGAACTACTTATTTATTGTTTGTGGTGCCTCTGAGAGGCTGTGTTTTGCTTGCTTTTTCAGGGGGCTAGTCCATTTTATAGTCGTTATATTGCCAAAATTTCAAAAATTGAATAGTAATTTTGGACAGGTATTGGTTGTCAGCAATATAACTTAAGAAGTTAATAATGAATTTTGATTAAAAAAAAAATTCGACCAATAGTACTGTTCCGTTTGGTCTGTATGTTAAGGGTGTTACAACTTTCACGGAGACCATGTATTTTATTTTTTACCCTATGGATTACGGGAGCTAGATTTTTCAACTCAATCATCGACTTTCAACGAAAGTACCAAATGATAAATCACAAAATTTTATAGAGATGGGATATCTTTGTGTTAGGATGGATAAGAAGATTGGCTTGGAAAAGTGGGGCCGATCCCGATCAAAATGTCATTGACAGAACCTACAAAAAAGGTGCTTAGTCTAGTTGTCCCAGGCTTTAACACTCTAATGCCTAAGTTAGTGAAGGGCAAGAAAGCTCTTTAGAGAGATAATTTGCATTATTTAGAAAGTGAAGGGTGTCATTCTTAGAAAGGAACCTGCTATTTATAGAGTTAGGAAAGCTTTGAATAGTGTGTCAAATAATTGTTCTACTCTGCGGCAGGTATGACCTATTCTCGTAGGTAACGGTGATTGGATGGTGACATATGTTAGATGACTTCTATTTTTCAGAGAGAGGTTAAATCCGATCGGACAACCTTAATCCTCATGTTTGGTCCCTTAGTTGATAGTACTTTCATGGGCGTGGATCTTGGGCTCCTTTTGGAGGTTTTGGGCCTTCAGCCTTTTATATTTTTTGGTGTTATCATTTATAATATAAATGCATTTTAATTGTTTTTAATTATGCTTATTAAAAAAAATTATAATATCAATTAATAAAAAAATTTAAAAAATTATCATTAATAGTAAAAGGGTATTATAATATAAATAAAAAATAAATGTGAATCAACTATCAATTAATAAAAAAAAATTAAATTAAAGAATTTGAAATAGAAATTGGTTATGACAAAAATTAATTACCAATACTTGATTAAAAAAATTACTGAAGGTCAATTACTATAAAAATATTACCAACTAGTTGACAAAGTTAAACCAAATTGATAATATTCAAAATTATCTTTTGATAAAACTATATCAGATGTAGCTCAAAAGTCTAGCTTTATGCAGGCCTAAAAACTTCTTACATAGACAACCAAACAAGCAGAAAGCTTGTCTGATTAAGGCCATCCAATAGTATAAGAAAAGGCCCTACCATACAAAATTTTTTGACACACACTTCCGCCATATTCACTGTTTGTAGTTTGTCAAATCACTGTCAGTTTATTCTAACACCAAAATAAACCTCTACAATATCTCTTTGTGACCTCTATAAATACTAAATAAAATTTACATATATATTGCTAAGCAATATTTTAAACATTCTCTCGCAACTCCCTGAACTTGACTATTTAAATCGGACTAGCTTCTCTTTCCCAAGTTCTCATCCACATGGTCAGATACTTCTATCTCACTTTCTGCTGACTTATCATTTTGCTCACTGTCCGCATCCCTAATCAGCTATCAATTAATAAAAAAATTAAATTAAAACATTTGAAATATAAATTAGTTGTGATGAAAGGTGATACGGTTCCCCACTTCTGCCATTGGCATTATCGTTTTATGGGGAAAATTGATGTTTTGATCGGACCTTAATCCAACCACTGCCAACCTTCGCTAATAACCTCAAAAGTCAATGCGAAGGCCATCTGGAGTCATCATTTATAGCTTTTGGGGATTCATTTTCAAGAATAACCGACGTCTTCTCCAATTTTCTTGAGTCAAATATAGCTTAACCACGTCACCATTGGTCGATGATGCTACAACCACCATCTGCGGTGGATACTCTACTATTTGCAAAAATCAGTGGTGGATCTCGAGTTTCTCGATAAATTACTCTATGTTTTTAAATCTATTCAAGGGTTTAATGGTGATTTAGATACAATATGTGTTTTTGGTTCGAATGTAAATACAACTTCATAAAATCAGCATCTGAAGAGATTTTTAGTCTAAACAAGTGGTATCTAGAGTTGCCAATCCAACCATAAGCTTTATGAATATTGTATGGATGATAGTTGTTAATGTTTGATTTGTTAGAACATCATGACGAGTCAATGGTCGTATGATCCGATCATTAGGTGAGGACTTGTAAGAAGCTATGCGCGATCAGACCGGGCAAAAACACTCTAAAGCTTAAGTCAGTGACTTTGAAAGAGTTAAATTTAGAGAGAGAAGGTTTCAAATTTACTATACATTGGCCTATTTATAGACGATGTCAGAGTGCACTCGAGTGCCTAAGTAGGGCTACAAAAATATCAGAGCAGGACAATAATGATGTGACAAGGAGCAGGTTGGAGACGTGAGCTTTGCTATGTGTCAGTGATGAGACTAGAGGTCCCATCAATCCAATCGGATCAATCCAACTAGCATTCCATCTCTTGTTTCTCGCGCGTTAGGCATCTTTGAGGTTAAAGTCTCTGGGCTTTGGGTCGAGGATTTGTTTGGGCCTGGAGGATGATATGGTGTTATCACTTATCCCCCCCTTAAAAAGGTGTCCAATTGTCCAAAAGTCGGATTAGCAAAGATCATAAAATCATCCGACCGATCGAATAATCATTTAATCAGACAGCTGCCATTTTAAAAGACGGGCACATATGTCAAAAATGATGCTTCGATGTCCGAACCAACGTGACATTTCTTTTCAATACGTGGTAGAACTTGGTTGGCTGACTGGTTGGTATACCTGAAGAGTTTCTCTGTATAAATATGTGACATTCAGGGATCATTTTTTGCTTTTTATTGATTTCTCTAGCGAAGCTCTGTCGAATTTCTTCTCACATTTCCCAAATTTTCAGACTTTAAAGGGTTTTTTAAATCTTAGAATTATTTGCCCAAGTAAGTAATTTTTACTTATATGCCCTATGTTTCCTTTTCATCTTCTCACATTTTACTTGCATTTGTCTTACCTCTGAATCCTCTGAGGGATTTTCTGGTTTGGGTCTCCAATCATTAGTTGAGACTAGGAGCTATTTCGCTTCTCCCCCTCATTAGAAAATGACCTTCGATAGTGGGTAATCCATAGATATGAGCTTTATTGAGGGGTATAAGAAGAAACCTAATGTGGAAAAGCATTCCAACATGATAGGCTTCTTATAATATTTTCCAATGCTCACATTCTGCATCTCCCCCCTTCGAAGAGCTCACCGATCCACCTCCAGTCTCATCAATCCACTGACACATGACAAAGCTCATGTCTTCAACCTGCTCTTTGTCATGTCGTTGCTCTCCTACTCTGACATTTCTATAGCCCTACTTAGGCACTCGAGTGCACTCCCACACCGTTTATAAATAGCCCAATTTACTGTGGGTTCAGGTACGAAAACTTGAGACCCTCTCTCTCTAAATTCAACTCTCTTAAAGTCACTGACTTAAGCTTTGGAGTGCTTCTGCCCGGGCAAAGCTTCTTGCAAGTCCTCACCTAACGATCGAATCATATGGCTATTGACTCGTCCTGAAGTTCTGACAAATCAGACATTATCATTTGGTGCTTTCATTTAGAGTTATGGCAAGATCAAGATCATTTGAATGCATGACGCTCGAAGGAAGCAACCAAGCTAGTGAAGGTTAAGAGAATTCTAGGCTCACTGTGAGATGAAATGAGATTCACAGGTCCCCAAGGTGAGCTAATTTCCTACCTGAGTCTAATGATGCAATATTGTAACAAGATGAAAATACTACCATCACTATAAGGGACATGAGAGTGCTTCTTAGCGATTTCACGAGGAGCATTATCCAAACCATCTGCAAAGGCAAAATGCCACAGACCTTTATGCAAAGTTGTGGGTATGACTCTGTGGATGAAGAACTAAAAAGGAAAAGGAATAGAGGGATTTTCATCAATGAGCCACGAGCTCAAAATAATAGAAGAACAGGTGCGTACCTCAGTGTACTAGCCTCAAGAAGAAATGACAATGGCAAAGGGATAATCTCCTCAAGCAGAGATCCTACTTACCAAACAAGCTACTCATCTACCACATCCATAAGAGAGGACTTGTCATTTATGTGTACTCCTGCGAAGCACCACCCAAAGAGAACTAAGAGCAGAGATGATTCGTGGCCAGAAAGCAGAGAAGATAAATGGTTCAAGTGAAAGCTCAAACAGTTTAGTCTGGGAAACCTCAAAAAGGTGTATTTAAAAATAATACCTGTGGAAATACCGTCTCTCCCTTTTGTCAGGATATAACAGATTTCAAACTGCCTCTTAAGTGGAGAGATATAATCATAGATAGGTATACAGGCAAAACTAACCCAACCACCCATATGGCGGAGTATCTTCCCACGGTACAAGTTTACACCTATAATGAGAGAATCGCCTGCAGGATCTTCCCTACCACATTAAGAGGAGATGCATTGAACTGGTTTCATTAACTGCCTCGGGAGTCAATTACCTCCTTTAGACAGTTAAAAGATATATTTACAATAAGTTTCATTGTGCAGACATGAGCGCCAAAGTTAGTTAGTGACCTATACAGTCTTTATCAATGGTCCAATAAAAGTCTTATAGACTACATCGATAGGTTTCAAGTAGTGATGTCTGAAGTGAGGAATGTAAGTGTCGAGATTGCAGCCAACACTTTAGCCGAAGCAATTCATGACCGGCCCTTATTTGAATTACTCACCACGAGACCACCTACGAACTTCTCCGACCTAATGAAAAGAGCTAGACAGTACATCCAGCTGGATGATGTCCTGTGATCCAACAGGGGATGAAGGATTAATGTTATGGACAGATTACAATATCCAGACGAACGGTTAGCCTAGAGGATCGTGGTGCATAAAAGAACTACATGAAGCCCAAACAGGGCATCCATATCCAAGAATCTAGGCAAGCAAAAAGAAATCCAACAGGGTAGGCCTAAATGGTTTGCCAATTACCCAGCATGAACCTTCACCCCACTCAATTTCAACTCTGCACGAGTCTTGATGTGGATCAAGAAAAAGCACAAAAAGGTAAACTAGCCTAAGAGGCTTTCTAAGCGATCACGAAGCAAGAGAGACCAAAACAGGTAGTGTGAAATCTACCAAGACATTGGTTATACGATTGATGAATGTCACTCATTGAAAAAATAAATAGAACAACTTATACAAAGGGGGTCATTGAAGAAATTTATAGTCCCTGAGAGAAGGGGGAATCCTTATAGACCTCCCTCTAAAAAAAGGGACAACTCAGGTTCTAATGATGATGATGAGCGCAAAAAGCCTAGGAGTATGGGTCAATATAGACCATATGCCGGGGTGATCAATATAATTGCCGGAGGATCAGCTTACAGAGAATATCCCTCTCGAAAGAAGAATGGGAAGGGAATCTACTTTTCCCACCGATCCGAAACATTTTGCCTAGTTTTCATCTCCCACGAGGACACGAGAGACTTAAAGTTCCCTTATGAAGATGCTCTGATCGTCAGTGTGAGGGTCAACAATTTCTTCATCAAGAGAATTCTCATGGATAACGGAAGTACAATAAATGTTTTAGCCCTCGAGGCTTACAGAGCAATGGAACTGCCAATAGGAGAACTGCAGCCAAATGTTATCCCGCTGATTGGGTTAGGTAATGCCACTATATCGGTGGGGGGATCGGTAGAGCCATTTGTCGAGTTAGGCTAGAAGGCAGTCATTCACACGTGTAAGGTAACAGTTATGATTATTGACATAAACTTTACCTATAATGTGATATTTGTCAGGTCTTTGCTTTTCCACTGTCACCAGCATACGATATATGGTCATGATAATACCCACCAAGCGAGGTATCATTGTCCTGAGAAGAGATCAAAAAGCATCTAAGGAGGTATACATCTCTATGGTCAAACAAAGTAGAGAGGCCTATGTAGTGGAGTTCGAACGAGTCGAGAGGGCTGAGTGTCTAATAATGGACCTTGTTGGAGAGGTAGAGCTAAGAGAACTCTCAAAGGGCAAAAGCATTCAGATAGAAATGGGCATGGGCAAAGAAGTCGAAGAGGCAATGATGCAAGTGTTGATAAAAAATTAGGCCTTTTTTACGTGGAAACTGAAGGATATCCTCGAAATAGACCCATAAGTTATTACACAGAAATTAAATATTGACCTAAACTATCGTTCGATCAAGCAGAAGCTTCAAAGACATGCCACCAACTTAAGGAAATTCATCTCAAAAGAAGTTGATAGGCTCCTAAAGGCAAGGACGATCCGAGAGGTAGATTACCCAGAATGGCTAGCAAATGTGGTCCTGGTAAAAAAGAAGTCCAGAAAGCTCAGGATATGCATATATTTCATCGATCTCAATAAAGCTTACCCTAAAGATAGCTACCCCATAACACCCTTATCCTTCTTAACATTGTACCGGTGTATCGAAGATCAAAATTTTTTTTTCCAACTTAATCTTTATATTTCAATACCTTATTAGCATGCTTTAGTTAATTTGAAAATAAATCATCGACGACCTATAACTATCCCATTTCACTAAGTATTTAATAAAATTTTTGCAATATAATGGTTGTACATAGTACAAGCCCCCTGAAACACAGACAACAACACAGCTTTTCAGAGGCATAACATTCAATAATATCCAAAAATAAACATTCATTCCATCTCATACACCACCAACAAGGTTTACTCTTATTTTAAGCTAACATATATTATTTCTATGCAATTTTCTTACCAATTTCCCTTACTAATTAATTCGGCCACTACTAAACATCTTCCCAAAAATCTTCTTTCTTTTATTTTGACTTTCCATTCATGTTTTATCTAGTTTAATTTCAAATACCCTAAAAATATTTCATCATTTAAGGACTTTTAAAATTTTTACCCTAATTACATAATTAAAATAAATTCAATAACTTAGAAAATATAAAGATTAATTAGTTACTTACAATTTTCTCTTGAATTAGGAAGCCTAAGCTTCCTTTCATTTGCCTTTACTCATTGAAAAATCTTCCTCTTCTTGTTCACCTACATAGGGCCGGCCATTCAAGCTTAGATTTCTCTATTTTTTTGTTCTCAAATGCAAAATCCAAGCTCAAAATCATAATCTACACCTCAAAATCTATGAAAAAATACTAAGAAATCAATTTAAATCTTTAAATTTTCCAAGATCCAACTTACCCCTTTTTATTTCTCAACTTGTTTTCTCCTCTCCTCTTTAGGCCGAACCATTTGTCTTTCTCTTCTCTCTCTCTTTTGCTTCTTCCTCACTCAAAATCTCTCATAAATTTCAACTTAGGAATTGTAGTTCCATCTCTCTAGACATTAAAATAGCTTCTCTTGATTGATTTGAAAAAAAAAATGTGAATTATAATGCTATAATTCATAAAGTGTATAAAAAACTAAAAATCCTCAAGTGTCCGAGTGAATTATTGAAGAATAATTCACAAAAGTGACTTAAAAAGATAAAGTGAAAGAAAGGAAAAAGCTATTGAATAGTCAAAGGTAATAAAAGAGTGCGATTGACTAGAAATGTATTGTATCAAGTAATAAGAGAAAGAAACTAAAGATTTTTAAATGTTTAAAAATTATTTTTATCGTTTTTGCTATCTTTGCTTCGGAAAGAACTGTTTCGTAAAGGGTGTGACAATAAGTATGACTAAATAATGAGTAAGAATGACTAATGATAATGTTCTCGGATCTTCGAGTCGTGAATGTTAAATTAAGGTTAGCTCCAGATGGGACATTCTTAATTGAATTATAAGTGAAGCTGATATTGTACATCGAAAAAGACTGTTCTATAAAGGTGTTACATACCCACTACTGAACATTGACCAGCTAGAAGATGCAACAGCGTGCCACACCATTTATTCGTTATTTAATGCTTATGCTGGATATCATCAGATCTTAATATGGCTTTTGGATTAGGAAAAGACAAGCTTCATTACTGATGATGGAACCTTCTGCTACAAGGTGATGCCATTCGGTCTAAAAAATGCTAGTGCTACATATCAATGCCTAATGAATAAAATCTTTAAAGATCAGATTGAAGAAAATGGGAAAGTTTATGTCGACGATATGATCGTCAAAAGCAAGAACCCAAAATAACACTCCACTGATTTGGTGAAAGTCTTCCACACCTTAAACCAATTTTAAATGAAGCTAAACCCAGAGAAATGTGTCTTCTGCCTATCATTAGAAAACTTTATGGGTTTCATAGTCTTGCAGAGAGGGATAGAGGCCAACCTAGAAAAAATAAAGGCGGCCTTGGAAATACAACCCCCAAGGAATGTAAAAGACGTCCAAAAGCTGAATAGCAGAGTCACAGCCTTAGGGAGATTCATTTCCTCCTAGGCTAAATACTGCACATCTTTCTTCAAAAAATTGAGGAAGAATGACACATTCAATTAGGGAACGGACTACCAGTAAGCATTCGAAGAGCTGAAGAGATTTCTCATGAACCCTTCCCTGTTGAGCTGGCTGATCCTAGGAGAAAACCTTTTCTTATACCTGCTATGTTTGGGGAAGCTATTGCAAGTATCCTGGTCAAGGAAGAAGGAACCCAACAACTACTCATTTATTATGTCAGCCAAGTACTAAGAGGCCCGAAGCTGAAAAAAGGTCCAAATGAGTAGCTGATCATTGCACTAATAATGTGCCCCCATAAATTGAGGCAATACTTTGAAGCTCACACCATTATTATCCAATCAGATCAACCGCTCAGAAAGATCCTATAAATGCCTGATCTAGAGGACAAGATGGTAGGATGGATCATAAAACTACAATTATAGGACATCAGGTACAAACCAAGAAGTGTAATAAAGGCCCAAGCCCTAGCTGATTTCATCGTTGAATTCACTATCAATGAAGAAACAATCAAGCAGTCTCCAAAAATGGCTTGGTAAATGATTGTTGATAGGGCCTCAAATAGGAACCAAAACGATAGGAAATAAGCCAAATACAAACATTGAATATATGATGGATCTTGCGATTAGTATAAATTACTTGTAGAATATACAGCTCGTACAAGTAGTCTAAATTTAAAACTATAATTTATTAAAGTATATTAGGCCCTATTGGCCTCTTAGCCTGTGAATTGGAAATGGGCCTTCGATGGCCCAATTTGAATTACTTGTGGGCTTTTAAGCTTATTGTTGTTCGTTTAGGGCTTTGATCCAGTTAGAAATGAATGAAAATCCGTATCAATTAATGATATAATAGGCCAAATATAGGGTTCGTGTTGGCCCAATTAGAATTTATATATGGGCCTTTTTACATATGGCTTCATATTGGCCTAGCATACTTAATTGGGCTTTAAATGGGCTCATTTTGCCCATATAGTGGCATCATATAGTGCAATTCGTATGTATTTAGCCCTCATATAGGCCTAACTTATACTTATATGAGTAGAAGATAGGCCATAGCTCTATATTAAGGCTTAAGATGGGCTCATTTTGCACAGTTATGGGCTCCATTGAGGCCCAATTTATACTTAATTGGGTCTGTACTAAGCATATTCTACATGTACGTGGGCATCAATATAGCCCAATTCAAACTTATTTAGGCTCGGGTAGCCCAATTCGAATTTGTATTTGGGCCTAAGATACATCCAGTTATTTGGGCTTTATATAGGCCCAATTCGTATTTAGATATAAGGCCTATTTTCCATATGGCTTTATATAGTCCCAAACTTAATTGGGCTTCAGACCCCATTCTACACATATAGGGGCTTTATATAGGCCAAATTTTATGTATTTGGACCTTATATAAGCCCAATTCATACTTATGAGGGCCAAAGGTGGGCCCATTCCTCACATATAGGCTTTATATAGCCTCAGTTGATATTTATTTGGGCTCAATATGAGCCTATTCATATATATAGGCTTCATTAAGGCCAATTCATACTTATTTAGGCACATTTCTGTACACAAATGAGCTTCTCATACGCCCACTTCATTGGATCCAATTCGGTTGGCCCATTTTGCACATATAGGACCATATAGGTCTAATTCATGTGCATTCGGGCCTTTTATAGGCCCAATTCATACTTGTTTGTGTTTGCTATGGTTCCATTTTTAATGCATATGGCTTCATTTGGACCCAATTAATACTTATTTAGGGCCTTTGATCCATACTTTTTTGGTTTTCACATGTTTTCGCATTTAGGCTAATCTGTTAAGCATTTTAAGTAACGATTTTATAGGTGGCACAAATGCCTATTGATGGTCCCATTTTTATATATAATGCATAAACTTAAGTTCAGATTGTTTAAGGCCTACAATTACTAACTTTGGTTTTTTGTTTTAACAAATAACCCAATGACTATTTTTTTCATCTTGTCCCATCTGAAATCATATTTATATTTTCCTAACAATTCAATATTGCACCTAAAATACATGGATCACAACATATAAACCGTCAAATTACATTTGAAAGGCATATAAATAAAAGACAGACAGAGAAGAAACAACAAAGAAAGAAAAGGATATTTTAACAAAGCAGGTGTAAGAGGTAATGGTGCTTATTGTATTGCAATAGCCATTTGGGAGACCATTTGAACAAAAGACAACCTATTCTCAATAAAAAAAACCATAGCCATATTAGCATCTAAACCTGCACTCATTCATGCTTTGACAGCAAGAGCACAGGCATTATAAGCACAAAAAAGTGCACAAATGTTTTGAATGAAAGTATCGTGAACTTCTAAAGGCAAACAATATGTCATCTATTGATCTCTAAGATATAAATTTACTAATTACATCTAAACCGAAACCAAGTTTCATAGCTAACAATAAAGACAAAAATCCTATAGCTTACTTTAAGCTCGATAAAATATTTAGCCACATATATTAATGTATGTGACAAGTTAAGGTACCAAAAACAAACTGAATAACCTTTAGGACAAAAGCATTTCCAGAATTCAATAAAATCATCTGTTAAGTCACTAAAAACAGATTAATGTAGTTTATGTAGATATATAAGAAAGTTATTTTCAACCATGAGTTAGCTTCAACAGAGTTCTTAAATCCTTCACAAATACCAACTTCTTAAATATTTGACAAATCTCCTTCAGGTCCTTTTCCTTTCTCATGCAGCATCCTGACCATGGTTATATCCATGTCGGGTTAATATTACCTAAGGTTACTGAACTTATGCCTAATAACCCAAAAGTAACTGAATTATTTTTCGTAATAAAATTATCATCAAACTTTGACTATTTTTCACAAAAGTCATGATAACCGATTTTCGACGAGAACCAGTATTGGAATACTGACATGGCACGCCACGTCATCTACTTGTACATATGTGACATGCCACATCAGTAACTATTACACACATGGTATGCCACATCAACTTACTTTTGCACACGTGGTGTGCCATGCCAGCACTCTGGTAAGGGTCATCATCGAAAATCGGTCAAGATGACTTTTATGCAAAATAGTGCAAAGGTTAGTGATAATTTCGTTATGAAAAATAATTCAATTATTTTTAAATTATTAGGCATAAGTTCAATGACCATGGATGAAATTAGTCCATTTATGTCCATATATTTGGAAATAAACATTGCGAGCATATGCCTACTTATTACAAGAAAATAGTCAAAACATTTATTGAAAAATCTTTCAAGAAACATCTTTAATAATTTCTCATACCAAAATAAACGTACTTTAGCATGTCAATTTATTTTGTATACAATCACATGAGATATGTAAATATAAAAAGTATTCAATATTCACTTTTACTGACATGAAAGGAGTTTTATCTTAGTAAAAAAAATTAAATGATTGTTGCGACCCTAGCAAGTGCACTAGATCGACAAGTAATAAAGTGGGGTATAGTTAGGACCCTCAATATCGAACCCAAGGGAAATATGTGTGTGAAAACTGTGAAGATTAATTGTATGCTAAAGAATTCCCAATTGTTTGCGAGTATGAGTTGTTTGCTTTATATAATGTAACTTTAAAGCTTAAGTATGTAATGTAGAGAAATTTAAATTCAAAGTATTAAAGGCTGAACAATTAACAAGTGTAAATATCTATAGAAATAAAGCGTTACTCGGGTTCACTTATCCACCCCATACCCAAATGTGAATAAATTTTTACATAAAAGTATACATGAATGAACATGGGATAACCCTTCTCAACCCAAGCGTCCCATTCCGGAGCCAGCTATTCTAGTTGTTAAACGTCCCATTCCGGAGCCAGCCCAACAACTAGCCTAAACTCGGGTCTAAAATCCTAAGTTCGGTCTACCGTCCCATTCCGGAGCCAGGTAACCCAAAACCCATCTATTTCACTCCCTACTCTAGTTTTAAAATCACAAATACCACACATCTAGAGTCCCATTCCAGAGCCATCCAAAATAGACAATATTCATGATAGAAAAACTGAGCAAAATCATTCATAAACTCCAATCTATTAAGCTCAATACTCATCAAAACATATAATAAACACCATTCATCCATGAATACAAAATAACTCAATAGATCGAGAAATAAATGATAAACAAATAAGTACAAGTGAAATAGACCATCCATTCATGTAAAATTAATTTGAGTTCAAGATTCACATTATGAGTAGGGGATTCAAAGATCCCCAAGCAACAAAAAGGACTACTCACTATCCATAATAAAGTGTAAAGAAAAAAAGATAGAATAACCCCTGAAATTCATGGTGAAGGAAACCCAGCTGAATCCAAGCTCTTCAATCTCTTTCTCCAAAGCTTGCAGGAAAAATGAGCTTCAAAATATGCAGATCTATACTTGTAAAATATATATCTATGTTTAATCTAAGTGTTTTTGTGTAAATCCCACTATTTTCAAGTATATCTATGTATTTTTGTGTGTAAACTAAACTAAGAGAGCTCAAAGAGAGAAGAAAGAAAACCTAGAAACTAAAATTTACCCAAAAAAACTCTCTTCTCCTCGACTTCAGAAAACTCAGCTTTATAAAGGTCAGCATGGGTCACGGTTACTACCAAATTCGTGGTAACCGTGACCTCTAATAAAAAACCCTCTTTTGATTCAAATTGGTCACGGTTACTAAGCAATTCTTAGTAACCGTGAGACTGCTCGGAGCTAAAATTCAAGATTTGGTCACGGTTACCATGAAATTACTGGTAACCGTGAGATAGTTCTCATCTTCATTCTGGACTGAAAAATTGCCTGCCTCACAGTTACTAGGAAATCCTTAGTAACCGTGAGATGCTTCTCTTCTTGCTTCTGTATTAAAAACTCCATAGGTCACGGTTACCAGCACATCAAGTACAATTGCCATGTTGACCGTGACAAACTTCAGAACGGTGCGTTTTGACAGAAAGCATGGGTCACGGTTACTAGGAAATTCCTAGTAACCGTGAGGTACCTGAAAATCACAAAAATCTGTCAAAAACTCTCAAAAATACACAAAAACTAGAATTAACTGAGAATCGGATAAATTCTTAAATGCTAGTAAAAACAAAGCAAAAGATGCTAAAAGATGAGTGAAAACTAGGCTTAAACTAAACTAAAACTAAATACTGAAATTGAGTTATCAAAATACCCCACACTTAGACTTTGCTTGCCCTCAAGCAAATGAATTATCCACAATCTTGAAAAACTCAAGACTTCAATTCATAACAGGAAAAATCAGAAGTGCCAGAACAACACTTAGCAGAAGTCACTCAGAAGAAGAACTTCATCAAAAAGACTCAAATTGATCTATATCAACAATTTCTCGTGTGTGTGTGAGGCTAAAACAGATTTATTTTCCTTTGAAACCAAAACTACCAGTGAATTCCAGCAATCAAGCAAACATAGAATTATGACAGTTTTTTTTTGTTTGCAACTTAGAATAGTCATAAGCCTCTCCTTTAGCACCTGAACCACAAAGGTCATCTCCACTAAACAATTTAAAGCAAAATAGGATCACCAGGGCTTACATTAAGGTTGTAATGGGGATAAGGCAAAGGTTCCAAGAATTTTATAAGTTAGCAATACAGAATTAGCCACACTATCCAGAAACACAACCCACCTAACTTTCTCAAGGAACTTCTTCAAAATCCATACCCTATCATCATAAGAATGAAAAATTGATCTTAGGACATTAGTTGGATTCTCAAAAATTGTAGGAAGTAAGATAAATGACACTTCCTATAAATGCTAGGTACCCCACACTTATTTTCTGCAATCATGAATCAAATAAAATTTCTGCAGCATTACAACTAAATTTTTTTTTAGAGGTACCAAAAGCACTAATTGTTTATCATCTATGTCCCAGAATATTTAACACGTTTAAGCTCAACAATTCCTAAAAATTTATTCAACTTTTCCCTTTTTAACTGACAATCATAAATTCATCAAACCCGACATGCAAATTTCATTACCCAACCTAGAGTGGCCAATTCCAAAATGGGAAAGACAAAGGCATTTAGGCTATATGGTTAAGCATTAGTGCAATAAAAAAAATGTAGTACGCTTTTAGCATACCAATTAAGCTCAAAGGGGCTAACAATGGTAAAATTTACTAAGGGTAGGTCAAAAGTCATTTAAAAATTGGTTAACAAAGAAGGCTGCCTGGGTCATATCCTAAACCTGCCTAAATTGAATATTTGTTTCGAAGGGTGATGAGGAAGGTTCTAACTATTCCAAAATTCCTTCACTTAACTGCTTTCACTCACTGGATTTTTATTTATTGTTAAAATTTTATTTAGCCTAATGTGCTCATTAAATAAGAAAATTGAATGATATATGATTAACTGAGATCAATTTAAAGAAGAAACTCATTACTGAACAAACTACTGCTCTCCGGCTATCCAGTCTTTTCAAATTATCAGTTCAAAAACGAGTCTAAGCTAATTCAATTCAAGATTAACTGGCAGCTCAAGCTAAAGGTAAGGTGATTAATAACTCAATGGAAAAATTTATTCTAACTTAAATTAAAAATCTTAGAACAAAACAATCTACTTAAAACCAAAAGAAAATGCAAACATAAAATAAATTTACTTGAAGCAACACAAACTCCAAACACAAATCAACATTCACAATGCAATAAAAAAAAATTATAAAGACTAAACAACTAAAACAAAATTAAAACGAATAATGGTTCAAAATTTTCACAATTTCCGCCACATTTACACAATTCAAAGTTATATATTCTTCCACCCCACACTTCAAAACCTGCTGTCCTCAGCATGGGGCAAACAAAAATTAAGTTCAAAGGAGATAAGGAGAAGGGACTTCCTGTTCAAAGGTGGGGAGGGACTTGGGAATCAAACCGGGCATTCAAGGCAGCCAAAGCTTCGATGATTTGCTGTTGTTGATGCTTGAACTCCTCCTGGTTAGCAGTCACAATGTCCAGACGGCTCATCAAAGCAGTGTATTGAGCAGAGGACAAAGTGACTGAATCATGATCCGGGGCAGGTGGAGGGTTACAAAGGCTGCGCTCCATCTTGTGCAAGTACTCTGCTCTGGTGGTTAGCCTGAACCCATGCTCGGTGGTCACATCATCAATCAGAATCTTCATGTTCTTGAGCATCTTGGCATCAATGTAAGCAGCTGCAGGGAGGCTTTTGTCAACGTCCAGTGGATGCCCAAAATGTCTGGCAATCATGGTCACCCATCCACCAAAGGAGATCTTCTTCACTTTAGTCGGTTTTTGTTGCATCTCCTCAAGTTTATTCCACCAATGATATGCTCCATTGATACGGCAATGTCGCACCATGCAGGAAAGTATGAGAGTCTCTGGAAGATTGATCTGCCCTGCACTCTGCACATGAGACATGAAAGACATAGAGAGAAAACGATGTAAAATTCTGAAAGCATGATCCCGCAGTAAATGAGACTTGGTGGTGCCGGCCACATAAGGGCCTCCAATCAGCGGGTCTCTAATGTCTTCCCAAGCTCTGTCCTTTGAATACTCTTCATAAGCATATAACCCATCTGAGGGAAATCCGAGAGCTTCAGTGACTTCAGCCAAAGGCACGTCATAGAATCTGCCTTCCAAGAAAAAGGTCACCTTGTTGGAACTGGTACCCTGCCCAAAATGGAATTGGACTGTAGAAAGGAAGTCCCTGGTCAAATCTGGATAAACCAGCTCCCGGCAGTCAAAGAAATTTTTCCAACCAATGGCTGCAATGTGGCTCTCGATCTCCCCCTTTATCCCCAGTTGCTCCAGCAAACTCAGATTTAGATACACAGAAGGTAAGTACTCACAGTTGGAGAAGATATCATAATTGGTCCGCATCCTTTCAGGAACCCAGCTTGGAATTCTTGGTCCCTTCTTCTTTCGTGGCTTTTGTTGCACGGGGGTTTGCCGTGGTTGCTGACTAGCTCCAGCAGGTTCTTCAGAAGGTGTGGGCTGGCTGGCAAGTGGGATAATTTCTTGTGCTTGAGAAGAACTTGAAGCACGAGCTCTTTTAGGTGCCACTGCCCAAAAACAACAAAATTGAAAGTTTACAACTTGGGAAAGGAAAATAAACACAATTATAGCAGAAATAGATGAGAATGCATATAGAAATTTATGTCACACACAAGTTCCTTAGAGGTACGTGGCACTCAACCACGATGACCGAGTCATCCTTTGGAAACCAGTAGCCCGCAGGTCGAATCGTTTCAGCCTATATACCTCCAGGACAGAAATGGCATACACAAACATGTAAATGCAATTGCTAACTTAGACAAAAGAATATTGATTTGGCATGCTTATTTGAGCCTAAGATATGCTGGATAAATGAATGACGAACCAAGTGTGTGCAACAGTTCCAAATCAAAACCAGTGATTGGGGTACAATGTCAACAATTCATGGGAAAGCAATGCGTTTAACAACAATTAATAATTATGTATGCATGACAATACTGATGTGTCTGTGTATGCATTCAAGCAAGAATTCAACCATTGCACTCATCAAATTCAGCAAACAGAAAAAAAAAATGCAGGGCATTAAAAGGAAAGAAACATGGCTCAATTGCGAAGATTATGGCAAGAAAAATTAAAAATAAAAACTGGTTAAACCAACACAAGAAAACAAACGACATAGACATGACCAAGCAAATCCATTAATTCCTCTAATTTAAACAACACAATGCAGAAAAATAAAAGAAATCACAAAAGAAAATAAAGAGGTTAAGAGACCATACCTGTGGGCTTTACATCATACGTACAAAATCGATCCACAATAGACCAAAGGTAGACTCAAAACTCAAAAATTCAAAAATCAAAACATCTATATATAAATATATAGACACACACAAATATAAAATATGAACGAAGAATAAAAACTAAAGATAAGTGACAGAACAAAGCATATAAACAGAAAAACAAAAGGGAAACATTAGAAGAAGAAATTTGTAATGAGGAAAACGAAAATGTAGGGAAAGAGAGAAAACGAAAAACAAAACTAGAAATGTGTAAACATAAAAATGAAAGACAAAACACAACAACAAACATGACAAAAAAACAAAAACAAAAAAAATTCGATTGAAATAAATATAAATATATATATATATATATATTTTTTAATTAAAATAATAATAATAAAAATAAAAGAAAATAAATGAAGGAGAAAACGAAAACAATACAGGAAAAACGGAAGACAAAAACACAGACAAAATCAACTAGACAGAAATTTAAACAAAAAGAAAACACACAAAGAAACTTCCGAAAATGCACAAAATTAAAAAAAATAATAAAAATAAAAATAAAATAAAATTAACATTAAAGAGGAAAGGAGACTTACTTGGTGGATGATGATGATGAAGAAGAAGAATAACTAAAAACAACCATAACCAAAAAAAAAGTAAAAAGATAGAGTGAAATCAACTAGATCAAAACACAAACTAAGATAAACAGAAACTAGATCTACTAACAAGAATGAAAAACCAACGAAAATGGAGAAGAAAAAGAAAAAGAAGAAAACGAAAAAGAAAAAGAGAAAGAAGAACGAAAAAGAAAAACTATGATTAACTCTTAGATCTAAACAAGAAGAAAGAAAAATAAACAAAAGAGAGAACAAAGAGAGACTTACCGGAGAAGGAGGTGGTTAGCGGCGGAGAACGGAGGAGGAGAAGAAGAGAGGGAGAAGAAGAGAGAAAATGAGAGAGAGAGAGAGAGAAGAAAACGAAGTGAAATGAAATAAAAAAAAATGAGAAAGGGTTTCTTAAAACTAGGGTTTCGTTTTCAAATTTTTTTTTTTTAAACCAACACGGTTACTATGAAAAACATAGTAACCGTGAGGTAAAATGAATTTTGCTACTGGAATAAATCGAAGATATCTCACGGTTACTATGAAAATCATGGTAGCCGTGAGATAAAACGGATTTTGCTACTGGACTAAATCGAAGGCACCTCACGGTTACCAAGATAAACTTAGTAACCGTGAGCCACTAAAATTACAGAAAAAATTATTTTTCTCAATCTCTCCTAACACTTAAACAAAACTTTCTTCTCCACTAAATTTCCAGAAAAACACACATAAATTGAATGAAACTCACAATCCTTGAACCACTACCCTTAACACAACTACTAAAAAGAAACTAACACAAAACATTGTTCAAAAGTATGAGTTAGAGGTAGTTCTGCGTTTATCAAGTCCGCAGCTGGACTTTCAAATACCGTCAAGGGTCATGAAGAGTGACAATCACTGAAGCACCTTCAAATGCTGACTCGAAATAGGGCTTCACGCGATGTCCGTTTACCTTGAATTCTTTCTCATCTCTTGGGTGTTTGAGAGTCACCACCCCAAATTTATCTGCTCTCACTAGCACATAGGGCCCTTTCCACCTCGATTTAAGTTTCCCTGGGAATAGTCTCAATCTACTATCATACAGCAGCACTTTCATTGCTGGTATAAGTTCCTTCTTGGCTATTCTTCGATCATGCCACTTCTTTGTGTTGTCTTTGTATTTCTTGGCATGTTCATAAGCCCAGAATCGGATCTCCTCTAATTCGTTCAACTGCAAAGACCTGCACCTTCCTGCATTCTCAAGGTTAAGATTTAAAAATTTAGTAGCCCAATAAGCCTTGTGCTCTAATTCCACCGGTAAGTGACAGGATTTTCCAAACACCAACCTAAAAGGTGACATTCCTATTGGTGTTTTAAAAGCTGTCCTATAAGCCCACAAAGCCTCATCCAACTTAAGATACCAATCTTTCCTGGATGCATTGACCGTTTTCTCCAAGATTACCTTCAACTCTCGGTTGGAAACCTCAACTTGCCCATTAGCTTGGGCATGATATGGGGTGGTTATTTTATGCCTCACTCCGAATCTTTTCAATAAAGCTTTGAATTGGTGGTTGACAAAATGTGTCCCACCATCACTAATAATGGCTCTCGGGGCTCCATAGCGGGTGAATATATTCTTCCTTAAGAATTCTAAAACAACATTTGCATCGCAAGTCCTAGTGGCTATAGCTTCTACCCATTTACTCACATAATCGACTGCCACTAGGATATATTCAAACCCGTAAGAACTTGGAAAAGGCCCCATGAAATCTATACCCCATAAGTCAAACAGTTCAACCTCAAGCATGTTAGTCAATGGCATCTCATCTCTCCTGGTTATATTTCCCACCCTTTGACATCGATCACAGGTTTGAATGAACATTTTAACATCATGAAATAAAGTAGGCCAATAAAACCCAGAAGAAAGAATTTTCGATACCGTTCTGTTAGGGCCATGATGTCCACCAGCTTCCCCACTGTGACAGGCTTGCATGATTTCCACTTGCTCCTCCTTGGGAATGCACCTTCTGAGAACTTGATCAGCACAAAGACGGAAGAGGTAAGGATCATCCCAGATGTAGTGCTTCGCATCAGCTTTAAGCTTCTTCCTTTGCTGCCATGTGAAGTCTCTTGGTATATAATCTCCTGCAAGAAAATTTGCAACATCAGCGAACCAAGGTAAAGAAACTTCACAAACAAATAATGCATAAATTCGTTCATCAGGGAATAAATCCGAAATCTCCCCTTTTTCAATATGATCATGCTCCATTCTTGACAGATGATCTGCTACATGGTTTTCTGCCCCCTTCTTGTCTTTAATCTCTAAATCGAACTCTTGCAATAGGAGTACCCATCTTATCAGTCTTGGCTTTGATTCCTTTTTGGCAAAGAGATGCCTTAGTGCTGCATGATCAGACCACACCACAATCTTCGCTCCCAATAGATATGGTCGAAATTTCTCAAATGCAAACACAATGGCAAGAAGCTCTTTTTCAGTTGTGGTATAATTGACTTGAGCTCCTGTTAGAGTGTGGCTCGCATAATAAATAGCACAAAAGACTTTCTCTCGCCTCTGACCGAGCACTGCTCCTACTGCAAAATCACTCGCATCACACATTAGTTCAAAAGGCGAATTCCAATCCGGAGATATAATCACCGGAGCTGAAATAAGCTTTTGCTTCAACAGCTCAAAGGCCAATAAACATTTATCATCAAAATCAAAAGGAGCATCTTTCATTAACAAATTTGATAAAGGTTTCGCAATTTTTGAAAAATCCTTTATAAACCGTCTATAGAAACCTGCATGCCCTAGAAAACTCCTTATTCCCTTAACATTGGTCGGTGGTGGAAGCTTCTCTATAACCTCTATTTTTGCCTTGTCCACCTCAATCCCCTTCTCAGAAATCTTATGCCCCAAAACTATCCCTTCCCTTACCATAAAGTGGCATTTTTCCCAGTTTAGTACTAGGTTGGTCTTCTTACACCTACTTAACACTAAGTCGAGATGCTCTAAGCAGCTCTCAAAGTCAAGACCGTATATGGTGAAGTCATCCATAAATACCTCCATAAATTTCTCTATGAAGTCATGAAAAATTGCCATCATGCACCGCTGAAACGTAGCCGGCGCATTGCACAAGCCAAAAGGCATCCTCCTATAGGCGAAAGTGCCATAAGGGCAGGTAAAGGTGGTTTTCTCCTGATCTTCAGGGGCTATGGGGACTTGCAGATATCCCGAATACCCGTCTAAAAAATAATAGAACCTATTACCTGCTAACCTTTCCAACATCTGATCAATAAATGGCAATGGGAAATGATCTTTTCTGGTGGCATGATTCAATCTCCTATAGTCTATGCACACCCTCCAACCCGTGACTGTTCGAGTGGGGATTAGTTCATCTAATTCATTTTTCACTACTGTCATTCCCCCTTTCTTAGGGACACATTGCACCGGGCTAACCCATTTACTATCAGAGATTGGATAGATTATACCTGAATCAAGCAGTTTAAGTACCTCTTTCTTCACAACCTCTTGCATAGCTGGATTGAGCCGTCTTTGGGGTTGAGCGACCGGTTTGCAATCCTCCTCCATAAGAATCCGGTGTGTGCAGTAACTCGGATTAATACCCTTCAAGTCCGCTGTCTCCCATCCTATTGCTTCTTTGTGTTTTTTCAACACCTTGAGCAGCGTCTCCTCTTCTGCACCTGTCAACAAAGAAGAAATAATCACTGGCTTTTCTTCTCTTTCCAAATATACATACTTTAAATGAGCAGGAAGAGGTTTTAGTTCAGATTTCAATTCTCCCTCTTGCAAAGTGATTTTCTCTTGCTTTGAATTTTCCTCCTCGCAGTCTTTCACCACAGCTGCTACTAGTTCTTCTTCTACCCCATCCAGCTCTTCATTTTCCAAGGAATGCATTAAACTTGAATTTACTGGATCATTTAGTAGTACTTTTTCTTGCACTTCATCTACACATTCGTCGATTTTGTCCATGAAGTAGACTGACTCTTCTAGGTCACTTGATGGATATTTCTGAGACTTGTTCATGTCTATTACCAGTTCTTCGTTGTTGAATCAAAGAGTAACCTTTTGCCCATGAACATCAATCAAAGCCTTTGCAGTGTTCAAAAATGGTCTTCCCACGATAAGGGGTACTTTTCTGTCTTCCTCCATTTTCATGACTACAAAATCCACAGGAAAAATGAATTTTCCTACTTTCACCAGTAAATCTTCAATAACTCCCTTTGGCTTTCTCATCGATCTATCTGCAAGTTGAAGTCTCATTCCCGTTTCCTTGAGATCACCCAGATTAAGTTTCCTGCACATAGAATAAGGCATTAGATTAATGCTGGCTCCTAGATCACATAAAGTGCTTCCAACAACAGTTTCACCAATTTCGCAAGGTAGAGTAAAGCTACCAGGATCTTCCAATTTCTCCGGGATCTTATTCATTATAATTGCACTACAGTTCTCAGTAAGTTGCACAGTTCCATACCCTTCTAATTTCTTTTTATTAGAACAAAGTTCTTTCATAAACTTAGCATAGTTGGGCATGTGTGCTAGGGCTTCAGCAAAAGGCAAGTTAATATGTAATTTCTTAAACATTTCTAAAAACCTAGCCAATTGCTCATTTTTCTTCTCCCTCCTAGCTACAACAGGAAATGGCAACCTATTGATATCAAGATCCTCTATGTTCGGATTCACGATACTCTTTCCCTTATCATTCCTTGGAGCATCCACATCTACCTCTACCCTAGAGTTAGAAGTACTTACCTTCCGCGTTGGTTCCTCCAATTCAGTTGATGAAGTTGGTGATTTACCTCTTTCTTCCTCTCGAGCTGCTTCCCTGCCACTTCTCAAAGTGATTGCTTTGGCCTCCTCTTTGGGATTGCGGTCCACATTTGAAGGAAATGTCCCTGGTTGTCTATTTGAAATTGAAGATGCAAGTTGACCCAATTGAGTCTCCAAATTTCTCATTGAAGCATCTTGATTTCGGTTCCATTGCTCTTGAGATTTCCATCTTGAATCTTGACTTGCCATGAATTGTTGTTGGCTATTCATGAAACCAGCGAACATGTCTTCTAGATTTGGCTTCTTTTCTTGAATGGGTGGCCTTGTTTGAAATCCCGGTGGATGGTATGGTTGAGGTTGATTAGAGTTTTGCCCTTGATGGTGATGTGGTGGATAGGGGACTTGGTAGTGATTGGTGACTTGTGGTTGGTGGGGTTGAGCTTGACTATGATAGGCATTGGAGTGGTAAGGTGCTCTTGGTTGTGGTTGAGAAGATGAAGCTTGTTGATTCCCATCCTTCCATGAGAAATTAGGATGATTCCTCCATCCCGGATTATATGAATTGCTGTAGGGATCATTCCTTCTAAAATCACCTAATGCATTTACATCTCCTACAACTCCTCCTTCTTGGATAACTTGCTCACTTTCACACAGTCCACTTCCTTGATTCACTGCAGCCACATTTTAGACCTTCAAGCCGCTCAACTCCTTTCTCACCATCTCTAGCTGTGCCTTTAACAATGCTACTTCATCCACATTATGTAAACCTTGCCTCCTTGGAACTGATCTGAGGGCAGTCCATTGAGAATCATTTGCCGCCATTTCATCCAACAACTGAAAAGCGTCCTCAGGCAGCTTGTTCAAGAAAGATCCTGCCGATGCTGCATCCAATAATGACCTTGTTTGAGGTGTAACTCCCGCATAAAAGATGGTCATCAATTGATAGACAGCTATTTCATGATGTGGACAGCTTCTCAATAATCTTCTAAACCTCTCCCATGCCTCGTGAAAAGGCTCTTCATTCATTTGATGGAAACTCATGATACTATTTCGGATGCCTGCAGTCTTTGTTGGAGGAAAGAATCTCATTAAAAACCTTTCTTGCATTTGATCCCATGTCCATATTGACTGACGTGGTAACATTTGTAACCACTCTCTTGCCTTGCCAATCAATGTAAATGGAAACAACTTTAACCTCACTGCATCCGTACTAACACCCGAAATTTGAACAGTGTCACTAACTTCCAGAAAGATGTCGATATGCTGAGCTGGATCCTCTACTTCTGAACCAGAGAACTGATTCCTCTGTACCATGGTAATGGTGGCTGGCTTGAGCTCAAATTGTACTCCTCTCGGTAATACAATTGTTCGGTGATCTTCATTCCACCTTGGCACAGCGTAGTCTCTTATGGTCCTTTGCCTAGGCATTTCTTCTCTTCTTGCCCCTGGCATTTGTTCATGTGCCCTCGGCACTTGTTCATTCTCGGGAGGAAACTCATCAAGAGGAGGATCGTGCTCCATCTCGTTATCTCTATTATCCCTCCTTCTTTGGTGTAAAGTCCTCTCGATTTCAGGATCAAAAGGTAGTAATTGCTCTTGTCTTGTTCTATTCATGCACCAATTTCACCTGAAAAGAATCAAGAAAAATAAGATAAGGAAAAGAAAACACATACAAACAATAATCACAGCTTACTAACAACGCCAATAGTTCCCCGGCAACGGCGCCAAAAACTTGTTGCGACCCTAGCAAGTGCACTAGATCGACAAGTAATAAAGTGGGGTATAGTTAGGACCCTCAATATCGAACCCAAGGGAAATATGTGTGTGAAAACTGTGAAGATTAATTGTATGCTAAAGAATTCCCAATTGTTTGCGAGTATGAGTTGTTTGCTTTATATAATGTAACTTTAAAGCTTAAGTATGTAATGTAGAGAAATTTAAATTCAAAGTATTAAAGGCTGAACAATTAACAAGTGTAAATATCTATAGAAATAAAGCGTTACTCGGGTTCACTTATCCACCCCATACCCAAATGTGAATAAATTTTTACATAAAAGTATACATGAATGAACATGGGATAACCCTTCTCAACCCAAGCGTCCCATTCCGGAGCCAGCTATTCTAGTTGTTAAACGTCCCATTCCGGAGCCAGCCCAACAACTAGCCTAAACCCGGGTCTAAAATCCTAAGTTCGGTCTACCGTCCCATTCCGGAGCCAGGTAATCCAAAACCCATCTATTTCACTCCCTACTCTAGTTTTAAAATCACAAATACCACACATCTAGAGTCCCATTCCAGAGCCATCCAAAATAGACAATATTCATGATAGAAAAACTGAGCAAAATCATTCATAAACTCCAATCTATTAAGCTCAATACTCATCAAAACATATAATAAACACCATTTATCCATGAATACAAAATAACTCAATAGATCGAGAAATAAATGATAAACAAATAAGTACAAGTGAAATAGACCATCCATTCATGTAAAATTAATTTGAGTTCAAGATTCACATTATGAGTAGGGGATTCAAAGATCCCCAAGCAACAAAAAGGACTACTCACTATCCATAATAAAGTGTAAAGAAAAAAAGATAGAATAACCCCTGAAATTCATGGTGAAGGAAACCCAGCTGAATCCAAGCTCTTCAATCTCTTTCTCCAAAGCTTGCAGGAAAAATGAGCTTCAAAATATGCAGATCTATACTTGTAAAATATATATCTATGTTTAATCTAAGTGTTTTTGTGTAAATCCCACTATTTTCAAGTATATCTATGTATTTTTGTGTGTAAACTAAACTAAGAGAGCTCAAAGAGAGAAGAAAGAAAACCTAGAAACTAAAATTTACCCAAAAAAACTCTCTTCTCCTCGACTTCAGAAAACTCAGCTTTATAAAGGTCAGCATGGGTCACGGTTACTACCAAATTCGTGGTAACCGTGACCTCTAATAAAAAACCCTCTTTTGATTCAAATTGGTCACGGTTACTACGCAATTCTTAGTAACCGTGAGACTGCTCGGAGCTAAAATTCAAGATTTGGTCACGGTTACCATGAAATTACTGGTAATCGTGAGATAGTTCTCATCTTCATTCTGGACTGAAAAATTGCCTGCCTCACGGTTACTAGGAAATCTTTAGTAACCGTGAGATGCTTCTCTTCTTGCTTCTGTATTAAAAACTCCATAGGTCACGGTTACCAGCACATCAAGTACAATTGCCATGCTGACCGTGACAAACTTCAGAACGGTGCGTTTTGACAGAAAGCATGGGTCACGGTTACTAGGAAATAGGTACCTGAAAATCACAAAAATCTGTCAAAAACTCTCAAAAATCACACAAAAACTAGAATTAACTGAGAATCGGATAAATTCTTAAATGCTAGTAAAAACAAAGTAAAAGATGCTAAAAGATGAGTGAAAACTAGGCTTAAACTAAACTAAAACTAAATACTGAAATTGAGTTATCAATGATTAATTACAGATTTAGGCCTATACTATAGAGTATTTTTCAATATTAGACTTAACATTTAAAACCTTGCAATATCAGTCTTTAACTTTGAGTTCTCTTTCAATTAAAGGACTTCGTCCAATAATATATCAAAACTAACGAATTTTGCTGATTCAGATATGAATGCTAATAACTAAGATGCCGTGTCATCCTTCCTTTTCTTCTTTGTCCAATTATTCAGATTTCATTTGTTTTTTCTTCAATATGAATGCTCTTTTATTTTTTCTTCAATTTAGAGTTTGCAATGTTTTGAACTCTTGCTTAATGCCTAGGAGGAGAGCATTGAAGTGTTTGGATTTTTTTTTTGTTGATATTATAAGAAAAATAGAGTTATTAACGGCAGAGCAAAGTGGAGGTGCTCTTCCAAGTCTGTCTTTATTATTATGGCATGATTTTAGACCAACAATATGCTTTAATTAAGAGCTGCTTATTTGAGAATACATGGAATGTAAATTTTTAGCATTAGAGAAGAAATATCTACAATAATCCCAAAAATATGCTTTAATTAGGAGCTGATTTAGCACTTGTTTTTTTCTCATTTGAACTACTAATTATTTGTGCATTTATTAAATATATATCATGATCATGTTATGCGGATATGAAAATCAAATTTGGAAATCACAATGAAAAATGTTATTACTTTTAACATAGAATAACGAGGAAATATTTGAACAATAGAGCCCAACTGCTAACTATGAAAAATGACATATTTTCAAGGGAAAAGGTATAAAAATACCTTTAAAGTTGTCTCGATGGAGCTAAAATGCTCCTAATATTTTTTTATGGAGAAAAAATTACCCTTAACCTACAAAATAGGTACAAAAATGCCTTTTCATTTGTATTATGTCAGTTTCAATCTAATAGCGCTGATGTGGCTACTACGTGGACATAGGACTGGGTGATGTGGCTGACACGTAGGATGAGACTTGCCACCTAAGCGCCACATTAGATAGGTCCCTAAATTTTTTTTTACTATGTAATTTTTTTTTAATTTCTTTCACTTCCTCTCTCTTTTGATTTGCAGTATCCTTCGAATCTCAGCCTCTCCACCCACATTTTGCCTCCCACATTCATCAATGGATTTGATATACGTACTCATTCTTTTTACACTTCTCCTTTTCCTTCGGTTATGGTGGCAATACTGCACTACCATCAATGGCGAAAAGGTAAAGCATCTCCTGTCGGGGTTGCCAAGTTGGCCACCGGTCGAGAACTTAGTACAAGTAATCCTTCAATGCTACCCTTTCATTTTTATAGCACGTGATTTCCATGCAAAATATGGCCCAATCTTCACCATGAAAATAGGTCAGAGAACTGTTGTTATCATTACAAGCTCTAAGCTTATCCATAAAGCTCTTGTCCAAAAGGGCCTCACTTTTGTCAACCGCCCACCTAAATCTTCCATCAAAGAAATAAATCTTGTTATCCTTTACAATTGTAAATATGTTCTCGATTCCCTTTTTATTTCTTTGTTTTTGATTTTGTAATCCGTTCTTTTTTAATTTCCTGTTATGATATATCTTTTTTTTATTTTTTTATTTAATTTTCTCCCTGAATTGTAATGTCAAGTTTCTATTTTTATTATTTTTTAGGCAATCTAATAATAATTTTGTGTTATGTATGAGATTATAAGATGTGGTTCTCATTGTTTGGTTTAATCGTGTTTTCAATTTTTGCTTGGATCACTTTGCAGAGCATCATGTTAGGTGTTTGCAGAAACAAATAAAGGAGATTATAATTAGATGATAAACCCATCCAATTATCTTTTACTTTTTTATTATTTTTCTTTTTGAAATGATGAATTTTTAAGAGTTCCTCACTTTTTTCCCTCATATTTTTATATTCTAAGATTTGGTTTTATGTGTTTGTTGGATCAAATTGTGGGTCAAGAATCTTGATTTTGTTCCATTGATTTTAACCAAGGTGTTAAAACCAGCAAATAAAAGACTAGGGAGAAAGAATTTGTTACTCTTTCCTTGAAGGTGATTAGTGTCGAAACTGATACTTCTGCCACCGCTACTGAATGAGCTCTTCTTGAATTGGTGATGAGCAAAAAGATTTAAGAAAAATTATACAATGAAATCGTTGACATTGTAGGTAAAGATGGAGTTGTTAAAGAAGAAGATGTTGACAAAATGTCTTATCTTGGAGCCCTCATTAAAGAAGGAGGATAAACCCATGAAGAGAAAGGCGAAATATGGGTTGAGAGGCGGAGATAAAAGGATACTGCAAATCGAAACATAGAAGAATTAAAAGAAATTAAAAAAAATACAAAGTAAAAAAATAATTTAGGGACCCATCTGATGTGGTGCTTAGGTGGCAAGTCTTGTCTTACGTGTCAGCCACATCATTCAGCCCCATGTCTACATAATAGGCCACATCAATGCCATTAGACTTAAAATAACAAAATGCAAACGGAAGGGGATTTTTGTAGCTATTTTGTAGGTTAAGGGTCATTTTTGCTCCAGAATAAATATTGGGGGCATTTTAGCTCCACCGAAACAACCTTAGGGGTATTTTTGTACCTTTTTCCTATTTTTAAATTCAGAAAATAATAATGTTGCTTTCTTTTGGATCCATAGTCTGATTTCTTGATGATTTGGATCGGACCATCTAACCAGAAGGCCTGGTTTACTGCTTTTTAAAAAATTAAAAATTTGGGGTGCATCAAACACAATTTATGGATTTAAGATGTTTTTGTAAAATTGCTACCAAATGGAACGGTATTATCAGACTGTGTCAGAAAATACGTGAAAAGAGAAAGTGTCGGCAGAATCAACAGTTTTAAAGTCTAAAACCACTACAACCTGCAGCGGTTTCAAACACTGCAAGCAAATTTCACTTCAATCCACGCGCATCAGATAGATTCCCTAAAAAGCCCTTCTGTGTCTTGTCTAATCACTTTAACTCAAAAAACAATTTTTATTATTAAATTTTTACTACAAGAACCCCATAACAATGCAATATACTTTAGCCCTCCCTCTTGCCTCTCCTTCTTCATTCTGTTGGTATGGTCCTTATTCTTGTTTCATTATTTCATCTGTTTGGTTTTTTTTATTAAATGTTTTTATAATGCAGTTGTTTAATTAAAATGTGAAGTAAGTTTTTTAACTGTTGTAGAAATTAAAACTAAGTAAATAAATTATAAATTGTAACTGTTAATTATATTTATAAATTTTATTATATTCTTAATGTTGTTATTTTATATTTGACAAGTATTATATGATCGTTAATTTGCTAATCTACAAAAAAAAAGTAAGTTATTCCATATATTTCAAATTTAAATTTGTTGTAATAATAGATTTAAATGAGAAATACAAATTTTATGTAAATATCTCTTAAAATCTGATATAACAATAATTGATGTAGTATTACAAATTGTCGTATTTAACGTAGAGTATGCAAATTTCACCTATTACGTATGTATTTAAGTGTGTACTGTTTTTTAAGAAAAATATAATTGTCAATTTTTTTCATGCATTTAGTAATGAAATTAGAATATATATGTGATTAATAGTTTTGTTATTTGTACATTTTTATTAAAGTTAAAAAATTGTGGTTCATTAATCATTGATTTATATGCCAAAATTTATTAAATTTAAAAAAATTAATTGCATTAGTTATGATAAAATTTTTGAAGAAGTGTTTAAAAATATTAATTTAATACAATATTTAATTGTATTAAGATTTAATTTGCAACTTTATTTTGTTAATTAATATTGCGACGCATGAAGAAAAAAGGTTAGATCTGTATTATTTTTTTAATTTTGAAATTAATTTATTAAAAATTGCTATTTAAATATATAAAAGGTAATTATCATTTAAATATAAATGTTGTTCTAATGTATATAGTGATGTTAAATTATAAAATACTAATTTATTATATAAATTAAGACTTATTATTTAATTGTGATATGCAAATTAATATTATCAATTGATGTAGAAATTTAGTTATATTATTTTGTTAGAACTAAATTTATTTTAGGAAGAACTTATAGAAATTTATTTACTGTCAAAATATGTCTTGGATCAATAATTTATTTTAATGATTTAATTTATAAGAGACATGCATTTCAATTATGGTTGAAAGTTGGTTGTAAAATTTTTTTATTATATTCATAAAAATAATTGTTAATTTTGATGGTAATTTGTATGAAAATTATGAATCAAATTTATATAGATAAACGTATGATTTTTTTATTCCCTCTCTAATTTATATCATTTAAATTGTGTTATTGTACGAAATAATTTTAATGTGGACATATATTTAGTTAATTATGATAAATGATAACATCCAAAAATATAAAGGCTAAAAGCCCAAAGACTCCAAAAGGGGGCCCGAGATAAAAGCCTATGAAAGTCTCATCAGCTAGGAAGTCAAACACAGGAATCGAGGTCAATTGATGGGACTTGACCTCTCCTTGATAGACGGAAGTTATTTGACATACGCCACCATCTAATCGCTATCACTTACAAGAATAGGTCATACCTGTCGTAGAGTAGGACAACTATTTGAAATACTGCTCAAGTTTCCACAGCTCTATAAATAACATGTTTCTTTCTAAGAAAAACACACATTCTCTTCCTAAATAATATAAATTATCTCTCTAAAGAGCTTTCCTGTCTTTTTCTAACTTAAGCATCGAAGTATCGACGCCCAGGACAACCGGCAAACACCCTTTTTGAAGGTTTTATCCATACCATTTCGATCGGGATCACCCCCCAACCATCAAACCTCTTGTTCATTTCAACACGGAGATACCCCATCTCTATAAAAACTTGCGATTTATCATTTGGTGCTTTCGTTGAGAGCTGATGGCTAAGCTAAAATATCTAGCTCCCACGTTCCATAGAAAGTATGAATTTATGGCCACAGGGCAAAAACAAAATATATGATCTCCGTGAAAGTCTTTGAGACTACACGAGAAATCATATGGTGAAAATAAAGTAGCACAGAAAGAAAGACAAAGCGCATGAATTCTATGAAAGTCTCTGAGACTACACAAAAAGTCGAGCGAAGTAAAGGGAAAATCTGAAAGAAAGTGAAAAGCTACATGCCAAAATTAAAAGAAAGAAAAACATCCCTCTTTTGGCCTACTATGCAAATGGCATAGGAGACTTCTAGAAGTAGCATACTGGGAAAGATATCGGGAGGGATGAAATGACTATCCTTCTATATGTCTCCAGGAAAATCAAGCAGGACCTAATGCTAGAGCCAAAAGACTATCCTGAGAGCATCCTCCCCCTAGAATAGTGGGGGAAGGTTGATTTTCCTCCATGTACAATAGCATTTCCTCTGTAAACACAATCGGTTTAAAAGATACCGAGAAGAGGAAGTCAGCTTAGAGAAGAAGACTCTGAAAAGGAATGGAATCTTGTGTAGCGTCCTGTGGATGAAGATAACTAAAGGGACAATAGATAGGAAAGGAGAAAAAAAGGCAAAAAATTTCCCCCTGATGATCCAAATTAAGAAGCACAAAAAATCAGGTTACATCCTCCGGACAAAAACGTCAAGGCCGCAAAACCTAGGCTAGTCTTGAAAGAAAGATGGCTAAGATGAAAAAAGCCTTAAAAGCATGCCCCTTTATTAATTTCTAAGAAAAATGACAAGAATGCAAAGGTCAACAGAATCACGTTTCTTATCCCGATCGAAAGATCGACAAAAATCATTATTATTCCGATCGAAAGATCAACAAAAATTATTGTTATTCCGATCGAAAGACAAAAGAAATTATTCTCGATTGAAAGGTTAAGGGGTATATTTATTTTTTAATTGATGCTCTTTCGATCAGATTATATGTACACATTGTAAATAAAAAACAATAAAAAGTGGAATAAAAAGTTTATCGAAAGCATTATGTCCAAGCAAGATATTGCAAACATCTCTCACTTATGGTACATTAGAATCCGAAAATGAAAGGAGACTAACCACAGCCTAAGAAGAGGTGGGCGAAGGAATCAACAAAAATTGGAAAACACATTAACCTATATAGTAGGTGATGCCGTGGTAGGAAATCTCCTGACCGTTCATTCGTATTCTTAAAAGGGCAGCATCAAAGAAAGGCAAAAAAATGATCGATAGGCTCCATAAGAGAAATAGAGCAAGCAACAAAGATGAAAAAAAGTCAAGAATGATCAATTCTATTTATAAAAGTATAAAGACATACGTGGTGATCCCAATAAATAGTTTAAAGAAGCAAATAATCATAATAAAAAGGCCACAAGGACCAAAAAAACTACAAAAGGCAATTAATTGCCGCTATTTGTTGAAAGGCACAATTGAGGGATGATCTCCAATAATATTAGATTATCTTTAGGTCCAAGCAAGTCTCAGCCTAAAGCCCAAGGGTTATTCAAAGAGAAGTTTGGCACAAAACAAGAAGGCATCTGGAGAAAGTCAAATGTTATCCGATTGAATTGATGGGACCTTTAGTTTCAATAAATCCACCAACGCACCAGAGAGCCTATGCCTCTAGCCTACTCAATGTCATGTTGCCGCTCACCTGCTCTAAAAGCCAACAAGCAGGACTCGACATCAACGACATGGATCTCAGAAAAGTAAACCAATCAGGATGATTCAATGTCTCTACAAAGATAAGTACCACTCAATTCGCATTACTTCTTTACAAGTTTTTAGTGATATATTTTTGCTTAAGACTATCAAACACATTACATATATAAGAAAGCTAGATATGAGATATTCAAAGAATAAAATCCATTCAAAGTACAAAGTATATGGATAAAAATTTTCCTATCCGAAGAAAGTACATGGCCAAAGAGCTCCCCGCTCGAAAAAAAATAAGGAAAGAGGAAAAAGAGAAGAAAAAACGGATGACAGGGAGAAAAGAGGACAAGAGCCACCCCGCCACCTCGACCACCACCTCCGTAATGAGACCATCCCTTATTACAACTCACTTTTAATATATCAGCATCATGGAAATGGAGAAGAAAATACTGACATGTATCCCCTACTATGATCAGCAGAAAAGTCCAGGGCTGAGAGGGAAAGACGGTAAAGGTAGGAGGCCACACGACTCGCTATCACAAGCCATGGACAGACAGATCAAGGCCTAACTTTTCATTCATCTTCCTAAAATATAAAAGTTGTTAATAAAATTGTAGAAGGTCTGGAGGTCTCATGATCAATCACAACGGCCAGGAAGTAGAAGAAGTTGTAAGAAGAAATACAAAAAAATAACACAGAAGAACAAACAAAAAGAAGCCCTTTTATAAGTGCCCCCAAGCATCCTGAAAATGCATTAATGAAAGTGCCATGTGTTAAAGCTCATTAAAGCAAGACCAAAAATCAAAACATCAAGAACGAAAATCAATCGTCAATGTAAAAAATGAAGCAGTTGCTATTAAATTAGGTGAAGAGAAATGATGCCTCACAAAAACGTTATACTGACTGATTAGCAAAAAAAAACCACTTGAGTCCGACCTGAATGAGATAAAAAAGACATGTCTTGATCGGCGTTCATATGATTAAAACCCCATTGCCCTAGTTTGACTCCTTTTTAGGAAAACATGGTCACACATATGAGGCAACAAATGACCCTATCAGGTAACCTCACTCCCCATCTAACCATTAAAATTGTCTATCCACATAAACTACAAATGTAGTAGAAAAAAGACAGCTAGAAAAGCCACGACTCTTAATCTCTACAAAATCGATCAACCCCCTAAAGAGGTATAGCGTAGTGATAATAGCCTAGTCTGCAGCTACCGATAGGAAAAGAAACAAACAAAGCTAGTGAGGATCAGCAATACCTCATGTATTCAACCATAGAATAGATAGGTTAGAGAAGCAAACTCTGGAAAATAATCCATGATTATAAAAATGAAAGTTGTTTGCAGGACGAAATTTCAATAAAATTTTAGTCTCCTCGACTAATGATCTATTAATTCTAATCAATGATTCATCCCGATCGATGTATCTATTTTAGTCTCCTCGACTGATGATCTATTAATTTCGATCGATGATTCATCCCGATTGATGTATCTATTTCAGTCTCCTCGACTGATGATCTATTAATTTTGATTGACGATTCATCCCGATCGATGTATCTATTCTAGTCTTTTAAAACTGATGATTTATTAATTTCGATTGATGATTCATACCGATCAACGTGTTTATCCCACCATGTTTCAATCTCAAAATTTAGGAAATTCTATCACTAGCCGTGACGCGATCAAATGACTAGCAAGAACTATCACAACATCGCAGCTTTGATTTTTCATCGAACTGATTGGTGGGGTACAAATGATAACATCCAAATATATAAAGGTTAAAAGTCCAAAGACTCCAAAAAGGGGCCCAAGATAAAGGCCTATAAAAGTCCAATCAGCTAGAAAGTCAAACACAGGAATCAAGGCCAACCGATTAGACTTGACCTCTCTTTGACAGACAGAAGTCATCTGACACATGCCACCATTCAATCACCGTCACCTACAAGGATAGACTATGCCTGTTGCAGAGTAGAGCTTATCCAACTCTATAAATAGCAGGTTCCTTTCTAAGAAAGATACACCTTCTCTCTCTAAAGAGTTTTCCTACCATTTTCTAATTAAGCATCGAAAGGTTCTATCCACAGCCATCCCCCGTAGCCATTTCGATCAGGATCAGCTCCTTGCCCCCCACCCCCCCCAGCCATTAAGCCTTTTGTTCACTTCAACACGAAGATACTCCATCTCTATAAAAACTTGTGATTTATCAATAAATATTTTTTAATGCAAATATAACACTTCTTATTGAATTTATAACTAGGTTGATTCAAAATGGATCAATTTAGAAATAAAAAATATATTAATCTTGGACCGTTCGTGAATAACCTCCTAAAGCTACAAGGCAAACATCAAGCGGATCTGTTGTTTGGGGTGGAAAAATAATTATATTTTCCTTGTATAAATAACTTAAAGGGTTAATTACAAAAAAGGTCCCAACTATAGGATCCTTTTCAATTTTTGAACTAAACTTCAAAACCTTATAATTTGGACACTCAACTTTGATGTACCTTTCAATGTTGAAACTCCATTAATTAAATTGTTAATTTAGACGGAAAAAGCTGACTGGATGCCTAGGTGGACCAATTCTGACAGAGTGGATGCCTACATGGATTTAGCAACGAAAATTTCCATCGCTAAAAAATATTTGGATGCCAACTAAGCTGGCTCGACATCCAAGCAAATTAGCGACGGAAATTTCTGTCTCTATTCCGTCGCTAACAATATCCAATTTTTTATTATAATTTTTTATATTTGAATTAATTAAATTTTATAATTAATTTATAATTATATTTTATACATAAATTAAATTATTTAATTTTATCTTTATTTATATTTGGTACAAACATAAAATTTGATTCTAAATTTTCTAAAAAAACAAAAAATACACATTTATTGTAATAATAATAATAATAATAATAATAATAATAATAATAATAATAATAATAATAATAATAATAATAATTATTATTATTATTATTATTATTATTATTATTATTATTATTATTATTATTATTATTAATCAAAAATTGAAGTATGACAATAATGAAACACATAGATTGCCAAGAAAAGTATCCAAATTGAATTCACAAACACAGATTGATGTTAACATAGATGCAAAGGCTGAGTTTTTAATGATGATGATGAAGCTTGTGAAGAGACCTTGAAATGGGTAGTTTTCTATTCACCAACAACTTTGAGCTACTATTACCATTACCGTTGAGTCGCTGCTTTCACTTGGGATCTAAGTATTCCACAATCACCACCATTCTCATATCCTTTTTGCGCTTCTCTTGATCATGACCCTCTCTTCCTTTATACACTCTTCTGGATCTCCTGTGCAGGTCCTTCTCCGATTTCTTCACTATAATTTCCTCATTCTCGCTTATTTAAATGGATCCCACCTTTGGCCCTGCCGTCGTCATCGACAATGGCACCGGGTATTGTCCCTCCCTTCCATTTGCTTTTTATCGAAATATAGAGGGCACTTTAGGTGTTTAATGAATTCTCAGTTGTGATTTTGTTGAATTTTGAATAATTTTCGATTTCCTTGGTTGTTTTGCAGGTATACTAAAATGGGTTTTGCCGAAAATGTAAAGCCGCATTTTATTTTACCAACTATAGTTGCTATTAACGAGTCCTTTCTGAACCAATCAAGAAGTTCTTCGAAGGCAAATTGGCTTGCGCAGCATAGTGCTGGGGTTATGGCTGATATAGACATCTTTATTAGAGAGGAGGCAGTTTCCAAACCGAGATCCAGTAATACTTATAATCTTAGCTATCCAATTAAACATGGTCAAGTCAATAATTGGGATGCCATGGAAAGGTATTGGTAGCAGTCTATATTCAATTACTTGCTCTGCGATCTAGAGGACCATTTCTTTATTTTGACTGAAAGCCCGCTTACTGCACCAGAGAGTTGTGAGTACACCGGTGAGATTATGTTCGAGACTTTTAATGTTCCTGGGCTCTATATCACTGTCAATTCTGTGCTTGCTTTAGCGGCTGGGTACATCACATCCAAGGTTGGTTTTTCTTAACATTTCAGTCAAGGCTTGAATCAAACACGTAGTGATTTGTAATGAAAGAAGTTGTGCAAGGCTGGAAATTTTCAAGTTCTGAGAAACATGTTGTTTGTTGAATTATAGCTATGCATTATATTGGATCTTGAAAGTGTGGGCGCAAATGATAATCGCATGAGATATGTGTGATCTTGTTGGTGAGGCAATAGTATAAGAATTACATTGCTGAAGCTGAACTAGAATCTCGATATATTTAATTGTGTGTGAATTAGCTAAACCCTTTAATGTTTGAGTTTGACGAATTGTAGGGAGTCCCCATATACCCTTTTTATTTTTTTAACTAACAATTGGGTGTTATTGAACTGTTTGCTTCTTCCTCATAAGCAGATAGATGTTAACTTAAGCATGTGCTTTAAGTCAAGTAATAATAATAATAATAATAATAATAATAATTTTATTATTATTATTATTATTATTATTATTATTATTATTATTATTATTATTTCATACTAATACAATAAATGTGTTTTTTTTTGTTTTTTGAAAAATTTAGAATCAAATTTTATATTTGTACCAAATATAAATAAAGATAATATTAAATAATTTAATTTATGTATAAAATATAATTAAAAATTAATCATAAATTTTAATTAATTCAAATATAAAAAATTATAATAAAAAAATGAAATATTGTTAGCGACGGAATAGAGATGGAACCCCTCGCAAATTTGCTTGAAAACAAGAAGGTGATGTGGTAGCGTAATTGGCATCCAAATATTTTTTAGTGATAGAATAGCGATGGAAATCCATGTAGACATCCACCCTGTCAAAATTGGTTCATCTAGGCATCTAGTAAGCTTTTTCCATCTAAACCAACAGTTTAATTGACGAAGTTCCAACATTAAAAGGTACATCAAAGTTGAGTGTCCGAATGGTAAGGTTTTAAAGTTTAGTTCAAATATTGAAAAGGACCCTATAGTTGGGGCCTTTTTTGTAATTAACCCTAACTTAAATGTACATGTATAATTATGTATACAAATTGATAATTTATTTATTTTCAGGTTCAACATAATATGTTAATAACACAAAGAACCAGCGTTGACAATCATTATAGAAATATCGACGAGAGAATAATTATGTATTTGAGATTATCAAAATTTTATAGAGTTTCTCAAATTGGTGTGATGTATGTTAATGTTGGTTTAATAACTACACTTGTGGAGAGGTGGCGACCAAAGACAAACACGTTTCACTTTCCTGTTGGTAAAGCCACTATAACTTTACAAGATGTTGTACGCACTAGCTTGCCCATTGAAGGACATCCTTTGAATGGGCATCTACATGATGATGACCTGCCTTGATGTTTTCCATTTGCAATGCCTCACTTGTAAATTGATATTTGTGTCCATACGTGGGTCGACTAACTCCTGCACCCTCTTCACCAACTATAATAATTAATTCCACCAAGTTGTAATCATCATATCTCCTAAAATTATCATAAATTGCATCTATGTCATCATCATCTGCCAAATCGACGGACGTCCAACATAACGATCCTCGGTTGTACATTGAAATAATTATGAAAATCACGTCGTTGATAACTAAACCCAATTTAATGTGAATTTTATGGATTAATTCAGAAAGAGTCAACTTATTTTTAACTCTCAATCTCTTTATTATGGCATTTGAATCAGATATATCATATTGAAAACTTGATGCTCCATAACTTATTTCTCCTCTCGTGTGCAAATAAAATTTAGTGTATGTTGACATTTATCAATTACCTACATGTGAAAAAATACACTTATAAAGAAATTTTAACAATAACACATTATTTTAAAGTTATTCAAATTTTTTAAATAGGGTTAATTGCAAAAAAAATGCCTCAACTATAGGATGCTTTACGATGTTGGATCCCATCTTGAAAATCTTACAATGTCAACTTCCAACTTCCTGCAAAGGTTTCAAAAACACTCAAATATTTTTTCACATCTTCGTTATCCACAATCATCCAACAAATCACAACTCATGGCAGCCAATCCATCAAGATTTTGTAATTCCATCACAATAAATCCACAAACCGTCCACATTCCCATTCGCAGCTATATATATATCATATGCATTCTCTTTTCATTAAATTCTTTTATACATACATATATAATTATACATGTCCCAAATATATTACAAGTTCAATTTATGATCAACTTCTTCTTTCTAGATATACATACCATGCAATCTCTCCTCCGCTACAACCTCTCTTCAATTACCTGTCCCCTGAACGTAGTCAAACAAAACCACACTACACAAAATTTCATCGCATATAAAATTATTTATTACCAACATTCATTTTTCTTATTACTTGTCACTATATTTTTATTTCATATTTCTTTTATTAATACCTTATTTATTAAGACATTTATATTGTTTCCTTTTTACTTTTTTTCTTAAGGTTCCCATTTGATATTGTAATTTGTTATTTAGCCCTTGTCACTACTTATTTCCACTTTTAACTGTTAATCCTACACTTTATGTTAAAATTTCATGTATGTCCCTAAATTCCCATTTTATCACATTTCTCTCCAATGTTAATACAAATTTCACCTTTTTACCCCTTTTTACCGTTTATTGCATTTTCATCCTTCAATTTACATTATAATCCTTATGAATTTTTCATATAGTGGCAAATTACCATTTGGCCTTGTTGACTTTACTTTATATATTTTTATTCATTTTACCCTTTTTAACCATATTTTAACATTGATTTACATTTTCGCTCTTCTTTTCTCACTTATTCACGTAATTATCTCTACTAATCACTTAACTACTTTTTTCACATTATTCACTCTTTATTTATACATTTAACATTCTTTTTTTACTTATTTACTCTTTTTAGTCCTTTTTTCTTACAAAATTATATATTTGCCTCTAATAGTAACAAGTGAAAACTCTCGAACCAGATATACTGGACGATAATTCTAATGATCCAAAATATGTTAAGGTGACCACATGGAATGATCAACGCCTCAACTGACAATCTAATATACATATTACAATTAGATGGACCAGTGGTGGTCTATAATCAAAATTCAACTCATCATTTTATAGCGGTACTTGTCCCTATGCTAACCATTATATCCTATACTTCTGGTTTGACCATTGTTTACTAAAGACAAATAAATTTTCTATCTTATATTATGCTTTTTTCAAAATTTTCTACAAATTCCACATTATGTAACATATCTAGTTTAAACTTTTCACATCTATTGTGTCTAAAGTTCATGTATTCACAATATACACACAAATTATCATCAATATACAACTAAAATATGCCATTCTCTCATGGTATACCATTCAGCCATCATGATCCACTAACAATGCATTATGCTATTTCATGTATTCTCATTCTTTTTATGTTTATTTGATTATTTTATGCTCTTATATGTTTGTATACATCCAAATTCAACTAGTATACCAACAAATACCATTTGGCCATGGTGGAATTTAGTCATCATTGATTGCTTTTTCATTCAAACTAAGTTGGAACATTGCTCTAATAATCATTTCATGCCATTTTATCAAGTTAGCATCAAAATTCAAGCATGTATCCTAGGTTATACAATTCAGCCCTGTCAAGATTCAAGGTATATTGGTTTGTTTTCATGCTAATTATAATTTCTTTCATGTTATTTTACTAATTTACCAATTAATCTTAAGTTATTTCAACATTTTATACATATTCCTATAATTACATAATGAAAATTTATGCAAAATTTAAAAAAAAATTAATAAAATTAGGTGTAATTTGTATCCACTAACCTTTTTGAGCTTAGGAACACCTAGACCACCTTATCTTTCTCTTTCTCTTCTTTCTTCTCCTCCTCTCCTTGTTCACCTTGTGGCCGAAATTACCAAGAGGAAATTATGAGTTTTCCTTCAATTTTTTGACACAAAAATACTTAAAATCATATATTCTACCTATTTACTACAATTCCGAATTAAGAAAATAAAATTCTAATTGGTGATTTTTCCCTAATTGGAGTTCTTCCAAATTCTAATTTCAAATACCCTTCTAAGGTCATTCTAAGGTGTAATTGATAGTGATGATGAAGAATTTGATGGATTAGAGGTGAGAATTGAGGAGAAAATGGAGGTTTAAAGCTTGCACTTAGGTTGAAAATGGAGAAAAATGGTGGTGCCAGGAGGAAAACGGGATGGAGGCTGTTCAAGGCCGGTTTGCTGGATGGATGCCGTCCTATGGCTGTATTCTACAGCCTCAAAAAATTGAGGGTCAAAATTAATTGGGCACTATTTGATCTAAAATGCTCAAATTGTGCCATTTATCAACTTGTAATTGGCTAATCATTTTTGTTGTCAAATTATCATGAAAAATAACCCAAAAATTTGTAAAAATATTATTTAAAATGTGTCTAAATTCTCGAGCCAAAATGAAAACTTTTCGGTACTTTTCTCAGTCTGAAAGTGAAATTACCAGATCGAAATCCTAAAACAAATTTATCCAAAAATTCATTTTTCACCACAAAAAATTCATTTGGATTATTTCTAATGATTCCGTGCAATCAGAATAATTTTCTAAGGCCCGAAATAATTTTTTTTTAAGTCGGTCAAACTTGATCAACCCTAATGTTGTGTCCTGTAGATCCACTACTTAATTTTTACTTCTAACTTTTGAAAGCCTATTTAATATCATTTTCAGCTCAAATTATACCACTGGACTCGTTATGAATTGTACTTCCCGGTGGAAAAAATTTTGCGAATTCCCGAATAGTACTATTCACCCCGGTACCATCCTATGTTACTATTCACCGTCGGAGAGTGCTATTTCGGTAGCCAGATTTATGAGGGCATTACAAACCTACATTGTTTGACATCTTTCAAAATATATGCAGAAAGATGTTGCCCGAGGTTCTTTCACAAGGTAAAATGGTGGTAGGGCAAACGGGAGATATATAACCAAAAATTCTTAGCTATGTTTGTCACCTTCGTCCATCTCGAATGATGTTATGCTCATCCCAGATTTTGCAAGTACAGGTTGCTTTCTTGTTCTTCCATGGAGCTCCACAGGTATAACAGAACTCATAACCACATCTACAGGGAGAAAGCAAAAGATAGGCAAGCAACAAATTCCATTAAGGTTAATCAAAGGTAGAGGTAAAAAGATTATTGGTTAATATAAACCTTTATAACTCCAGTATGCAGTTAACTTTGCATAATATTTGAACATGTGAGACATTATTTGCATGGGGACCAACATTCCAAGTCCAAACACAGTTCCAGGTCCTATCACCTGATATTCTGTTGCAACTTTCTCATAGTTTTTCAAATACAGCCCCAAATATTATCCTTTGAATTCGTATAATAGCTGCTTCAAATAGCTTCTGTTACATCAATTAAGAGTATAGACTATCCTTCATCACTTACATCAAACAGAAAATTCTCAATCTGATCTCCAAAACTCAACTGTAAAATGTCAACTGGTTCAATTTTCTTTGATTATACTTTTAGGTTACTTAGTTTCTCAGTCAAATTAGCAAACCACAACAGAAAGACTCGCATTAATCAGACAGAGAGCATTACCTGCAAGTGATGTGGTAGCAACCTTCAGCAAGTTCAACCATGTTCCTGCAGTTCACACATTGGCGCCATAGTTTCCTTTTGGCAAGTGAATCAAGCATTGCATCTTCTTTACCGGGAAGAGGATTTTTTATATTATAATCATAGCAGGTCATATTATAATGCCACGGGACCTTGCAATTGATGCAGAAAAAGTGAAAACATTTTGTACATTTCCTAGCACCAGATTGTTCAGCACCAATGAAGAAGGCTTTACTATATTCCAGGACCTCTCTTTTTGACATTAATGCAGAGCATCTCAGGTATGGACAATAAACTTTCTCTGTAGCAGCAATAGAAGCTTCCTTCTTCTTTTGGATCATCACCTCAACTAATTTTGGATCCAGAAGATTTCCACAACTACTAATACTCACTTCAGAATTACATCCTTCATGGGGACACCTAGCCTCCATCCCATGAAGCAGCTTCACTTCAACATGCTGTTTCATACAAGAAAAACAATACCTATGCAGACAGCCATCAACTGTAAACATTCGGCTGAGATCTGTATCATCAAAGCAAATTGCACAAGTCTCCTTCAAACACCTTTTGCCTCGGCCAGATTCTGTAGGCCAGGCTATCTGAGAAACTACAGCATCTCGTGCCAGTTTATATGCAAACTTCACATCAGTGCAGGCCACAAGGGATGGTCTACACTCCACAAATTTTCTTTGAAGAAGAGATACCTCGTTCCCAAGGGTCACAATCCTGTTTTGCATTGGTTGAACTCTTCCTGTAACCTGTAAGAACCAAACCCGAAGAAAAACATTCAGGTTTCTTAAATATTTAAGCGGGACCAGCAATACAGCTTTGATTTGATGAAAAGATCCTATAAAACTCATATTTCAGTAAAAGACAATATAAAACTAATTCAGAAAAATGCACTTTGTTATTGCAACAGAATAATTATAGTTGCGACTTTATAACATAGTAACAGAAGCAGTGGTGAATCGAAGCTGAAAAAAACTTGAGATTAAAGCTCATCCAAGATAAACCTAGAAGGCCAACAAATCTTGCTATCTAGAGCGGTAAAATATTTCCGGAATTTCTAACCGTTCCAACCTCGCAGCTTGGTTTGGCTTATAAAAGGAGATTATTTAGACAACTAGCAACATAAATGTCTATATGAAAATATCCGTATGCTATTAACTAATGTTACACAAGTTTAACTATCTGACAGGTAAGGTGATGTCGCTAGTGCATGTTAGTTTCACTCGAAGTAAAGCCCTGCCAACCCCCAGCCTTGCCCTAGAAACAAGTATTCCACTAATGGGTAGAATATTCATGATTACCTTGTGAGTGCAAATCTACAATTTAACTAGGAACATTTGCAATTTTCCAAAGAATACAATATTATGAAACCTTTAAAAGAGGAAAAAAAAAAAAGCAAAGCTAGCTGGCCCAAAAAAATGACCGAGAACAAATCATAAAAACCAGAGCTTTTCATCATATATTAACTTAGGCAGTGGTTAGAATGATAAATAGCTCAATATTATATCCACTAAAGGAGCACAGTTAACGATCCAGAGGTATGACAACACAATATTGGTTTATTTGTCTTATGGTCACCAGCATGGAGCTAACTATCGGGGAAATACCCAAAAACCCACACACTTCGAAGCATTATCACAGCAACATTCTCAAAGTTAGTTACTTTTATTCCACAAAAATCCAATTCAATGGCCCATTCCAAGCTCACTTATCCCAACAATTTACTCTTTAGATAAGGGCAAATAAAGGCTTGTATTCAAACAAGAAATCATAAAGACTTACATATTGGTAGACCTCATAGTCATCACAAAACACAGTGATTTTTTTCAAATCCAAATTCAGAGCTGCATTTAACCCTTCAATTAAAGCTTGAATCTTCACCTCCTGTTCACCGACACAAAAATCCAAACGCTTACTCAGCTCAAATATCAAATTGTCCCTCGAGTCACAAATCGCAACCCCAACCCCACACACAATGACCTTATTTTCCTTAATCATCTCTTCACTCACCAATCCCTTATAATAAACCTTAAAGCTCTCACTGTTCAAAAGCACCAACTCGCTGCTCAACGAAGAAGAACAGCCCAAAGCTCCGTACGGCTTGTGATAGGTATCGCCGTGTTTCTGCCACTGATCATCTGGGATATTCAATATTTCGCTAGCTAGTTTCTGATCATGAATCCGACGGTCCAGATCCTCTCTCATTTTCATCATCAGTCCTTCGGATGCCTCTCGGTCTCTTCGTTCTTGATCCAACCTCTCAATATCTTCCAAGAGAAGCGCCGTGAAATCGATGTCGTTTTCAGGGACATAAAGGACGCTGTCATTTTTCCCCGGGGAGTGAGAGCTAGAAGAGGAATGCAGAGATAGAGAGGCGGTTATTGCTTCTTCCAGTTGCAGATTATAAGCTAAGTCGATGTCAGGATCCATGTTCCGAGTTTCAGAGCGCAAGGGTCTCTTTCAGCTTGGAAACAATGGGGACTGGATTTTACTTGCAGGAACCAAAATTGAGAGAAAGGAACTTAACGAGCAAGGGAAAGGATTAATATGAATATTATAAAAAATTATTTTATATTAAAATTGACTAGACTTTAATTTTTATTTTTCTTAAATAAAATTATTGTGTGATGTCCAAACTCATTAGAATTTTAGATGGATCAGGATCAAGATATAATAATTGTGGGCTACGTAAAAATGTGAAGGAATATGTGTATAAAAGAATAATACACTTCTCATCATTATCTAATTATTAATTGCTCCTCTCATCAATGCCATTAATTTTCTTGGTTTATGAGAAATTAACTTTATTATTTGCATACGTGTAATACTTTTTAGCATGATCAAATTTTTTTACAATCGAAATATTATAACAATAATCTTTATTAAAGGTGGCAAATTGACCTAAACTCAAAATTCATTCATCTCTAATTGTTCTTTTTTTTTGCTCCACAACTTGCAAAAGTTAATTTATTCTATAACTATAACTTTTGAGATGTCATTATAAATTTTTAACTCAAACTTTTCAAGTAAATTTACAAAAATTCTTTTATCGTCTCAAAAATTTTCACCAAATAATAAAATTTTGTTAACAATTGTCATAAATTTTTTAACATACTCCTCGATTGCTTCTAATTTCTCCATCTTTGAATCTCAAATTCTCACCTAAAATTCAAAATATGCAAAAACATTGTTTTACAATTGTCTGAATACTCATTTTTTTTTAAGTAAATCTTATATCTCTTTTGGAGTTTTACGAAACATATATCGATAAAAATTATTTTAGAACTTGAAGGAGTACAAACAAGTTTTTTTTTTTTTCTTAACTTCTTTACTTTTTTTAATGCTACTCTTAATTTGGGATGAAATTGGATACACTGACAATAGTGGAATTTTACTGTCATTCTCAATCACATCTCATTTATCAAAAACTTGTAGATATATTTGCATTTTCACAGTCTATAATTAATAATTTTTTTCTATAAAAATGAGATGTAAAGTTAAAAGGAGAAAATATTTAAAACCATTTAATCTTTAAAGATTCTCAATTCTATTCTCTCAATTTTTCTCACAAACCCATTACCAAGAAATGCTCTTATAACATATTGAAATATTTGGGATGAATATCATAAATTTAATTATCACCAAAGTTTAATTGCATTTGTCTAGTTATAGGCTTACACATAAATTAAGATCACTAACCTCCTAATTTCATTAATCCACTAATTCTATTAACCCCACTAACTACACTAATTAATTTTTAATAACAATAAAAAAATATTATATGAATTTTATCTTTTAAAAGATAAACCTCATTTTATATGAACTTTATCTTTTAAAAGAAGGATGTAGGAAGGAGAAAAAAAAAATCTACAGTCATGAAATTTTAGCTCAAATCTCATAGTCCAAAATTCTCAAATTCAAGCAATAAGCTATAGATCAGTGATACTAGTTTTGTATCAAATCTATAGAGTTAAATTCAAATTTAATTTTGTGCAGCCAGCCTGCCTTCTAATTTTTAATTGCTCCATTTTAACACCTAATGTATATTTCTCCTTTTTTTTATCTGTTATTTTTATTATTTTTATAAAAAATTAAAAAATTTTAATTAAACCTAACTTTAGTATTACATTACGTAATTTTAATTAAATTATTAAATTTAATTGATTTTAAACAAATTAATTTTTATTGAAAAAGAAAATTAAATTATATTAAAAGTATAAAAATGATTTGGTAAAAAATAATATATAAATAATATATAAAGGAGAACGAAATATGAAGGGAGGATAACACTAACTATAAATACAAAATTCACCTCATTAGGACTTGCGTCCGGGTGTGCACATGTGCTGATGTGTATTTGCCTTTAATTCAACAAATTAAAAATAAAATGCCATGTGGCATTAATAATTTCAGAGAACTTCGTCTCCCTCCATCTTTCAATCATTCCCTCTCTAAACTCTGCATCTCTCTTTCAGTAAATTTCCATGCTCAAAATTGAATTAAGCATCATTATTACAGTCAATCCTCCTCCATTGAAGCACGCAAGCTAGAGATCTTTTTTTTTCAGAAGAATTTCATCATCAACGACATTAACATGCACATTAGTCGCATCAGTGGAAGAAGAACATGAGATATTTTATGACCACCAGCTGTTAAGGTTGCCAAATAGAAATTTATTTTAATGAAAAAATAACATTATTCTAATTTTAAAAATTTATGAATTAATTTCGTATCAAAGTAAAATAGACAAACTACTTTTGGTAAAAGTAGATAAAGATCGAAATTGACAAACCATTAATGGAAGTCTCTGTGGCCAATTTAACTGAATTAAATTGGATGATACTTCACAAAGATTAGGGAAACAAAATCAAAACTGATGTGTGCAACAAAACCAGCTAGAGTTTGACCTTTTCTGAGATATTATACACAAAATATGTTGCAAAAAGAGAACGGTGAGGAAGAAAATGCAGAACGGTGTAATTCTCAACTACTAGAAAAGATAATCATCAGAATCAGAATCATAGAATTCGTCAGCATCCAACTCAAGATCCTCATCTTCATCTAAGGCTCTATCCATTATATGTTCCTCGTCCCAGAGTGGACAAGAACATGTTGCCTTTTTGTTCTTCCACTCAGCTCCGCAATTATAGCAAAACTCAAACCCACATCTGCAAAAGAATTACCAACATGATGCCACACATTGACGGATTGAATTTTCTTACAACCAAGTTTCTTGAAGCTGTTTTCCTACTATAAGGACAAACAGTAGAAAGAACTAGTTATGGCATACAAACAGCTATTTATATCCATCATTTTACAATATATGTTAACCATTAAAAATCTATGCCTTCACTGCGCGGCCATGTGAGGTGAAGTCAAGGAAGGCCCCACTAGACCCACCAGAACAGTATTGCATCGGCTAGTTTAGAAGAAGTTCAGCCATGAGAGAACTTTCTAATCATTATTTTGATGGAACCTCAAGAAGTCAGAATCTACTAGGTAGTGCACAGACTTCCTAATATTTTCTTGATCCAAGATTTAAAACTGCATATTAGAAGATCTGCAAACCTACACTCACAGGCCATTTGTAAACTGATTTCCTATTACCATGCAGCTAAATTAGTTTGGTCTTTGATTATTCATGGGAAAAAAAAGGAACAGTTTGGAAGGAGATGAGCATGATACCTGCAAGTCATGTGGTAGCAACCTTCAGCAAGTTCAATCATATGGTTGCATTTCACACACTGACGCCACAAATTTCTAGTAGCAAGAGACTTTAGTTTCAAGTCATCTGCAGGTGGACTGGGATTTAACAGTTTAAAAATAACACACGTCATGTTAGCGTGCCAAGGGACCTTGCAATTAATGCAGAAAAGGCCATTACATTTCAAGCATTTCCGAGCACCAGAACGTGCAGAATCTACAGATGCATTTTTGGCATATTCAGAAACCTCGCTTTTTGACATTAGTGCAGAACACTGAGGATATGGGCAATAAATTTTTTCCGTAGCTGGAATTGAAGCTTCTTTTATTCTTTGGCGCATTGTCTCAATTAATTTAGGTGTCAAAAACTTCACAGAGTTGTCAATGCTAAGCTCAAACTTGCACCCTTCATGAGGACATTTTGGTACAATGCCATGAAGCAACTTCACTTCCACATGCTGTTTCATACAAGAAAAGCAATACCGATGTCCACATCCATCAACTGAAAATATGCTTCCAACATCAGTATCTTCTAAACAGATAACACAAGTCTCATTAACAGTTTTCCTACGGCTTGATTCAGCAGGCTTTGTGACCTGAGAAACAATTGCATCTTTGGCGAGTTTAAATGCGAATTTGATATCTTTTCGTGACACAAGGGTTGGATTGCAGTATGTAAATTTTCTCTGAAGAAGTGACACTTGATTGATTAATGTTGCAATCTTGCGCTGCTTTGTTGGCCATCTTCCAGTAACCTGCATTGCATAATACAACATCAAAATGTATATCTCACAGCATTGAAAAAAGAAAACTGTCAAATACACTAAAGGAGCTCAGAACGAGTTCTTCAAAGTGAACATACTCTCTTGAAGTACTAAAGAGTAGAAATGCATCACCGAAATCTCTGTAAATTTAAATGTGAGAGCAACGAATAGGAGAAAACTGAGGAAGAGAGCCATTCATACTACCTGGTCCGGGGTTTGCCAGGCAAGCTCAAACACATTGTTGACAACTTTGAGTTTTATCGAATAAGACAGATTTACACAAAACAAAAAACAGTAAGTTGGCAACTAGTTAAAAAACACGCATTTACTTCAGATTTCATTTAGAATCAAACTTAATGCATCCGATACAGTAAGATGACAGCAGATTCATTTTAATAAATATTGTCAAGGACCAGTTTGATTGAATAATCCAACAAATTGCGGTCCTAAATCTTCTATTAGCTGCTTTTATTCCGTGGTTACATTACCAAAAGGCGCTACATGCAAAGTGCATATTACCAAGAAAAAGCTCAACTCAAGTTCACAACCGAGTAGAGAACTGAACTAATGAAGAAATCTACACATGCTTTAACTAAAATCAGCAAAATTTAAATCCAAAGGGCAACTATTTTCTGCGGAATCCATAACATCATAATCAATCAAATTCCACAAACACAGCAAAAAACAAGTTCAATTTAACTTGAAATTGAAAAAAAAAAAACCTTACAAATTGATAAAGCGGATAATAATCACAATAAAAAGCAATCCTCTTGAGTTCCAATGCAAGAGCAGCGTTAAGCCCTTCAATTAATGCCTTAGCCTCCGCAGCCTGCCGGCTCATTCCATTACCAACCAATGGCTTCCTTATCTCAAACACTAAATTATCTACAGGATCACAAATTGCCACCCCAATCCCAGACAAAATTACCTTCTGGCCCCTCAGATTGTCTTCCATCACTAAACCCTTGAAATACAATCTAAACACACAATCATCATTCTCGACGCTTTTCGAGCTTCCTTCGCCGTAGGGTTTCTCGAAATTATCTCCCGATTGGCGCCATTCGCGCTCAGGAATTCTCAATATTTCCCGCGCGACTCTCTGGTCGTGGATCCTACGTTCGAGATCTTCCCTCAAGTTACGCATTTCGAGCTCGGAATGTTTGCGATCATTAATCTCTTGTTCGAGCTTGTTGATTTCCTCAGATTGGAGAGAACGAACGGTGACGTTTTGATCGCGGGTAACAATGGCGGAAGGAGAGGATTGCGGAGGCGGTGATGAAGAAGAAGAGGAAGGGAGAACAGAGAGGGAGGCGTTTATGGCTTCTTGGAGTTGAAGGTGGAAGGCGAAGTCGAGGTCTGACTCGAGAGATTGCGCCGCCATGAGTTCACGTCGCTGCTCGGAAATGAGGGAGTTGAGATCGTCGTCGTCGGCGGTCTTTGCCATAGATACAGCAGTAATATGACAGCGGTTGCCGTCGGGTTATAAACCAACCACTAGAATGACAGTGAAATAAATGCAAAGAAAGGAGAGTAGAGATGACGTGTTTGTGAAGCTTTGGTCAAGAACTGAAGGAGAGTCGTAACGGGCCCACATTGTATTTTGATTGGGCCCATTGGATCCACTAGGCCCCATCAGAGGGTTATGCTTATGTGTATGTGATCCATTTTTTGCCCAACTTCTTCTAACATAAATTGTCCATGCATGCAGTCTTAACAGTTATGAACTTTTGGTGATAAATACTGTGTTATGGTTCCAAGTTCCTTCTCGCCTGCCATTACAAAGACGAAGTTATATATATATATATATATATATATATATATATATATATATATATATATATATATATATATATATATATATATATATATATATATATATATATATATATATATATATATATATATATATATATATATATATATATATGGTGTATGCAAGCACGGAACATAGTCAGAAATTAGATTTGGTGGGATAAAAAATTATATAAATATATTAGTAGAGTCAATTTTTTAATGAAATTAATTATTAATAGAGTTATTTAAAAATTTTAGTAGGATCAATTTTTAAATGGAATTAATTATTAATTAGGATCATTTAAAAATTTTAGTGGAGTCAATTCTGAAAAAAAAAAATTATGAAGGATATATTTTAAAATTGAGTAGGGTCTGATGACAGGTCGAATGAGCAGCAACTTCCTTGCGATCACCTACAAAAAGTGAATAAAGGATTGATGGATTTCCGACAAATGAGTCTCCGACGATCAAGACAGGATTTCTGTATAAAAGGAAGTAAATTTCCGGCAAAAGATTAAGTAAATATTTCATATCTGTTTTTCCTCCTTTTATAGAAGGAGTTAGCACATTTGCATAAGATAATGGAATGAATTTTCCATTCTTTTCGGCCACTAACCCATTTTCAACGATTCTCAAGAAAAACGTGAATTAGTGATAACTATCTGTTTATCATGGTGGAGCTGTTTTCGAAACACGTTCTTAACCGAACTGTGGCCCGGTTAATCCGAACCTTTGGTCGATTTTCGTGAGTCTTGATTGAGCGATGTGCTCGATTAATATTGGACCGTTGAACCGGTCTTCTAGTTTGGTTGTTATCATAAGTCCCCCTCAGTTGGGCGACATTTATGCCAGCAATTGGCAAATAAGCGTCGAATTGGCATATTCAATACCATAAGATCAGAGCTCGTGGTAACTGGGCCGAATGAGCTGGCAGCGGCGATTCGAGGTCTGAGTGCCTTCCGAGCTATTTTTTAAGTTCGGTATCAAAGGTCATGTAAACTCTTCTTGTTTTTTTTTTTTTGCTGGAGAGACCTGCCTTTAGCTCTACCTGATCGCCTGCTAGTTAGCAGGATGATGTCACTTTTTGTGTGAGAGCATTTATTGGAGATCATTATGGCTTCCTGTTTTACCGTGCGTAACGGCTGGGGACGCTTCGGTTATGGTGCATCGCCTTAAATGTATTGTTCCAAGTTCCGATCTGCCGTCACGTGTACGATTCGGATCCATCCTAGTGTTTCTATATAAATCTACTTTCGATTTCGACTAAGCTTTCGCTTTTCATTTTCTTGACTTTCACTCTGATCCTTTCTTTTTCTCTGCAATAATAGTTTCTGTACTCGCTGCCTGGACGTCGAGATTCATCCTCTCATCCATTTTTCCTTTTGCTTTCGCCCCTATTCAGCAGGTTTGTCCTCCCTCCCTTCTTCTTCATCCTTCTTTCCTTTGTTCTTTATTTAATTCTTTCATCATGAGCTCGACAACTGTTTCGAACAAAAGAGTGGGAGACAGTGGAGATGCCCCTATGAGTAGCATTCCTGGTATGAGCAAGGATTCGACTTTGAAAGAAGGAGGTCAGCCCTCCGATTTCGATCAGTCTGCCACCTCCTCCAAAAAGAAGGCTTCACGCCGATTACTAAAGGTGGGCAGCATAAGTTCAACGATCAAAAAGGAGGAGCTCGGTTCCCTCCTAGCCTAACTAATATCTGAACTGGACTATTTTTCCAGCAAACCTAGGACCTCGCAACGGGCAAACATAGAGTTCACTAACAAGAGCAAGACTACCATTTACGAGGCGCAGTTGGAGGCCGATGTATGCTTGCCCTTGACGAGCTTTGAAGTGAGTGTGTTGAGATATTTCGACATGTCGATAGGGCAGCTACACCCCAACGCTTGGCGAATCCTGACTGCCCTTCAAGTTTGGGCAGTGGAGCAGGATATAAACCTGATGTTGAACTTATTCCGAGCAACCTATATGGTCGGTCTTCGAGCTAAAACCGAGGACCATAACTACATACAGGCTCGATTGAATTACGAAGTTTTTACTGGGAACCCAGAGTCCCTGAAGAAATGGAAAGATCGTTATTTTTTAGTAGAGTGGGTACGGGCTGATTTTCAAGTTCGGATAACTTGGGAGAGGTTTACGAATCAAAATGACAGTAACTTGTGGCTTTCTGATAAACAGGAGCTAATCCTCGCCCGTTGGAGGGAACTGACCAGGGATAAGTGGGACTTGAGGCATTTATTAGATCCCTATAGCTTAGGGCCGCTTCCTCGAAAAAGAAAAGTTAACATATTATATCTCATTGCCCAATGATATTGATATGATATTTTAATTTGTTATTTTCTTACAGTCATGAGAAAGTTGAACCGAGTAGCTGAGATCATGAGGGAGAAGAGGCAGAAGCTTACCGAAGCTTCTTCAAGCGCACCTCCAGTTGCAGAGGAAAAAGTGTCGGCTCCCCCTCTAGAGGCTCAACCTGTCTCTCCCATTGTTGAGGTTATTGGTACTCCAGCTGCCAAGGCCAAGCTTGCTTCTTCATCTGAGTCCCAAGGCCCATCCGATAAGCAACCAAGAGACCTCCGCTCACTGCTTAACGATATCGACGAGTTCTGAAAAGTGAAGGGGGATAAGTATTCCTCCAACGACCCGAACTTCAGCACCTTCGTGCATGTTACTTTATGCGTACCGAAGGAGGTCGGTCCTCTAACCTCTCTTAGCTGCAAAAACTTGGCTAACCATTTGAAGAAGCATCAGATCAAAGTAAGTAGCTCGGATTATTGTATGGTGTTGATTTCCTCAACTATTGCTTGATATGTTCTGTGTTTTGCAGGGATCTCAATTGATTGGAGCTACCATTGCTGAGATGAACGACCTAATAATGAAGCGTCGATGTGCAGATTCAAACTTCGACGCTCTAAGATCGAAAATGGCTGAAACTGAGGAGAAATCTCGAAAGTCTTTGGAGCAAGTCGAGGAGGCCACAAGGAAAGTAGCTGAGCTAGAGGCCACTCTAAACCAAGAGAAGGTGTCCAACTCTGCTCTCCAGGCTGAAGTCGAGCGGTTTAAGCATAAAGAGGCTGAATGGGAAAAGAAAAAGATGGAGCGAGAAGAGAAGGAGGCCGAGGTGATGGCGAAGAAATGTATAGCATTTAGTGCCAAAATATCTTCTGTTGTAAGGGAAAAATTCCTGGAACTACATCTGTCCTTTTCTGGATGATGTTTATCCAGATGAGGACTAGATTTTTGTAACCGAACAGTTCAATCAATGAAAACTTGAACTTCTTTTTCTTGTTACTTTATGTTTAGGTTTGTCATTCTTGTTCGGCATATCCTCCCAAGAATATATGAACAAACAACATATTCGTGTGTGGCGAGGTGAGTGCTCTTAAGCTTAACCGAATAGCCTTTGATTGCCAAACCGAGCTTAATATATTAAAAAGAAAAATATCCCATAAAAGGAGGATGTAAATAATGAGTATGACGTGGTGCATCCATTGTATGTGATACGTCGTTCCCAAGGCTTTGTAAATGCCGAACTTGAGTTTGCCGAGCTTAGAGTGACGTGATGGCCTAAGCTTGAGGATGAGGTATGTCTGCTCTGGACGAGGTTGGATAATTTATCAACCACAAATATTTTTCACATAGACCAAGAGTTGTGTGGCAACACTTGTAGAACTCATTTTTGGACATGGGCCCCATCCACCACTGAGAACTGAATCATGCGGGGGGTTGAGCTCGCTCCCTTTACAACGGATATGACCTCTTTGGCCTTTCATTTTCGGGACTGGTCCCGTTGCTCGCCACTTGCAATCACATGAATAACCTCTGCTGGTGCCCTCCTATTTCCATTGCCTCTGTTTTTGCTCGGCTAAGGAGAAGGCGATCTTTGCCTCTTTCCTCTCTCATCCGATTTTACAAACCGTGTCAGGTTTCCTTTCCGAACCAGGTACTCAATCTCCTACTTGAGTTGCCTGCACTCCTCTGTCTTATGCCCTTTGTCTCTATAAAAAGCACAGTAAAGGCCCTGGTTTCTGTTCGGGTCCTCCCTCATGGGTCTCGGCCAGTTAACCTATCCATTTTGTTTCATCTATTCTAGTATTTGTTCATGATAGGCAGTTAGAGGCGTGAATCTTTCATCTCTTCGGTTGTCTTAGCGGGGCGTAGCAATTGCAAATGATTGGTTGTGCCAGGTGCCCCCTCAGTATTTCTTTGAGTCTATTTTGCTGGGATGTCCTCCTTCCCGAGTTGCTCTTGCACTTTCACCTCCCTCCTTCTCATATGTCCAGGATCTATGAGAGGCATGGCGAAGATACCGAGCCTCATCCATGCGGATGTACTTATGTGCTCTGGACATTAGCTCGGTAAAGTCATTTGGGAGTTTCTTACTCGAGGAATCACTGAAGTCCTGGCACATTGTGTTTCGAATGAGGGTATTTATGGCGACCTCCAGGTTCAGGTTTTGTATGTCCATAGCCACATCATTAAATCTGTCCACATAGGCCCGCAGTAGTTCGCCCTTTTATTGCTGTACCAGATTCAAGTATGCGAACACCTTGTTCGGGCGAATGGCCGCCACAAACTTTGCAACAAACATGTCACTGAACTGCTCAAAATTATCAATACAATGCGTTGACAAGTTGCGAAACCAGATCTGAGCTGAGTCTGTCAAGGTCTATAGAAATATCTTGCATAAGGCGGAGTCATCTGCTGTGAGCACCAGCATTGTGTGTTGGAACTGGTCAATATGAGCTCGGGGATTGGTGTTGCCACTGTAGGTTTTCAGGTGAGAAAGTCGAATATTGAAAAATGGGGCAGCTAAAATTTCCCGAAAGAGGGGTGATCGAAAGCTGCCTTGGTACTGTAGCGTAGTCCGATTTTGTTACCTTTGGATTCAGTCGTCCAAAAGGCGATTAAATTGCTTGGTCGTTAGAGTAATGGTGGAGTTGAAATTTTGGGATAGGGCTGGTGAGAAGGGTTCCTGAGCTGGAGGCTGCAAAGCTCGATGCAAGTTGGTGTTTTGTGGGGGCAGAGGCTGATGTTGAGCCTGAGTTACAATAGCTGATAGTGCGACAATGAGAGATTATGCAGTCTGAGGGGTAATATTGGAAGTGATGTTCGGGATTATCATGGCTGGGAAAGCAGAGGTGGTATCATTGGGTGAAGGGAGAAATTATTGTATTCCAGGCAAGGTGGGGGTTGGATGCTTGGTTTTCTTGTTAGGAAGTGTTTGTGTTGAGGTCTGGGAAGAGGTCCATATTTCACGCTCACCGCATCAAATGATAACAGGTCGAATGAGTAGCAACTTTCTTGTAATCACCTGCAAAGAGTAAACAAATGACCGATAAGTTTCCGACAAGGGAGTCTCCAACGGTCAAATCAGGATTTTTGTATAAAAGGGAGTGAATTTCCAACAAAAGATTAAGTAAGTATTTCATACTTATTTTTCCTCCTTGTACATTTACAAGAAATAATGAGAGGAGTTTTCCGTTCTTTTAGACCACTAACCCATTTTTAACGATTTTCGAGGGAAACGTGGGTTAGTGGTAACTGTCTGTCCATCGTGGTGGAGCTATTTTCGAAACACGTTCTTAACCGAACTGTGACCCGATTTTAGTGTCCGATTAATCCGAACCTTTGATCAGTTTTCGTGAGTCCTGATTGAGTGATGTGCTCGATTAATATTGGACCGTTGAATCGATTTTCGAGTTCGGTTGTTATCGGGATTAATGCAAAAGCACAATAAAATTTTGATTTTGATTATGATAAAAGATTTATTAGTCAGCATTTTTCGCACCGTGAATGATGTGATATGCTCTGTTCGATTGTTCGTAAGCCGATTAAAGCATGAAACCAATTTTTCATATTTCATTCTTAAACTCGTTAGAATAAGTAATCGTAAAAATTGCCCAGTAATTCTTAACTCATTAAATTAATTAATCCGTAAACAAAATTCCTTGAAAAAAAGATTTTAAAATGTGACAAAAGGGTAATTTTCAGCCCACTTACGCCCAAAAACCTACTCTAGAAAGCCCCACCTCTAAAAACAACCAAAGGTGAAGCCTAGTCACGGTCCAGCCCATTCAAAACAAAGAGAATAATATGCCGTTCTCCTTTTATAAACCTTAGCAGCAAAGAAATTTAGTTGATAGAGAATAAAAAAATGTACGAGGAAAAATAAAATTTAAAAAAAAGATTAAAATTATTTGGTAATTGAGAATTATCTATAATTAAAATGACTGAGAGTTTGGCTATTTTTCAACCAATTGGAATTTGAATTCCATTCTCTTTTTATCTCAAAGATGTATTAATAACCGTTCCGATTACTGGACTGTTATCTGAGTTAAGTTTGGGTGAAATCGTTCTACATAACTACTCGAGTACTCATGTATTTTCGACAACGAAAAACTCCGACGGTCAAATCAATATACTGCTTAAATAACTATTATGAAAGTAAAATTAGTTAACGGAGAAATACTTGGTATATCCAGCCTATTTATAGGGATATGAATCCTATTTTAGTTAGGATTTAATATGCTAAATAGAATGGATTCCTATCATCAACAGAAAACCTATTTAAAAAGATATATGATCTGATCATGAAATTAAATTGAGATTCCGGAATAAAAGTTTCGCCTATTATAGATAACTAAAAGTTTTTGTCCAGATGTAACTCCGAAAATGATTTTGTCAGGCTACCGGTTTGGATCTTGAATAAACTGAGCAAACTAATGACTTAGCTATCTGAATGAACCCGGTTAGACAGTTCGGTTATCATATATATATATATATATATATATATAATCTACCTTTGAGAAAGGAAGTGAATAATTCTCATTGAATTTTGGTTAGCATACACTGTGCATGACCTCACCTTCTTTAACTAATCTAAATACTTTAATTAACAGCCTAACTAACCATTAAATTATGGTGAGAAAATTAATTCTGTTGACGTGGCATGAAGTTCAATGATTGAATTGGAACTGTAATTGGATTTAAAAAAACAGCATTGTGGCCCAAAATTAAATTTCTTGACATGCTTGTGTTGGCAGGTGAGGAACAGTTTGACCCATTTTTGACGGTGTGAATTTTTTTTTTAAAAGAAAAAAATTGAATAAAATCGGTCATAATGTACTAATTTCTTTAGAGTAGAAAAATGAAATTTTCTATCAAGTAGACTTAGATACAATCGTGAAAAACAGGCATTGGCTTCAAACAAGAATGTTGTGTTCGTGAAGAAAATTGTGGAAATTTTGATGCTGCATTAGTGCCTTAGATTGACTCTTATGCAAACTTGGCAACGTTTCTAGATAAATTAAACAAACGGCGCAAATTAAAAATAATATCAACATGGAAAACACTGATGCAGGAAAAGAAAGTAAAGCAATTGCAGCCCTTTCTGTATAATTAGTTTCATAAAAATATTAAATGAATCACCATTTTTTCTCCAAACTGCTTTACAGTTTTTCCTTTCACATAGGTGGAAAAGGTTATGAGTAAAGTAATGGTGGATTGAATTATTGATGGATTGAAATATATATCGAAACTTAAAAGAATATATATCAAGAAATATATATCGAAACTTAGATATACAGAACTTATACTTAATAACTCAAAAGTAATTGAATTATATTTTGTAACGAAATTATTACTAAACTTTACACTATTTTATGTAAAAAGTAATATTGATCAGGTTTTGATGAAAATTACCATCGAAGTGCTGACATGGTAGCCACATCATCTATTTGTGCACGTGGTATGCCACATCATCAGCTAATGTCAGTTATTGTTGTACACGTAGCGTGCCACATCAGCATTCTAGCAAGAATCATTATTGAAAATCGATTAAAATTACTTTTGCGTAAAATAATGCAAGATTCAGTGACAATTTCGTTACGAAAAATAATTTAGTTATTTTTAGGTTATTAAGTATAAATTCAGTAACCATAAGTAATATTAACCCTAATTTTTGTACATGGTATCATAGGCACTAATTTTTGATATTGGACGATCTGCAGATATCTACTACTGCAAACTTCACGCTACAGGTTTTTCGGTTGAATTCGGCTCTAAATATAAAATGTGTCGGTTAAATATCTTACATTGACTCGTTATAAAAATTAAATATACCCTGTATAAATTTGGACAATTCATATTTTATAAGTTACTTTTTGAAGTTAAATTAATTACAAACTCATTTTCCTTGGACCAAAATTTACCACATCAATTCCATTTTAATTTATGTTTAGAAACGAGTACAAAATTGGCTTTTCCAACCTACAAATAATTAGGATAAATATATATAAAAAAGGTTCAGATTCGAAGTTGAATTGCCATAAGATATGACATCAACTTCGAAAAGAACTTGATAAAATATAATTGGGTGGTACATCTTTCAGTTTAGGTAAAATTTTAAGTCTGAATTATCTAAAAAAAATGTCAAATTAAATTGACAGAAACATTATATTATTGTATTTCTTTTTCAATAGAAAGGAATTAATTTCAATTTCAACTTTGGAAGTGATAAAATCATGAACAGAAGTGAGAAATAGACTGAAAATCTAATGTGTTGGGCCCGATGTTTAATTGGTTTCAATTTTTTCAACCTCAACAATCCTTCTAAGAAATTCTGCAAAATATCACTTTTTTACCCTCCCTACCTTTTAAAATTGTAATTTTCTCTTTTCAATTTAAAGCATACATTTTTCTAAGTTTATCAAAATTTACCCATTACTTTACTTATATATCTGACTCATTAATATCAATACCAAAAAGTGAAAATTCAAATATTCATTAAATAAAAAATTTTAAATTAGTCAAAATCCTCCCTTTCTTCAAAACACTTCTTCTAGCTCATTTTGTTTTCTTCTCTCATTGACATCCTCTCTCTTTCTCATTTAATACTCAATTCCCTTTTCTTAATTTTAGTCGATTTTCTTTTTAATTTTTTCATTTTTTTTCTCTCTTATGGGGTATTGAATTTTGGGATTTTTTAACCCGCACGGGAGGAGTTGAGCATAGGAAAAATCAAGTTCAAACATAAGTCATCTTTCAATTTTTGAATCTAATTCTTCCTTTTTTTTTTGGTTCGCAATAAATTGAAAAAATGAAAAAATCCAAATAATTTAAAAAATACATCAAAAATTCAAATAATTTCCCTAAAAACATTATTTGTAAAATTGTCCCTTCTTCAAAACACTTCCTGTTGTTGCTCGTTTTTCTAGCTCATTTTTTTTCTTCTCTCATTGACATCCTCTCTCTTTCTTATTTAATACTCAATTCCCTTTTCTTAATTTTAGTCGATTTTCTTTTTAAATTTTTCATTTTTTTCTCTCTTATGGGGTATTGAATTTTGGGATTTTTTAACCCGCACGGGAGGAGTTGAGCAGAGGAAAAATCAAGTTCAAACATAAGTAATCTTTCAATTTTTGAATCTAATTCTTCCTTCTTTTTTGGTTCGCAATAAATTGAGAAAAAAAAAAGATTAAAGTTAACAATTGATATATATCTTTATTTATACCGAACTATAAGTAAGTAATTTTAAAAATTAAGTATATCATATAGTATTTTTAATATATCAAATGTAAATTAAAAATTGAAATAATGTAGCTTGATATGCTAGAATTGCTACCTATTCGTATAGCAAATCGATGAGTGAAGGAAAAGAAAGTTTTTTAGAGAGAGAGTATTAAAATTACTCTGAAAGATAAAGTGTGTTCTTTTTAGAAAGAAACCTGTTATTTATAGAGCTGAAATGCTTTAAACAATGTGTCGAAATAGTTATTCTACTCTGCGGTAGATATGACCTATTTTTATAGTTAACTGTGATTGAATGATAGCATGTATCAGACGACTTCTGTCTGAATAGTCTTAATTCTTGTGTTTAATCTTTTAATTGATGGGACTTTCATGGACCTTCGTGGGACTCCTTTTAGAGTCTTTGGGCCTTTATTATTTGTATATTTTTGGGCGTTATCAATACTACCGCTCATTCCTCACAGGCCGTAGTATCCAAATGGTTTCTCAATTCTCACTTCTGACTTCTCATTCTCAAAAAGCTCTATATTAATTTTGATAAATAATCGTAGAATATATATATATATATATAAACAAAGAAATGATGAATTTCCGCGTGGAATAAGAACACGCGTCAGCAACTTTTGGCGATATGTCTCATAAATTGGTGGCTAATAATAAAATCTTGACAATGTCGGGAAAGTAATAATTATGGAGAAAACCTTTCCACGAGTCCATAATCATAATAAATGACACCCGCACGAGAGAGAAAAATAGAAGAGAAGAGAAGAGGTACGGTCCAAAAAGATCGAAATCCACCTTTACATAATTATTTATTATCATTAATGTCAATTTTAACTTTAACTTTACCCTCCAATGTTTGCTAAAGTGAGAAAACAAAACACCTACTTCAAAAGGCTGCGTGTTTAGTCATTAGTCATTACAATTTGTTTATAAATAAATAAACAACATACCAAGTGAGTTAACCCAGCCCAATGCTTTATTAAATCTTTTAAATTAATTAATCCAACAATTAATCCCCAATATAAAAGAAATTGTATAAATTAATAATAATGGGATCTCATAATTAATTATTTCAACTTTATAATCACTTCATAAATGCATTAATTTATTTTTAAAAAAATTACAAAAACGTGATATGTTAAAAAATATTTACGAAATTGAAATTTTTTAGATCAAAACCGTTGCGAACTGTAGAAAAATTGCGTCAATATCAAAGGAACTGAAAAGGTAAATCTGTAGTGTTTGAAACCGCTGCAATATATAGCGCTTTCATATTTAAAATGAAAGATTTTTCTATGAGTTTCGGTTTTGCAATCACTATTTATTATAGCGGCTTTGAAAATATCTCAAACTCTTAAATGCTTTTCGATACATTGTATTTTTGTAATTCTTTTTAAAAATATATTATTTAAAAAATTATTTCAATAAAAACACGTAAATAAGAACTTTTCTTATCCGTTGATTAATATCTTACTTTATCTTAATTGACTGTTAGTATTTCGGTCGAAAGTTCCACTTATTGCCTCTATTGAAGCAGGTCAAATACAATGTCTTCGTTTCCACTGGGATTTGAAGATTTACAATTGTTTTTTTTTTTTTTGGTAGTTGTTCTTTAGGTTGCATATTTCAAAAGATGAACAAGAGTTTCATACTATGATCATATTTGCATTATATTTGATAATATTTTTTATACGATGTGAGAAATTGAGATTGATTTTTTTGTCTTTTTCATTTATTTTCTCCATTTATTCAAACTCCTCGTCCTATCATACTAAATTTTATTGCGCCTGATTTTTTGTTAGGTTAAAATAATCTAAGTCCAACCTAATGCCACTATATATATATATATAAAGCTACGTATTAATTAGCAAGACATCATATCATATAGTAATAATTAATCAACAATAATAGTAATCAAATCCCATATTTGGAAACCGTTCAGGTCATCATCACTATTATTAATTTTTTATACGAATTTATAATCAGAAATAACAACTTTTGTTCGTTGTGACTAGTTGAAATTCCTTCCTAGAACAAATTTATATTGTATATTTATGCCTAATTATGCATTGAGTTTTACAATAATGTAAAATAAAATATTTTTCTTTTCAAAAATAAACTCTGGAAAATAGTTCCTGAAAGTAAAATTGTATACTAATTGGCTCAAAAGATAATCCATTCAATTTGATTAATTACTTGTACCGTACTTATATACATATATTTGTCCATATTTGGTTTTCTCAAAGAAAAAATTAAAATCCACATTACGTTTTTGTATAAATTAGAATGAATATATTTAGAAATCACATGCAGTTCAAACGATAAAAAATCTTGCTACAATTCCGATTGACTATAGTTTGAACTTTTACCATATCCTGCCCTAAATATATATTATAAAAAGAAATATCTTTATGCATTCACAAGTAGAACAAATATGTTTTTGTTGAAAAAATTATAATTAAACTCTATAATATTAAACTTACTGTTGGATTTTCATTGCAGTACTTATGAAAATTATTTCTTATTTTGTAAGATATATGAATTCCAAGTTGAAGTATATTAAATTAGTTTGTACTGAAATGACAGAATATTTGGACCGAACTAGGAATAGTAAAGAAAGGGCGCAATTGCCACATTTATCATTTCAAAAATATTTTTTTTCCCGCAAAAAATAAAAATTCTACAAGGTTTAAGTTTATCTACCCTTTAATTTTGACAAAAATACACTATATAGTATTGACTTTCAACCAAAATTTTATCTCTTTTGATATTAAATTTTAGCTATACCCCTCTACTAAACTTGTCGACTTTTCCAATACAAATCAATACGGAATTTTTGGTGGACTCAAACTGCAACTTGATTCGAAAAACTCGCAATGCTTGTGAATTGGACAAAATGAAAAAAACGAGTTGGTAGGAGAGGGCGAATATGGACCTATTTTATTTTCTGTCGTGCAGGACCCGTTTTGTTTTGGTCTAGTTGATTTTAGGAAACGTTTATGAGTTATCAAATTTGAAAAAATCGGAGATTTAATGTAAGTTCATCGCAGTTTATAGTGAAAATATTGTTAAATTTTTGTGTCGATTTTGTTGTCGTTGTGGTTGTGCATCAGTTGATTGCAATTTATATTGACATAGAAATTATTTTTCAATATTTTGAGAAACCAAAATTCAATATTATTCTGAAGAATTATCAATAACCGGATTGGATGAGGCTGTGATGATCCTTATTGAAGAAAAAAAAAATCCGTGAATTTCACCATGAAGTCCTTGCAGGGATTGCGGTCCGCGTCGTGTTAAACGTTAATAACGATTATTTTTTTTCTTAAGGAAGAAAAATAAGTTTGAAATTTACTAAAACTCACATAAGGGTAAGTCAACAATTAGGACTCCTTTAACAATAATCTTGTTTACACTACAAACACAGAAATCAATAATTTAATAATTTTGCTATGCATATTTGATCCATATCCTACCAACTTCATAATTTTCATCTCAATTGAAATTCGTATAAAATCACGAAACTATATTATCTTATTATAATATATACTTTACCTTCAAAAAAAAATAAATTATAATATATACTTTCTATAAACAAAAATTAGACAAATTTCCCTACATTAATTAAGAATATATTGGTGTAAAAAGATTTCTTTCACTTACCTAACTCTTAACCATAGTATAGAGTTGCATATTTTGGTAGTTCACCAATTATAACTAATCTTTCAATGCTATATTCAAGGATAAGTTGGATGTTATTTATATAATAATATTATTATTTTTTGTGAAAAGATAAATATAATAAGGTTAGTTTGGGCATAAGGAATCAAATTATTAATTGCTTGTGAAAATAAGAAAGTCACATCAAAAATTGATAAATAGATACGTTTCAATAATCCCATGTTACTAACAAGAGTACAAATGGTGCATGTTAGATGTGTATATTCCCTTCTTACATTACCATGTGCTAGCACGTGCAACCTAACTCAAAAAGATACAATGGCTAATTACGTACATTAACTCTATCTAATCTTATACACATATCACAATCAACTTACTAATCATAAAACTTCTAATTGTAATTAAATTATGTGAAAAAAAGGGGTCAAATTTCAACTTAATTTCACTGGTAGTGATCAATTAATCATTATGATTAGAATCTGAATTTTTCGATGTCTAAATATTTAATTAGCTAACATGTCATGTTACGTTTTGTATTTATATGAATAATGTAATTTGGCATGCTTGATAAAGATTTAGAAATTGAAAATGATCATTATTATCAATGTGACATTCAATGAAATATGGTTGTTGATGCGAGTATTAAAACATTTAAAGTTTATTTAATGGAGATTTTAAATTTAATTTTTATCTCGTGTATATGAAACATATGCCAATGAAATTAACAATATTCAATTCTAGATTAATCGATTATATAGGTAAAAAAAACCGAACCAAATATCTAAGGATGATAGACCAAAATACGTCTTAAATGTGGGCTAATACATATATAGTTACGTATCCATAAATTGTCATTTGTTGCGACTTAGACGCTTTTGTTTTCAGTACACACAATTCTGTTGATAATTTTGGGTGCTAATGAGGATTTTCATGCCCCACATTGATACTTAGCACTCCATATATTTATCAACTTGAAGTGTTCATTTCATATGGACCCTAAATTATCAACACAAGTATGTATCAAGTCTTAAAAGACTTTTTTATTTCTTTCTTTCTTTCTTTGTTTTTAATTGATAAAACCATTTTGCTAAATATTAAATTTATTAATTTGACTAAACTAGAAGGCATCATGCAAGTTCACAAAAAAATAAAATATTTTATATTAAATATTTAAAAATATTTCATATCTAAATTCGAATTCGAAACATCTGAACCAGAAATAAAGATTTTATGGGGTTTTTTTTTTGAAAATGGGGTTTTTTTTTAAATATTTGAAATTTTGGAACTACAGTAAAAGAAATTAAAATTTAAATATTAGAAAAATGAAGTGTTGGATTCTGGCACATGGAGAGCCGGAATTGGGCTTGCGAGACCCACGCTCATTGACTGGCACCCTGCCAGAATCCGGCACAAGAAGAGCCGAAATTCGACATCCTGGGCCCGCTTCATGCGAAATCTGGCTGCCTCCACGCTGGTATCCAGCACTATCTGACCCTTTAAATTTGTAAAATATGCTCATTTTATCATCGTAAAAATTTTGTTCTTCTTCTCAAACTCTTGCAGTGTATTTTACAACACATTCTTTGAAATTCTAATTCTTCTTCTTTTTCTTAAACTCTTTAACTCTATTTTGCAAAATTTTCTTTGACATTCTGTTTGTTTTTATACAAATTTATACTCTTAGTTTCTTTAAATTTGTACCCGACATTGTTATCTTATATATGGAATGAAGGTAATTTAATTTGATATTATGCCGTAGAATTTTTGTTATATGAAGTAATAATTATATTATTATTATTATAGTTATTGTTAACATTAATTTTATATTTTTTTGTAGGTGATTATTATGTTGAAGCATATCTGATTACAACAAAGGTAAGTTTTAATTTTGAATGTAGAAAAATTTGTCTAGTTTATATGTAAAAATTATTAATTTTCTTGATAGCATATCTATTTTATTGCTTAATTTTTTATTATATTCTGTAGTCTATTTAATTGGTATTAAAAGGTTATATGCTAAGAAAAGATTATATAATTATTAAATCTATGCAAGTGTTGATTAAGTAAAAAAAAATTGTAGTTGCATGTATTTTTTATAAAATTGGTAATGTGTAATTTGATTTACATGGTAAGGATATTGGAATGAAATTTAGAATAATTTTTGAAATAATTGGTGTAAGAGATTATCATATATTAAGAAATTAGATGTATAAAAAAATTATTGCATAGAAAGATAAAAATAATAATAAATGATAACAGTTTAATTATTAATTTTGAAATGTAGCTAGCAAAATTTTAAGAATTTGTGTAATTTAAATTGATGTTTTTAGAATGTGAGGTTTATGACAAAATAGTGAATTAGTACTTAAATGATAATATATGTAAAAATAATGTAGAAAAAAAAAATGTCGATTCCAATAACTTTTATAATTTACACCGGAGGACAATCAGGGATCGGCATAACTGGATTTCAGTATGACACTTCAGGTCAATCAGCTAGATCAAGGAGATTGAAAATTAGGAGCAAACCGACATTTGCTGAACTTATTCATAAGATAGCAGTTAAATTGAATTTACCTGCGAATGAAAGGCTTAGTAGGGTGATATATAAGTGTCCAGCAAACAACCAGGGTTCAATTTGTTGGTCATGTATGGATGTAATCGATGACGATGATATTGATCAAATTTATGAGAATTTCGATTGAGAATAATGTTTCATACAAAATTGTTGAGTCAAAGCCATCATATTGGGTGGTGTGATGCACGCGTGCCGATACAAGATGTCCATGGAGGCTACGAACTATGAAGAAAATGACCTCGCCCTATTGGATCATTGGTGTATATAAGGAACCTGATGATATTTTATGTGCTACTTTATTATTATTATTAATAAGCATTATGATTATTATAATTCACAAAAATACAGCTGGTAATACAATTTTCGCCAATTCGATTTCAAATTTAATTAATTAAATGTGATCATGTACCGTATCTAGTGAGCCTTCTATTTCGAGCAGGATACCGTGGTTGTTGTTCACCATGTGGTGCATTACCCTCGTGTACTTTATTTGATCCGGCATGTGGTATATTACCCTCTTGTATGCCAATAGAACCACTATCACCACTAATAACATCATTATAGAACTCAGAGAATAACTGACCTTCATAATTTGCTTGCTGATAAGATTCTTCAGGTGTTCCAAATAATTGTTGCATGAAGTCATTTTCAAATGCACCCTGTGTTGATGAACTTTCTGTATTAAACGCTGAACAGTGTATGTACAAGGAGTTTGTTCAATCGAAACTGACAATGGTATCCCTGGCTGTGAGGTGCTCGATTCACTGATTTCACCTGGTCTATAATTTGTGCCCCCGAATTCAAAAGTTAAAAAATTTTGGCAACCAGATTGTGTCGCAAATTGGTCATGGGGTACATCCATTTCTTGAAAAGGCCATGACATTGGTGATGAAATTTGCGATACCTTTGAATCATAAAATACTTTGATCAACACTTGATCACCTCTCAATTGTTTCCACTTTTGTGCCTTCTCGAACGAAAGTCAACAAATTGTTGTTCAATAGGTGCAACATTAATGAGATTGGGACAAGGTTGATGTGGATATTCGGTTATGGTCCGATCCTCAAAACTTACTACATGTAATTTGCTTTCCATTATCTGGCTATTATTCGAAGATTTCGCCCGATTGATGATACATTCTTTCAACACCATCAGCCTAAAAAATTTTAAAATTAGCAATATTTTCGACACAATATATCCTTTTGAAAATGATAATTTATTATTATAATTATACAAAATACACAGCATGTGAAATACTTACTGTCGTCGAAGTGATGCACCAACTGGAGTTATCCAACATCTAGTTCGTTGCATATACCATTGCATATATTTAGATCGATTATGCAATAATGCCTTAGTCGTTGTCCTTGTAACAACATGTGTATGACGAATGTTCTATATATTTATAAAGAATGCAAATTCAATGACCCAATTTATATGGTGAAGGCCCCACAGATCTATCGTATGCAAATTGTCTTGTATAAGGGGTTGCGATGGAATTGGCTGGTCAAAACCAAATTGGTGCATGACCCTATCAGGATGGTGCTACTCAATTATGTTGAAACAAATCAGGGGAACAACAACCATCCAACTCTGTTGTCCACTTATACAATATTCAGGGATAAGACCAATGACATTGCTATAGGGCTCCCACTCAAACTGTGTTGCAAATAAAACATAAAAATATAAAAATAAAGGTCATATATTATATCATAATTTTAATGTAATGCAAAATTATTTTTAAATGATTTAATAGTCTATAGAATAAGAACCTCAATAATATCCTGCCTATCTAATATTTCTCTATATGTCCATATATTCCTCCTGTTGATTGCATTTATGTCTAGCGGTTCGGTCCACCTAAATAAATATAATTCCAAAATAATATTTATCATATTTTTTATAATAAGATAATATAATAAATTTAAATTAAATGTGAATTTATAATTATACCTGAATCTATAAGGCTATTTAATTCTGGTGGCTGTAAATGCATAGCCTAAACTGGGGAAGTCTTTCCTATGCCCACATTTGTAGGAGTTGTAAGTATCCTGCAACTCCCTTAGCATCAGGCCGTGTTGCCCTACATAATTCTCTATACATCCATGCCAAACAAACTGACCCCCAAACCTATAATTGCCCAACTGATTCCAAATTCTCTAAAAGTGGTAGAAATATTAGGTGTACCGTACTAGAGGATGTTGAAGAAAATAACATCCACCTAGACATCTCAATAACCACGCACGAGCATGTCGGCGTAATAATTCAGGGGTTGCATTATCGGGAATATCACCAAATATAGAATCTAACCATGTCATCTTAATTCTAGCTCACGCACGTCTGTGGCTAGAGGAATTATCCCGAGTAAATTATAACAAACAGTCATCCAATCTAGGTTTGTTACTCCGGTCACAGGTTCATCCTCAATTGGTAATCCTATCAGAATACCTACATCTTGAAGTGTTATTGTGGTTTCACCACATGTGAGGTGAAAAGTGTGAGTTTCCGGTCTCCACCTTTCAATGAGTGATGTAATTAAATTCCAATCAATATTTATCACTTCAATTCGTGCAATTCCTAGCAACCCGGATGCTCTTATATAAGGTATAATCCTAGGGTCACTTTCTCTATAGTGCTCCTCAATGCTACCCCTTCTTGTTCTCAAAACATTTCTTTCAACATTATATTTCAATTTAAACATGTCAAATTAAATAAATAAAAAATTGCTATAATAATCTAAATCATATAATAATACATATATATTTAAAAAAATTACAGAATTATTCCATATCGCATCAGATCGATGTTTTTTCCTGCATTGATAATAGCTCCCTATTAATGGGACCTGGGTTGATTTGTGCAGCTCCTATATGATAGGGATTCATGTCGAAACCTGTATTTAACTACATAAATATTTATAACGATTATATATTCATTTTATGTTCATAAATAAATGACTTTCTTATTTTAAATGAAAGATTATATTGTCAAATGAATATTATGATTTATATTTATAATTATCAAATTATATTTAATTTAAATAATAAATTTAATTAACATATTAATATTGAATAATTAAACATATGAACTTATCATAACCAACTTACATTAAATTAACTTCAATAAAGTACATAAATTTATGCTATATATTAGGAGCTAATGTACATAATATTTTAGGCCACATATTGTAGTTATACCACTTACAATATGTTTTTTGATCAACGGGTATAGTGTCTCTAATTTTATATAATGTTCATCACTAATATTTATTACATCTTTCACAAATATCATGATTAACTGCTCCTATTTTGTTACATGCTCATCATTCCAAATTTTCATTATAGTGTTCAAATAACATATAAGTACTGTCATGCAAAGAGCTTCCACCTTCTTTTCTTCAGTCATCCGATATCCTCTCATAATAATTTTTTGTAATTTTTTATTTATCGTAATAATATACTCAAAACATTGTTATGACACTTTTAATTCGACAGCTGTATAACTCATTCCATTTTTGGTTGACAATTTGTCTAGCAATATCACTCATGATTGCTCTTGGGGCTAAATATGTGTGCACCATATATCATATCAAATTAATAAAATAATTATTATATTTTAATAAAATTTTTCATTTACTTATATCATATTAAAATTAATCATAAATTTTTATAGAACTAATATTTATCTCATATATATATAATTTTTAAATTTTAAAATATTAATATTAATATTAATTTCATGTATTAAACATGTAAAAATAAAATTTTTATTTTTACATAGCGCACACTTTAAAATTTGGCAATTTATCAATGTAATTTTTTCAAGCATTTAATATTTACCAATTAATTAAATTAATTCTATACACTATAAATTTTTGAGCAGTCATTAATTTCAAATAGCATGTTAAATAATTAATTCATAACTTAATTAGTTTCACAATAAATAGCATGTTAAACAATTAATTTGAATAAACTATAAATTTTCTTATTTGCTAATTTGATTAAAAAAATTAATTCTTACCTTAAATCTTGAAATTATATAACCTTCAAAATTGTCACCCCTATACAAATAAAATACAAAAAAAAAATTAATAATAATATAATTTATAATTCTTGCATTTAAATTGTATATCACAATAATATTACCTTCTTTGTATCAACTGAAATTTATGAGATACTATAATTATAGGATATGGAACTTTAAATTTGATAGAAAGGAAAAGAGTTTGGTGAGATCGGCAACAACAATGAAAAAAAGGGAAGCAAAGGAGCCTTTTATATACAAACAATTGATGCCATATAATTGATCTTTACTATTGCATTCATGTCCATGAGTATTGAATTTTTATTTCAATGCAGGTCAAGCAGTAAAATTTAGGGCTGGGGTGAGGCACATTTTTTAAGAGAAGTAAGATTTTATGTCCATTTCCAAACAAGTGAGGATTGGAGTGGGGGCCCAGGATGCAAGATTCCGGCTCTCCTTGTGCCGGATTCTAGCACCCTACCACCCAAAGACCGGTCAGTCGAGCGTGGGTCCCGCAAGCCCAATTCCGGCTCCCCATGTGCCAGAATTCAACACTCTAGTTTTCTAATTTCTTTTACTGTAGTCCCAAAATTCCAAATACTTTTTAAAAAAAATCCATTTTCAAAAAAACCCCGATTTTATGTCATTACATTTTAATCAAATATATATATATATATATATATATATTTAACGAGAAGTGCAAAAGAGTAACTTCTCTTTTATTTTTTTCCCCTCAATTATACTACATAAGATAGAATCATATCATGGAAATGATAGAGAAAGGAAAAGAGAAAAGGTATTTAGCACTTCTTTTTTATTATATAATATTTCTGATCAAAATGATAAAGAAGGTAAAAGAGAAAATGTATTTAACACTTCTTTTAATTTATTATTACATAATAAATTTCTAATCAAATGATCGAGAAGGTAAAATAGAAAATGTATTTAGCACTTCTCTTTTTATAGCATAATAAATTTTTAATCAATATATATATAGAGAGAGATGATATATATGCATGCAATCTAGTAAGATAAACCACAGATACAAATGGTGTGTGAGCTTATAATTCTTTTTCATAATTAATTATTATTCAAAGTTTGAAACTTTATAAGATTAGATATTTATGTATTAGAAAGAAAAAACAAAAATCATAATATTCCATTCAATCCAACGATTGATAATTCTTAGAAGATTCTTCCACAAACTCTATATTCTTAATCCAAATCGTTTTGAACATTTAAAGACGGCTATGAAACTTTTGTATTCTGTTAAATTTACAATTGAGTAAAAGAAAATGTACAAAAATTCTTCCTTTTTCAAGGCATTGAAAAGTAAGTAAAATCTCCATTTTGTCCTTTAGAAAGGAAGATTAAGTATTGAAATAATAATAAAAATAAGAAGAAGTGAACCCATCAATTGGTTGCCGACAGGTAATAACCTTTGCTTAAGTTGTCAACTATCAACTTCACGTGGATGCCACGTGACTTTGAATTATGGCTAAAACCGCGTTTTACAGCAGACAAATACTATCATTACACTTTATGGAAAACAAAGATTAAATAAAAAAAAAAGGCTTATTTATAAGAGAAGTGGATAATTCTCGATCAGTATTCTTTCTTTGGCGGAGGCAATATAATAGAGACTATCTTGTCGAAAGAAAATAAAATTGACCATCATTTAGCTATAGGTTGCAAAATTCGATAACCACGAATATAATTAACCCGAGTTTTGACAGACCGAATCTGTCTATACACTGAGGATTGGAATATTTAACTCCACCAGAGGTGTTAATACGCCAAGTAAGATCATCAAATACTGAAAGAATATTATTCCTACAATATCGAACATGTTTTCAAATTTCAGACTAATCAATTTTCAGCGGCGTTAAAAATTCAACATGCAGTTAGACAAAACAATATACATACATGTGCAACTTGGTGTCTACGGCGGCGATTGTGTA